>VZRI01010272.1:85288-101872 GCA_013397515.1 Upupa epops
AGTTGCCCATCCATGCCCTAACCAGCCCTGGCCTCTGTACAAGAGGAAGGCAGGTGCCAGCACAGGGAGCAGACAACAGCAGCCTGCTCCCATCCTGTCCACTCAGTGTCCAACTGGTTGGCACAAGTGCACTCCAGTTCTACACTGCCAGTAGCTGGGTGGGAGCATAGAGACCTCCCCATCCTGGCACAGAAGAGGTATGTGATCTGCTTACCCAGAAATGTTGGGCAAGTCTGCTGAAATTCTATAAACCACAAAGATAACTTGTAGAAGCTCTGACATCACTTTCACAGAGGAACACTCATCCCAGTAGTGAGGCAGGAGACTGCGGCAGGAGAAGTTTGTAGGGGCCTAATTCCCAAATTCAGGCTGTCACAGGTCTGTGTGCTGCATTACAGCTGTTCCGTTTGCTGACATCTTATCTCTTATGTACTTATATAGCCATTACCATAGCAACCAAATTTCTCAGAACATGTAATGTAATTTTTGTATCTAGTGTATTAGAACAAAATTATTAAGGTTACAAAAGCAAGCATTCCAAAATTAGAAAGTGTCAGAATTCAGACTGCCATCTCCCTTGCCAACCCATTCTCGCCTGCTGCCTCCCTCCCCATCTCCTGGGCTCCCAAGTCAACTCTCCTCCAAACCTCCAGCTCTATTTCTCCACCAGCTGTAGTTCCTTCCTCTCAAAGCCCCAGTTTCACTGTACTTTTATCCTGACATATTCTTATCTCTCTCATCTGACTTTTATACCTCCTGCATTCACACCAGGCATTTTCCTCCTCCACAGTGCCTGGGTGCTCTCCAGGAATGATTCACTGAACACAGGACAGAGATTCCCGACAGTCTAGGACCAGGAAACAAGAGGAGCCTCTCCTGTAGGGAGAAGTCTTTCTGATCTCCTGTAGCCCAGGGCTGGAGCATCTCAATCTGCTCTCTGAGGATAACTGCCTGCTCAGCACCAGAAGCTGCAGAATGCCTAAGCAACACACAGTGCTGGTTTCACCCTCTGATTACCACCGCAGTGTAAGAGTGGGTCCCACTAAGGAATAAGCCCCTGTTCCAGGAGATGTTTTGCAAATAAAAGTCTCCATCTTGATGGAACTTACATAACACAAATTAACCTTTATGCTTTCCTTGCCTATATCATTATTTTAGATATGTATCGCTAGGAGGAAGACACATGCCTGGAATGCTCAAGTGCTGTGTTTTCTCTGAACAGCATCTGCAAGCATCAGAGAAGTGAAGAGTGGAATCCACTGCAGTGGAACACACCCAGAAAACCCAGCAGATCTCTCCTTACAGCAGGTTTACTAAAAAGCACATGAAGTCATGGACTTAGGCACCCTATTCCCTGATTGCCCCTGCACTAGAAAGGCAGGTTAAGTCAATCCATGATTACAGCTTTGCTTAAAAAAAAAAAAAAAAACCAACAAAAAAAAACCCCAATAAACCAATCTGTCTCTTTTCTGGTTTTGGCTGTATTACTAATTGTCCTGACTGAGTGCAAGGGATGAAAGAGGTAGGTCAGCATCGGCACCTGAAGCAAATACTTGGAACAACAATTCAGAAGTAAGGCCCACAGAGCAGGTTTTAATGCCCAAGGTCCATTCTACCTAGGTTGACTCTTACTGGGAGTACTTAAAAAAATAATTGTTCTACTCTACGTCAACTCTTCAGCTCCCAAGCTGTTCTGGCCTGAAGAAAGCGCTTAAGTTACTTGAATCTACCCGGCAAGCATTAGAGTATTTTAAAGCTAAAAGGCAATTTCAGCTCAATCAGGAACATATCCATCCTAAATCTGACAGAAACTGTAATCAGAAATCGGTCTATTCCAATAGCACCGATTCAGACATCTTTATATTTCATGCTCATGCACAAAGATGCTTAATCCAGCTGCTCTCAGCAATCATTCACAGAAGCAAATGAATGGAAAAGAAATAACGAGCAACCATCTCCATTCCCAGCCTTTAGGTGAGGTGAGCAATAATTCCACTACTTTAGTCAATGGACAAGACTATTTTCTGTGCCTCTAAATAAAAGGTTAATTGAGATATGGTGGAACCTGCTCACACTTGGGCCTTGTGAAAACAAGGTTGTCCTGCCTTTTTCAAAGGCTCTGACCTCAACTTTTACACAAAGGTAGAGGCAGGGAGTGACTTCTCCAGCAGTGACCTGATCTTTGAGAGACGAAGTAAAGGCACAGTGTTACAAAGAAAAAGTCCAATTAAAATAACCCTACACTTCTCCTTAAGCATCAACTGCTGGCAGGCATTAAGCTGGAAGGCCTTTGTCTCAGGCAGCACAGCCTTGCTGGACATGGGATGGTTGTTGTGGGGAGTCTCTGGTCTGAAGGCAAATCAATGACTTAGCTGAAACGAAACCTCACTACTCAAGAGGTACACATCATGCCATCCAATGAAGGATGGAAACTGGAGGTGATAAAAGCTACTACCCAGAGCTATAACCACATGGCAGAGCTGGAGTAGGATTAAGCTGTACAGTCTGAAGAGCTTCCATAAGACTGGCTGCAAGTATGCAACACAGCAGACCAGCTCTATCAGGATCTGGAGGACAGACAGCCACAAGAACAGTTCCAGAGAGCAGAGGGGCAGAACTGGACAGAGGACACAAGGAATTTTCAAAAATAAATTACTTGCTGTTTTGTTTCAGTGTTGTGGCTTTTTATTCCCCAGAAGCAGAACTTGATGTTCTTTCTCCATTTTCATTTTAGCAACAGGACAACTCGCACAAAACACGTTTTCTTACATGACACCTTCCAGAGACCCTGTTCTTACCCTGGAGAGTTTATCAAACATTTTTAAACAAAACAAGAAAAGTTGGCTGCATTAGATTTTTCAATACCATCACCGTATCTGTCCAGGTGCTAATTCCTTGCAGTATTCAAGAATCTACCTTACACACAACTACTGAATTTAAGAGGTAACAGAGCAGAAGATGACAAACAGTTGTTACTTAAAATGCAGCTTAATTAACAATAGCTATGTACACTTGGATTGTATCATGCCACAGATACTTCATACTGAGAAACTCTATGAGATACTTTGTCCTGGTGAATAGCAGAAGCTTTCACAAAGAGCTTTTCCTTTCAGGACGGAAGTGATGGTTTACACTGGGGTTGATGGGTCTTAACTGTTGATGAAAAGTAAATAAAACCCTGTCTCTGAAATAATGACCATTCATTCTGAAGCTGAAATATTATCAGTCTGTGGTATTCAAACACACTGTCCACACAGACCAAGGGAAGCTGATCGCAGCTCAGGCCACTGGTTTCAGAGCCTGCAGAGCAAGGAGGACAGCTCTGCATGACTAACACCAACCAACCATGTCAGCTCAACAGGCCGGAGAGAACCACACCTACGACATCTCCATTCACAGGGTCTTTGGCACTTACCAAGTCTTACACTGGGCCCGGAAAGCATGCAAAGAACAAAGCTCTGGTGACCAGAGGTTGCTCCATCTCCCCCACCCCACCCCCTTTTTTCCTCTCTCCTCATTCTCACTTCTTCCTCCTTAAGGGGATAATATTCAAGTACCACAATGTCACAACTGACCTAGACTTTCATTACCACGGCTTAAAAAGCACCCAATATTTGCGGCATTTAGCAGAGTTGCAATAAACATCCTTATCTTACAAACATGTAAACTACATGACTAAGATGTGGCCTGTCCAAGACCACACAAGGTTGAAGAGAGAACAGAAAGATCCCATAGAATCATCCTGGCTGAAAAGGACCTCAGGATCATCAAGTCCAGCCCTCATCTCAACATCTCCCTAACCCCTAGACCATGGCCTCAAGTGTTCTAGCTACTCTTTTTTTAAAAGACCTCCAGGTGACTCCCACCACCCCATCCAGCCTGTTATAGAAGTTCTTTACTGGGCACTATCTAAACCTCCCCAGATGCAACTTGAGGCCATTACCTCTCATCCTATCATCAGTAATGTGGGAGAAGAGACCAGCAGCAGCCTCGCTACAGGTAACTGTAGAGACCAATAAGGTTTCCTTGCAGCTTCCTCTTCTCTAGACTAAATAACCTCAGTTCCTTCAGCTGCTCTCCACAGGACCTGTTTTCCAAATCTCTTGCCAGTCTCTCTGCTTTTCTCTGGACCTGCTCCAGTACCTCAATGTCCTTCTTATACTGTGGCATCCAAAACTGGATCCAGTAGTCAAGCTGCAGTCTCAGGAGTGCATGTCCCATTTCTTATGCCACCATTAAACACACAGAGCCTGTGCCTCCTTTCCAAGTTGCTCACAGTGCCCAGTCTCCTAACAGCAGAATTATTTACCTGATTTTGTAATCCACCTGAATATCATTTTCATTTGGCACAAGACTGCATTAAACCTTTGCAGAAGAACCAAGACCACTAGCACCTTCTCTTGCACGACTCTCAGC
The DNA here is from genome assembly GCA_013397515.1 of Upupa epops. Lineage (NCBI taxonomy): Eukaryota > Metazoa > Chordata > Aves > Bucerotiformes > Upupidae > Upupa > Upupa epops. The sequence continues at coordinate 89,705 of VZRI01010272.1, forward strand.
CTGCATAAAGCCACAGGACACGGGAACTCCGGCAGCTGTTTGAGAGAGATGTTACCAGATTCCTTTCACACCTGTTTGAATTTCAGAAGACAAGCTCCCACATCACAAACACACACCTCACATCCTTCGGCACGCAAAGGAGGAGCTCCCTGTCCCTAGGGGTTGCCAGTGAAGGGCACTAGCGGGGTGTAACAACAGAATAATGCCAGAAATTTCTGCACTGTTGGAGCCTGCACTGCACCTACTCCAGGGATAAATAAAATTCCAATCTCCACAATCTCCAAGGCTGTCAATCTGACACCTTTTGTGAATACTAAATTCACACATACAAAGAACCTTCTCCTTTGTAGGTTCTGAAACATCTCACATGCCGTTTCCTACCGGTAACTGAACAAGCAGCATAATTTCATACCTGGCAATTTGAAGCCTCTCTTTCAGCTATTAGGAATAATGGATTATGCTTCTTGTTTGTCACTAGTAACAGACAAATAAGAGAAAAAAAAAAGTTTCAAGCAACATTTCCTTCATTAAAAGAAGATCTATTTGCTGATTGCTCCTGTTGGCTAACAAACAAAGGGAAAGTCAGGTGTTCATTGTACAAATTCTAAGGATCTTGGATTTTTGAGCTGGGAAAAGTAGGACGACCTCCAGATACCTCAGGCAGATACAACCCTAACAACCATCCAGTAAACAGTGAGAACTGCTTGCTCATCGTGCATGCAGATCACCTATGCGGCCCAGCTGGACTGGGCACTACTGAGAACTCAACATGCCATGCCAGAAAACTATTTACTTTTTGAACGCAAGCTATAAAGAGCAACCAAGAAGCAATTAAGGTTCCTGAACACAGTGGGGCAAAGATTAAGAGCTCCAGTGAAGTTCTTACTACATCAGGACATCTTCTCGGAGACCACCAGCCTATCATCTCACAACCAAATAAGCCTCTCAGCAGATTATTTTGCAGTCATTTTGAGTAAGGGAGAGGCTAACCTTAAAAAAAAATAAATAAATCAAAGCTGTCCATATTGACACAACCCATACTGCTCACAATAGCTACAGAGCTGCATGACAGGCCACAAATTACTTCTTATTTCACAGTCTTGAACCAAATCAGCCTGGTTATATCAGTTCTGCAGTTGGTTTTGGCTGTTCCTCTGACCCTGGCCAGGGCCCAACAGCAATCTTGGTGGAAGGCTGCTGTTAGTAATACCGTGATTTGTTATACAAACATCTGAAGCAACTGGGACAGCTTTCTGGTAGGAACCAACACAAGCGTGACAAGTAGTCACTGTGCAGAGCTTATTTAAATATCTGCAAAATGGTAAAAAGCAGAGAGGTTAAATTAAAGGGAAAAAAAAGCTCCCTGAAGCAAGCAGGACTCCCAGTTATTTATAAAATGCCCATACATTTGCATCTGGCACACAACATACATCACATCCTGCAGCAAGGCAGCAGGAAGGTATTTTTGAGAACTTGATAGTAAGAACTGAAAAGAAAGAACTCTGCTTCTCTTGCTCTGCTTTTTGTTTTATTAAGCTAATTCCTGTTGTATAAAGTCAGCTTGAAAGCTCCTTTCAATGAAAAAAGGGGGAGGGGTGAGGAGAAGAATCAGATCTGCTTGTTTTTTACATTTGACATTCAAGTCTCGTTCCCAGTTTTGTTTTCCTGGAGGACGCAGCAGTGCAGACCTCGCAGAATGATGACATCACACCTTCAAAAAAAAAGCTAAAGCCAAACAGGAGGGAAGCAGCTCTGCCTCAACCCAGAGCCTGGAACAGCAGCTCTGCTTCTGGCTTTTCCTGGACATCTCTGTGTGTCCAGGGGTTACAAAATATTCCCTTCATACACCTGGCCCACGAGAGCTGCCCATCGCAATGGGGAAGGCAACGGTCCTGATGCTTTCCAGACCAGGCAGAAACGAGTTAAAGGTGTTTAGTTACTGCTTGTATATAGAGATACCCTGAACACTGTGTTGTTTTATGCTTGTTTATGCCTGTTTTATTACTGATTTCAAATTACTCAGGCAAGTGGCTTTTCACCATGATGAGACAAGGCAAAGCACAGCATGTTTAAATGGCTGTAAATCGGAAAACGCTCTTACTTAAAGGCTTTGTGAAGTTATTTCTTCCATATGAGGTAAATGTTCTGAGAAGCATCTTCCCTGCAGAGCCGGTACATGCTACCCCAGAGACAGAAGAAGGGCTGGATGTGAACACACACAGAAGGTAGCGCCTGCAGAGGGAAAAACCCCACCTCTTGCAGCAGAGATGTTTCTACCTTGTCCATATTGATTAAAACTCGGGAGAAGCCCACGGTGGAATATGTGCATTGACTGCTCCACCTCACAAGGACGTTCATCCTTCATGGAACACCTGAACTCAATACATCAACATGACTGGCACGCTCAGAAGTAACAGGTTTTACGTGAGAAATACCTGCAAAATCTTGGAAGCAAACCTTGGAGATTCATGACCCTGAACTACATGAGACATGGCCATTTGCCTTGCTCCCAACAATTTCTGAGTTCTTAAGTCTTTACAGCAACAAATTAAAAAAAAAATAATCTAGAAAGGCAAGCTATTAAATCCATGGTCACACAGTTCCACTGATAGCTACCGAGCAACACAATGGTGACAAATCATTTGATAGCTCTTTGCTGTGATTTTTTTAGTAGTTAAACATGAAATTAAGGGGATTGCCATCTCCACCTTATGCGCAAGCTAATCAGTATTACCAGCTTGTTCAATTCGGACAGAATACTAATAATTTCTAAAAGCAGCAAACAAACATAGCATTGCTGTTAACTTGGGGATCATGCTCCAACAGTAACATTCACTGAACAGGTTACGTTCACACCTTTTGTCCTGAACAGTATTTTGAAGAGGTGCCATTGTACAGGATCACTCAAACCACCCCAGAGCTTAGGAGTCCTGTTATTGCCATTCATCATCTACCTGAGAAGTTCTGGCATAACAAATGGCTGATTTCAGATGACAATGCAGACAAGAGGTTCCTATGACACATCTTTTGTTTTTTACAGTTTTACTGTAAGACTTTGAACAGTGAAATGGTAAAGCACTAGAATACACTATCTAACTATCCCAATAACCTGCCTCCAGTGATTAAAAGGTAAGAAAATGAGAGAAGTAAATGCCATTAAGGAGGCATCAAAGGAGGTGGTAACTCGACTCAGTGAAAGGAATTTTACTCCTCAGATTGAAGCTCAAGATGTGTTGTATTGGATGGGCCCAAGGAAGCGTGCCGAGTCCTGCTGGTTAACTCTGGAGACTAGTCAGGACAGACGGACAGTGACCATCTCTGTAATTTTCTGTTTACATATTTACAGAAGGTACTTTAGTGGTGAGACTCTATGTGTCATGTCCTTAGAAATGCTAATCACAGGCATGAAATCACATACAGAAAACCCCTAAATCAGCAGGTGCTCAGTACCTCCCAACCAGAAAATAAGCAGACAAGTAGAATCACAACTCACACCACACTCTCCTTCCACTCCTGCTGCTACATACCATTCATGCTAGTCCATATCATCCTTGTTTCCCCAACATCTATGTAAATAGGTAGGTAGATTTTGCAATGCACACAATAAACAGGTACAAACTATTTCATACCAGCACAGGTAGCTTTAGTTCCAAAGCCAAAAGCAAATCTTGGAGGAAACTTACTCAATTTTAGACTCTATGGCTGTGGCAACATAGATGAAAAATCCTTCAGAAAGCAAAGGTCCTAAAATATTGGGCATTTCCACACATGGAATCAAAATTTTAAGGCTTCTGTGCTTTTTAGATTATTCTACTTTAAAAAGAACATGATTGAAGCAACAAAATACTTTGTTTTACTATTTCCAAACAAGCCCCAGCAATTTTACTGCAATGGTATGGTTTAAATGAAAACCAACACTCTAGACCTCCCTGCAGAGAAAGTTGAAGGAGAATCTAGAACAGATGAAAACTACTTGAGAGAAGCTGAGCAATGGCTCCCTCAGCAATGCTTACAGATTCCTGACAGGTACCGGGGCTTCAAGCTCTTCTTCCTTCCCAGTGCATGAGGTGAGAACGCTTTCAGCTTTTAACAGGAGGCAGCAGCATGCATTTGCATTACACAGTAACCAGACCCTTATGAAGATGTGAAATTCAGCTGTAGAAGGAACTGCACAAACAGGATAAAAGGGATACACTCTGCCTCCACAGATCTCCATAAAGATGTCCGGACAATCCCCAAGTCTTGCAATTACATATGCACAAGAACGTCTTTTACTTCGGTGAGCAGTCCCCAGTTACCCCTGTGCGTGACTGACTCCCACAATGAAACGACTGAGTTTGTTGTTCATCAAATTCAGGGAGTGATCTACGATGCATTAAAGGTCTCTTTCCGATTTATTGAAAAATAAAAATCAACAGCTAGTCACATCACAGTAACAGCAAAGATCAGAAATTTCATGATTTAGCCAGCTCATTCATCAACAGCATCAAACTGACATTATAAGAAAAACCTACATAGTGTTGCTAGGATGAAACAAAGGCACCAATCCCCTGCATTATTAGTAGGTCAACCAGACTTTGAGGAAGAGATCTGGGACAGGGGTGCTGCTGAACTTCGAGGTCGTTGCTGTTCCGCCACACCCCGCAGGAAATGCAGCACCTCACACACTTCTGCTTCTACTTTACAACCTAAGAGGTACTGCAGTGCTGCCGGTCAGTTAGCCAGGCACCAACGAGAAAAATTCTTTTACCTCTGTCACCAGATCTGCTGGGCAAATCACTCACTCCTCCACTTATACTTCAGCACCTCCACCTTATAAATGTGAGAAATAAATATGCATTCATCATCCATTTGAAATGCCTTGAGATTTATGGATGAAATTCTGAACTGAGAATTACTATTATTATCCTGCCAACTCAGAGAAAAGCATAAAAACATCACATACATCAAGATAATCTTTTGTGTTATAGCTTACTTAAACTTCTATTTGCGCATTAATATTTCATTTCTCATCATGTTAATATTAATGATAGCTATGTCTATTTAAACATAAAAATATTTGTAATACCTACAAAAAGCATAGTGATTGTATCAATTTATAATCACTACAGTAATTAATTTTCAATGCCAAGGAGTGCAACAGGAAGACTATTCAAGTAGGGATCATACATAACAGTGCTAGAACAGCAACTACACACAGAATCCAGAGTCCCCTATAAGGCTTATCCACAATTACTCATCCCTGAGACAGGGGAAAATAAAGGATACTTAAAATTATATTTTGAAGAGATAGAGGCTGTTTAAGAAAAAGCACCAGCCATTCAAATAGTTTTGAAAATAGAGGAACTTTTTCAAAATACTTAAGTTTGCATCCAAATCAGCATGTCATAGCTTTGTCAATAAACCAACAAATAATCCTTTAAATGTTCTATTGGTGACCAATTCTGAGCTAGTCAAGGTAAGGCACATTCTTTATAAGTAAACTATTTTCTCATTAGTCTCATATCCAAAGCTCTGTTTGCTGCTGTCAAATCAGAAACAACTAATTTGCCTGGTCTTGTTTTCACCAAGACAAAAACATCAGTACTGCAATGAAACCAAAGGTAATGGAGAAAACGGTAAGTTGCTTCTTCCATGTTTTATTTTGGATAAAAAGTGTGTGTACTGATTTCTCCTTAAGTACAGTTTACCCATCATTTGGGATTCTGCAGTCTGTCTTCCCAGGCAGCAACACAGAAGAATTTCGAAAGCTCTGGTCAGCTAAGGACTTCTGTGTAGGTTGATCTGGTAAGAATGTGGTCAACTCCTGAGCTAGAAGCTCACAGAAACATCTTCTGAGAGTGGGAGAAGGCAGGATCTTCAGTGACTGTCAGGCAGTCAACTAAGACCAAGCATCCTCATAAACCCACCTCCCTGGCTAGCTTGTACCACTCTGGGCATTTGGTGTGGTTTTTGCTACCAAGATGCCCTAGGATTCCTTTGCCCATGCATCATGTCAAATGAAGAAAAAATAATCTTCCATCCTCCACGCAGGACAGATGATCAGTATTCAGATGGTTTCGCCTGCATTCTTGCTGCAAAGTGGGCAGGTCCCAGCAAGAATTAACAGGAGGTTCTACCATACACCTCCAGCCAGAGACTAACCTAGTTTTAAACACTTCAAAGCATGGGTTTGAGGGGGTTTTGTGTGGAAAGGGAAGAAGGAAAATTAAGCCAAAAACCCAGGTAAGAGTTCAGGTTTTGCCTATATGACAATTAACCTGCAATAAAAATGGAGCTTGGCATTCCCAGCAAGGTGCTGCCTCTGAAACACATTGTTACTGCCTTCTCAACTTAGACACACACTTCTACAAGCTAGCATGAAGTTTTGCCAAAGCCTAGGTTTCCTACATTTTTTCATTGAAGAGGGGAACCTTCATAAAATTCTCCATCTAAGATACTGTGCACTAGGATACATGCATCAAGTGGGGCTTGTACCAGTTCAGCTGATACCAGGGAAAATTGTATCACTGCAACACCATCTATGCAGGAGGTAAAAACCACATTACTGCAGTGAGCCCAGCACATAATTCTAAATACAAGACTTCGATATGCAAGAAAAAAACCTGAGGAGAGGAAGGAGGGCAGTGGATTTAAAGGCAGAAGATCCTGTTCTCTGTTTGACCCTTGAAAAGGTACCCAGGGGTACAGGGCCACATCATACATAAATAGATTTCAAACCCAGGGTTAAACTAGTTTGCTATCTAGGCCAAGAAACAGTTCTGGAAAGTATTTAACACAGTTTAATCGCATCAAATCATGGCTGCCCCAGAACCGATTCTAACAACTGTCAACTGCTCCTTATAACAGGCAAAGCCAAAAAGCTAAGATCACGGCGTACAAAGAACACAGAGACAACCCAAACATTCAGAGTAGCAGCAAGGCAAGGCACATTCAAATCCCATGATCTTTATTCAGATTGGGTTACAAGGAAGTGGAAACTGGGAGGAGGAGCCCACACTAGTGACAACTGCGGGCCAGACCTAAAGAAGGAACATGTTGAACTGCCACCAGGACACAGCTTGAGAAATCCCAATAACGAATGGTTTCCCATGGAGAAAGTCACTGCACTACTTACTATCTACCCGTGGCCTATTTGAGAAATAGCATTAGCAAAAATAACCTCTCCTCATCTCCTAGGCTGGGGGAGGGAGGACAGTCACCAGTTAAAAGGGGACTGAGGCAGGAAGTAAGAACTGCATATTAAGGGGGAGGGAGGCAAAAATAACAAACACGTGCAACACCACATGAGGTTCTTTCCAAGAAATCCTAATACAACAATTCTCTGGGAACAGGCTCATGGGTTTGTTAATGCCTTTGAGGAGTAGGACATCAGGGAAGAGGAAGGAATACTGGATGCTTGGAAAACAGGCCAAACACATGGACAGGGAAAAAGGCAAAAATTGTTACAAGAAACGTTCCCTACCCTTGCATTCGCATGTTCCACTTTCCCATGCTCCTGGATCCCAAAAGCTTTCCACAGGTTAGAAAACAGCAAGGCCAGAATGAGTTGAAGCTGAACCGGCAATGCAAAGAGAGGAAATGATCCTACACAAGACCTAACCCTTCAAAAACTGTCTACTGATGCTCAGTGAATGTCAGCAGACAAAAGGAAAGAAAAAGGGTTTTCAAAGTTTAGCTGAACTAAGTGAAACGCTGAAAGCAATTTTACCCAGATTTTAAGAATTCAGGTATAATACACATTGACTTTCGGTCTAAAAACTCTAGGCAAGAATCTCTGAGATTAAGATTAAACATCAAGATTTACTTTTCAAACATGGCTTGACATCTCTGACACTCAGCAAAAGCTTTCAACTAAACACACAGACACTGCTCACCCACATTCTGATAGAGGACTGCCCTGCAAACACTACACTTGATGAGTGTAGGAGAAAACTTTTTATAAAATTACATCTCACTCTAAAGAAAATCCTTGCATAGCTGCAGCAGGAGTGTCATAAGGGCCAGTGGAAGATCACAGGCAGAGAAGACTGCCAAGCCTGCCAGCTTGAGAGTTCTATGATTTTTACTTCTTTTGTGAAGGTCCAAGTTGTCCCCAAAGCAAAACATTTTAAGCCCCTTCCACTCTAAAGACAATATCCAATATTTAAATCTCATGCTGTCACCTCTTCCTGACCCTCCGAGAAAAATCAAAACTGTTTCTAGCCAACAATACAACAGGCAAAACTATTAGCTACTGTTCACTCACATTAAGAGGCCATCATCACTGTAGCTCATGGTGGAGTGTCCTCACCATACACCTCAAGGAATGAAAACCTCATCTCTAAGGTATTGTGCAGGTGCATAACAAACTCTGCTCCAATTCAACAGGAGAAACTTCTCTGTTTAGACAAAAGTACTTGCCACTTGGGCAGTTTTGTGTTGTGTTTACAATGGCCACCTTGCCTTTCTGTCTGGCAAAGAAACCAAGATATAGCAGGATATATACAGAAAAAATTGTCAAGACTAACATACACTAATTTCTGACACAGTACTAAAAGTTCTCAGTGGCTTCCCTTTAGTAATCAAAAAACCCCCAACTGTCATTCCAGTGATCACCAAACATTTGTTTAAAAACTGCTTCAAGACACCACCATTAGAGCATCCATTGTGCTGCCTAATGGCCATTGTGTTCCTCAGGGCCTTCAGAAAGCGTTTTTTCCTCCATGTTTTATACTGTCAGGAGATCCTAGACCAGGAGGAAGGAATACAGTGTCTAAAACCCAACGCTGCTTTTAAGCAGTTCTCCATCCTCTCCTCCTGTGGCATGCCCACTCCTTCCTCTTAGACATTTGGCACTCCACCTCTGATCTCATGGTTTTATATTTTAAGTTGTTTTCACAGAAAGGACTCTGCTTCACAGCTCTACACAGCTGAGCTCCCCCCTTGGAAGTTCGTATGAGGTGATTAGTGATGTTCTGACCCTTTATCCATTCTCAACACACAAATCAGTGTACAAAGAGCAACTCCTCAGTATGTTAGAAAACGATGACAACAAAGAGTCCTGAAACCTAACTACTGCAAGTTTAGGAACAATTGCCACCAACTACCTCCATCACCAAACACTTCTCTTTGAACAAGCTGTGGTTCCATGGCCATATAAACTGATCCAATTGCTGGCTGCTGTGGTGCAGCCCAGACTCTTGGATTGTCTCCAGCACCACTTAACAGTGCTCTGAGTGATCTGGGATCACCAAGCTGACACAAAACTCTTTGCATTTGTCCTTTGGTGATCTTTCTGCTGATAGGGCTCAGTGCAGGATCAAAGACCAGAGCCAATGGAACTGCACATATGAAAAAGCAGGTGGAGGTTCAGTACCACCCACCTAAATTAACTTGTAGTGTAACAGGAACTCACCAACAAGCACAAGGCTGTGCACACCAGGCTTTCATCTGGCATCACATGGGTCAAGAACAAGCAGTTTGTGGAGAAGAGCAAGAGAAATTCCAGTGTTATAAAAGAAAACGCAGCCATCAGTCTCAGTAGGTATTACATCATCCCTCTCTGCACTGCCATTGGCAAGCTTGTCTCACACATGGTTAACTGAGGGAGGACATCAGTGTCACCCATAACTGCTGTCAGACTCAACAGTAACTTCCAGTTTAAACATGACCCTCTGACTTTCACCCAAGGTTGAAGTTATGCTCTTTCCTTCATCCAGGTTTACGAAAGGAAATAAAACTACAAGTCTTCATACTACCTACCATAACTGAACAGGAAAGATGTGATGGCCACCCATAACCATGGCCATTAGAAGACAAGAGCCTGGGTCACCACTGGTAAGTAAGACCAAAGATTTCTATAGTTTCTTCTGTGCTCTGCAATGTAACTGTATGCTTACGTGATTTTAATATGAACAGAAACACAACAGAAAATACTTCCAAGGCAGGATCTTGGTGATTACTCAAGTGTTCTCCAAAATATATTGAGAACGGAATACGACAAGCAATATTTATCACAGCTTCCTTACCACTGCTGAATCACAGAGCCAGATTGATCTTAAACGTTTTCTCATTTGACAAAACACCTATACCATCAAATAAACTTAGATGAGGCATATTTTGCAAATATTAACTTGGATCAGAAGTATGTCCTTGCAGGAGAGACAACAGCAGCAGTACCTATCCCATCCATCTTCCCTAGGAAAAGAATTAGCACCTGAAAACAAACTACCTGAAGACCACCTCATGTTCCTGTTGAGTGTGCAAGGGCTGCATCAAAGTGAAACTCGCTACTGCAGAGTCAGCTACCTACAACATCTTTAAAACAAATCTCTGAATTGGTTGCCATATCTATTGTTCTCTACAAAACATCCTCGTTACAGGAAATCCACTACTAGGATACATCTGAAGATGTAATTATTAGTGTGATATTTGCTTCTCTTCCAGTGTATCTCACCAAGCACAAAACCTGAGACTGTCTTACAACTCATTAAAAACACTTTATTCTGGTAACAAAAACAGATGCATTATAACGGACAGGGCAAAGATGAAAGCTGCACAAACAGCAATGTTATTTAGATAGGCATATACATTTTTCATTCTCAGCTTATCTTACATCAGAATGTAATGGAGAGTCATGCAATAGGTAACTTTTTCCAGCACTTCAAACTTGAGGCCTAAGTCACCTTATCTGTACACGACTTTAATGCCAACATCTGGTCCTCTACAGGCAGCACTTCATTTTGATCTAGTTAAAAAACAAAAAATATAACTAACCATGCAAGGAGTTTTTACTTCAGGCAGTCGTGTTTCAACAGTATTAAATTTAATTTAAGCTGTTCTATCGGAATTGCTTTCTCTACAGCGAGATGTTCGTACAGGAGGAGAAAGATGTTCTTGCTCAAGTTCAAGGGACAAATTAAGGTTCAAGTTTATCAACATGTTTCAGGAAGAGGAACCCTACAAATTAGAATTAGGCCAATGCTGTGGAGAATCTAATATGAAGGCTGAAACCAGTCGTTGATTAGGTTTACCCTTGGACACAAGTAGCAAAAACTATGACAGACTCACTGTGAGAAGACAACATAGGCAAGGAAACCGTAGACTCAAAGTAGTTGCAAGAAGAATGTATCTAAAGATCATTTTTATTGCAACAGAAGCTGTTATTCTGTAATCTTGAAATATGAAAACAAACCTTCCCTAGTGTCAAAATACATCCCAGCTTTCTACTGTGCTTTCACTATTGGGATGTGCCATCCACTAAAGCTCTTTCTCAGAGACTGAAGATCTGAACTTACACAGTTCTACAACACATATACAGTGTTGGGGGTGGTATTTTGGGAACACTTCATCTGAAGCATTCCAAGCTGATAACCTTTATCCAAACACATAAAACAAGAGGCACGTCAAACTCACTATAAATAGCATTAATAGTAAGGAATCAATACCATCCAAACCTTTAGGTAACATCTTATTAATCTGCCCTTGGTGTGCATGGGCCCACTGCTGTAAGGGCCCTCAAAATGCAATTGGTAAGGGTGAAGGACAGTCTGGTCAACTAGTCAACGCAACTGCTATTTAACCATCTCAACTACTGAAACGCCACCTAAGAAACACTCCATGCCATGATAAGCGGCAGAGGCAAGCATAAAGCATTTTTCTATGAAAATAAAGTCCTCAAGGCTAAGATCATTCCGTCATTTTTCCCTAAGACACTGAAAGAGCCTACATTTGACAACAACCATTTTAATCCCTTCTACTCTTTCCCACCCCACCACTTCTCCTACCACACCCAACACAATGGTCCCACTGTCGGTCACAGGTATCGCCTTTATATTTATTTCTGCTTCCACAGTGACAAAGGTGAACTCTGACGCTCCCCAGCCGCTTGCAGCAAAGCGGGTTGAGCCATATTTCTAACGACATCCCCACAAGCGGGTTTTACAGCCATCCAGCCTCCATGAGATGTTTTAATCTGACGAATTAAAATGGTTGGAAAACGCTATTTGGCTAACGGAACCGGCCACCACATGCATCGCTGAGGAGGGGGAGCAAGAGCAAAATAAAATAAGAGGGCTTTTAAAATAGGTCACTTCCCTCCGCCCCCGACCCCATCCCGGTACCCCACAAAATGATTATTTACACCGAAAACTCACTGGGAGGGGAGGAGCGAGGGGAGAAAAAAAT
>VZRI01010272.1:102839-121757 GCA_013397515.1 Upupa epops
CAGGGAGAGGAGGGATTTGGGGGGGAGCGGGAGGAGAAGAACTGGGGGACCTTGGGCGGGGGGTTCAGAAGCGGGAAGAGGGGCCTGAGATTAGTGCTGGTGAGGATCTAAAAGGTCAGTGGGGCTGGAATTGGTTTCAAAGGGGGAAACTGAGGAGAGGGGTGAGGGACCCTGGCAGGGGGTCTTTGGGATGGAAGGTGGGTTTGGGGCCTGGGCATGGTAGAAAGATGAAGAGTGAAGGGAGAGGCCTGGAGGGAGATGTGGGGTTGCTGGGTGTGGGTTTAGCAGAGGAGGGTGGGTTTGAGGTGAGGGCAGTTGCCTCACTGGCCAAAGCTACAGGTAACAAGCCCAGGAGGTTGTTGGTGTCTGCTTGTCCTAACTTGTACTACAGGCCTGACCGAATGGGTCTGTTTCAGACTGCCTTTGGCCTAACTGTATCCGGTTTATGACCAGAAGAGGGGAAAAACAATAAATTAAAAAATCTCACGGCCCAAGCACATGGCTCCTGAGGTGTAGTCTTGGCTCTCAGTGGTGGGTTTTGAACTTGGTACGTTGTTGGGCCTTTGTGTGCTTTTGTATCTCCCTCTATGAACTTGAGATAACAGTTGGCTTCATGCAGGGATTAATTATCGTGTCTTGTAGTCATGTATTTGTTTATTTGTTTTTACTATAGATTACAGCTGGAGGAATTCTAAACAGTCCACCTCTCCTTGTCATGGTGTTTAAGTGCATTGTGCTCCGGTCTGAACAGAGGAAATCACTGAGGTCAGTCTCCCTTGTGTTTATAGTTGCTTTCCCTTTCAGAAGTTTGGGGCCAAGGAATCATCAAAATAACAATTTGTACTGACATCCTGATAATAAATTAATAGAAACAGTTATATAAGACAGAGTTGTAAAACGGTGTTTTTCTTCTGATTGCTTCTGCTTTTAAATGCAGGGTTAGATGCGAAGGGACAGTGTTCTCAGTTATAAAGTACCCCCCAAGTATTCACGGTTTTGAGGTATCCCTAACAGGAAATGGTACCATTCTGTAAATACAGTATTGTTGATACTGCTGAAATAAAACAAGCAAAACAAAATCCTTCCTATTTTCCCACAAACTATCAGGTGTCTTAACCATAAGAAGGCTTTGTAAAGGGCAGGCATTGAGGATGATGCTGGATACTACTGATCTGAACTTTGCACTCGTCTCTAGACATGCAGAGCTCCTGGGGACCATTTAACCTGAACTGGGGGAAACCTGAGTAAAGTTGAGAACAGAAGTTGGATGTAATAGTTGCAGACCTCATCTAAAGTTCTGCCAACTTGTCATGCAGTGGTCTGATGCTTTGCCTTTTCAAATCCCAATAGGAAAAGTAAGACAAATGTAGATCACTTCAAACATATGTTGTTGTAAGTATTGGGAGAGAGAAACTAAAGGTTTATCTGATTATCTCAACCTTGGAGTTGGCAGCTATGACAGCAAACTTGGTTTCATTCATCTGCCAAAGATATTTGTAGCATATCGTTTGACAAGTTAAAAGGCATTTTTTGTAATAGCACAAAAATAAAACCATCCAGTTTCTGAAACTACAGTTTCTGTTTTCTAAAATAATGCGGGTTTGGAGTCATGCTTCAGGGGGAATTAAGGACGTACTTGAAAGGTAAATATTTGTATTTTCAAACATAAGAAAAGTGGTGCTTAACACAAATCTGCTCAGCATGGCCTACCAATCTAAATTTGTTCTTCTTTTGTCAAATTAATGGGTTATCAAGATGGAAGAACTAACTGGAGCAGTAAGAGTGATCTGCCCATGGGGTTGAAAAGTAGAATGGAGAATAAGGTTCTTCTGAATCTTGGTCTTCTTCCTGCAGACAAAATTCTTCTCAAGTTCACGAGTTATGAGAATAAAAACTTCAGTTAGTGAGGTTCATGGACCTAACCCAGCAAACACCAGTGGAAGGTCTAGGCCTCAGCTATGTCACATATAGAAAATGATAATGAAAGCTCTTGATAAAACTCCTTGGAGTCTCTAAAGTTGCTGCAGAACAATTTGAATATTGCTTTACCACTAAATATTATGTATTTTACTTAAAATACTAACTCTGCACTTGATACGTATTCAGTGACTGCTTCAAAAATAAACAATACCATCTTGTGTGGGCCACCAGTTTGGTAAAAGCTTGCTGAAACTCTGAAGGAACAGACAGTGTGATAACTATGATGTTTATTATCACCAGCTAAACTAAATATGTGCCTTGTGCTATTGGGTATCCTCTTCATATAATCATGGTAGGCATGTACAAAGTCAGTTCGGCTCAGTTTGCTAGTTTTCTGATGCAAGCAAGTTCAGTGTTTAAGAACTAAACAGGTTTGTGTATCTGCATCTGGGATTTGCACCAGTCTGGCTATCTGATAGCTATATCCACAGTTAATTCCATCTGAAGGAGGTACCAGTGCATCAGTAAATAAAAATTACAAATTGCCTAGCGGTTCAGCTGGCAAGCAGCACTGGTTTCAACATACTGGTGGTTCCACAGAACTGGTCCCAGAGTAGACACACACAACATTCCAGTTCAGACAGGACTTTTAAGAGCAAGCATAAGCACTCCATAATATTGTAGCAGAGGAAGTAGAGAACAATACTATGTCCAACGGAAACTGGCAAGAATTTGTTCAAGGCACATTGTAATTACTCAAGCTGGGAATTTGGCCAGGACATTGGGGTTAACACCCCTACTTCTTTACAAGTGTCATAGTTTATTTTTTTTAATGACTTTTAAGTGATGAGGAGCTCAGCTTTCTGTCTCAGCAAAATGACAACACCTCTAGCAGCATAAATGTCTTAGGACAGCACAGAGACGCTGGTTCAGAGCAGTGATGGAGCCTCCTACAGTAATCATTGCTTTATAAATACTTCCAGGAGATAAGAAAGATAAGAGTGCGATTAGGGCAGGGTTTCAGCGGCTATAATCACAGCCATACCTTTCTTAGCCTTCAGTCCACATGCTGCTTTTATCTGACCTTTTTAAAGCGAACAGTTGTAAACTGTAGAGTAAATGGTAAAACTTGAACTGATGAAACTAGGTGAGGAATTACAATAGCAGCTATGAATGGCAGTTGTCAGTACTTTTGTTGCAGGAAATCTGTTGTCACACAAACAGAGTATAATTTAGCCAAATCACAGAGTGTTTTTAATTGAGATTTTTAGAATGTTGTACGCTGTTTTAAAAAGTAACTTCCAGCTTTCTGCTGTTGATAGGGAAGATCCACACTTTTATGTTTTAGTGTGTGACCAGTTGTACAATGCACAAGTAAGGAATTGTTTTGCTTTTACCAGGTCACAGAACCCACCATCATTCCTGCAGTCTAGTTTGGGCATTATTATGGGTTACAGGCTTATACAGGAAAAACATGTTCTAGGGAAAGGCTGGTCAAAACAAACAAGGTAGAGTCTTCCAGATCACTGTAATCTGGTTTTGTATCAATGAGGTAAATGCTCCAGTGCATTCAGTGGGGTGAGGATGCCATGTCAGACAGCATCCCTCTGACGTGTTTTTTTTTGTCATAGTGACACAAAATAAATACTGATGTTATTACATAATCACTTCTGTGTTTTATGACAATAATACTTTACTCTTCTCCATCACCTTTTACTAGATAAGCATGTTCCTTGCTGTGTACTTTTGATTGTCCCATGAGTCAAGCAAATAGCTTTATCTATTAAGAAACTGGGAAACAGTGGCATAAGAAGTAGTAGTACTTACCCAGGTCATGTGGGAAATTGATGTCAGAGGCATTAAACAGAATCTCAAGCCTTCTGACTGTCCCACTCTACCCTCTGGGCAACCAGACAAAAGTGGAAATGTGGCACTTGCAGTCTGACTCAACAGCCTTTCCCTCCTCATCATCTGCCATGCTGGGCAATTACAAATACATGTTAGGAGGCCATTTCGAAGGGCGTCCAGGTTGGCTTGTCTTCTGCTGGTGAGGGTTGCTTGATGAGCCTTAGCAAGGGTTTTGCTTTGAAATATTTTCGTGTCCTGAAAAGTATTCTCTATTAGCTATATGTTTCCTCAGATTACTTTCAGAGTCTTTGGTAATCTATGGTTCCTTGTGAGCATCCAGGAATTCAACCTTTTCTGCAAGAGAATAACAAGAAGCTGACTGAGCTGTCATTTTTCAAGTGATGTTTTTTATGCAAAGCTTATAACATGCACAACAAATGGATTGATGCTGGGAACCACTTCCAGAGTATCAGTACAACACAGTGTAACCAATACAGCACAGCAAGATGCACAGCCCCAAAGGGGATGCCTAGAGAAGTATGGTTGGTTTTAGGGTGTCTCTTAAACACTTGTAGATAACAGTGTTCCTGTATCCCTTTTAATAGTAAAATCAAAACATGGCATCTAAAAACTAAGTGGTTTTCTGGACCATGACAACTGAGTGCAAGGAGGGTCTGTTGAACTATCCCAGATCATTTCCTGACTGGGCTGAAGATGATTTTACTTTGAGAGTTGGTTCAGAATGGATGGAATAGGCAGCAATGATTAGTATTGTGGAGTTCTTGACCTTGAAAAGTGACTGATAGGAAGAAGCAGCACAGGAAGGGCTCCTGTCTTGGCTCTGGTCCTTGGATGGATGGCTAAGAAGAGGCCTTTGGCAGAGAAGGGTGAAAGGTGACTAATAATGTGAAACTGGGAGGAAACTCATTATAGTTATGCAATCTCTTGATGACTTTCTCTGCAAGAAGACACCTTTTGTTAGTTGTCCCACTGGCATTTGCTGCTCATGCTGTATTCTGAATAGAAGTCTTAATTATTTCTCTGCCTGACTTAGGAAGCTTCATTTAGCTTCTTAGAGATGAAAATACAACAGCACAGCACCTTTTTTTTTTTCTCCCTCTACAGAATTTCTTCTAAATTTACTTTGCTTCTTCCCATTCTTATTGGTTCTTTTTCTGGCTGTCTGGTAATGTAGCCAAAATGAAGGAACTCTTTTCTGCTGCCATGTACTTGGTCCCCATATCTCACTTGTTCCATGGTTTTGTGTCTTCCTTGCCATGTTGTCAAAGCTTTGATGGGCAAGTTCCACTGCATGTTGCTGTTGTTCAGGATATTGTGTGGTCTAGTTCTTCTCCACAGGTTTCCCCCACCCCCATAGCAGAGCCAGTGGAAGAAAGTTTCACCTATGCCTGACCCTGCTGAGTTATGGTCAGATGTATTAGCTCAAAGCCAAACCTCACAGCCCTGTTACTATACTGGCCTTTGTGTTTGACTTGTGCTGGTATACTGACAGGTATCTACAGCGGCTGACCCTGGTACAGAGGTGTGGCCTCTAGAGGAGCTGCTTGGTGAAGAGGATGATTTAACTGCTAGAACTATAGCTGCTGGAACTGTTCTGGAAACCCTTAGATTCTTTATTAACAGATTTTACAGCGATCTACAGTGAAAGAGCTCTGCTGCTGACCCCACCTGGAGCTTGATCTTCCATTTTATAGGTAAAACAACACATTTTGCATTGTTGTAAAAGCACTTTCAGGAACTCATCTTATGATCTGTAAAACCATTGTGACCTTGTTCTTCAGCAACTGTGAAGTCACCTATCTCTGAGACAATGTTCCACCCTGGAATAGGATTCTAGACCAGAAGAGTTAGACCGCATACAGATTAACAGATCTGTTGCTGGTATCTCTGGCTACTGCAGCATGAGTCACCCATCAGGGCTTGTCAGTGCCTGGTGTGACCTCATTGAAAGCTTCAACATCTCTTACATGAAGGAAGGTTGTAATCCAGTGTGGGAATGCTAAATGGGTGGAAAACGAAGTTCTCGGGCTGTGAAAAAGACATACATCATAAGCATCCCCCTGGAAGTCAAATATGCCCTTACCAGAAATATTTCCAGATTTCTGCAGATCTCTTTGTGCTAAGTCTGCCTTTCCCATGCTTCTATTAAAAAAACTCTGTAACTGTTCCAGACAGCAACCCAAAACAGTGCTGGTGGGAAAACTGAGGAGTGGATGGGACAGGCCTGGGAGGAGATGCTGTGTTATTTGTAAGGGCAAGAAAGAGCTGATGGTTCCTTTTTATTTATCACAGTTTCTGTTTCATATTGCTTTGTTTTTTCCTGTGACAGTATTAGGGCTTCTGGTATGCTGGTTAAGGGAGACAGGTGAAAAAACAATGAGGGGCTGTAATAAACAGAGTAGACGAGTGAATTAGCTACTGGTACTTTACGTGTGTAGCTTAGATACATAGTGTGATGATGAGAGAAAAAGTGGGAGGCAAGAGGAGTTTAGAAATACAGTTGGTTCTCTTCAGCTGGTGCTTGCTGAGTAAACAGGCAGCTTGTGCTCCATGCCACTTACCTCCTTCCCCTGCGCTGTTATACATGAGCAAATACTAGCAGTGCTGCTTGGTCCAATGCTGCTGGCATTTTAACTGCAGAAGCCATATCTAGTAGCAGAGACAGCAGAAGCAATCATCCTCTCTCCTACTCTTACATAGTGCTTATTTAGAAAAGTAAAGAGTGTGGCAGAACAGAAGGGGACCCTGTTTCTAAAGTGCTACTCTGGCCGCACCATGGGATCTTATTTAGGAAATCTCATAGAGCTGTTTTGCCACAAAGCAGTTAGTAACTTCGCAAAACGTGCTGTGTCCTCTGCTGAGCTGTGGGCCACGTGGACCCTGGCACCTCTCTGAATGTAGTTACATCCCTGCTGCAGACCTGCTCTGCCAGTCTGGACTCTGGTGATTCTTCTTACCCTTCACCTCAGTCCTGCATTCTTAATTTTTTCTTTGGGACTAGGAACATGGGTTTGGGGTTTGGGGGGGCAAAGATCATGTCTGAGTGGATACATTGGATGTTCTGATCCTTCTTTAAAAAAGGCATAGAAGACCTCTCCCAGAGTTGAGGCATGCATAGGATTTGTAAGGAGGAAATATGCAACCTTGTGCCTTTTAATTCATGATTCTTTACCATTAAGATCAGCCAGATACAGTGTACTTAGGTGTTTTGTGAAGGGTAAAGGGAGTTGATAGCTCTGACCAGTTCCTAGTACAGAGCTGTGCATATAACACACAAAATACAAGTTGTTCTGGAAATGAATGTGTCTGTGCGCTTCTCGCACAGAGGTCAAGGCCTAAATGATATCTTGAGACTGAGCATGTTTCCCATAGACAATCTAATGAATATGCAGCATCATATACTAGTGGGCCAGAGATGGAAGCCCAGTAGTGATGCTGTCCACACTGCATTCAGCAGTGGGTGTGTTTGGTTAAATGATTGATTTAGTAATTGAAATCTTGATGCCTGATTTACATTCTGATTTTCAGTATCCTGGCAGACTTTTCTCTCACACAAAGGGTTCTAGTCGAGTCCTGCTCTTCCATCAAGCTCAAACCTCACTGCTGTTCACTGTGTTCTGCTGGAAACAGACAGACACCATTTATGACTGCCCGATTATCCTGAGTCACGGATTCCCAGCTGACATGTGTGCTGCAGTTTTAATTTCTTCCGTTACGACTGCACTCCCTAGAGGAGACTGGGAACAATTGCAATTGTCAGCTGAAGCCTATGATGTGCACTTGTCTGGATTCACACAATTGGTGGACAACCTCTGCCTACGTCTATGGGGTGAGCTGCCTGTGATTTGTTACTGTGCGCCTGGTGTTTCCGTATCAGAAAATAGAACAGGTGACGGAATACTTAAAAACACATCTTCCTTTACGATTTAGTGGTAAGATACCCAAGTGGTTGAGATGGCAATAGGGTATCTTCACTAAATAACTGGTGGAGACAAGATTATTCCAGTAGTGCTCTCACAGCAAGATAAATTATGTGAAAATAAACGAAACATGAGGATCTGGGCAAGTAATGAAAGCTAAAACAGTTGCTGTCTACCCTAGCAAAGCCCTGCTAGATTAAGAGCATGGGTCCACAATGCAGGAGCTGACAGCTATCTGCTATGTCCAAAACTGTTACCCCATTTACTCGGTGTCCCAAAGCAAAGCTGCTGCATCTCAGCAGGGCAAGAGCCCAACATGCCACTGTGTTATTTCATCTCACCAAAATGTTTTCACTGTGTAACACTACTGGTCTTGTGCATGGCTCCAGGAGAAGCTGAAGCTCAAAACACTTCATTGAGCTTTTTGACCCAACAGCCCTTGACATGTTGCTGCTGAACACGTTTGCATGCCTGATCTGAGTCGCAGCAGTTGTACTCTGTCCTGCTAAAACAGCAATGTACCAAACTATATTATTCTGTCCAAGCTGTTTCCACCTATTGGCTAAATTATTACGAAGCTAGTTTCAATTTACACATCATAGTAGTTAACAGTCAGCTGATTTAATTGGCGTGAAGATCATAATGTGTATAACATAGAACAGATTAATGCTTGTTGGGTACCCAATGAGTTAAAGCAGAGCCATCTTCTAAAACACCATGCAGTGGTGCTCTGTAAATCGAACCTTTGTTGCCATCATTTGCCTGGGACAGACCATCCGGCTAGCCAGTGCCAACCCTGCTGTGGAGAGATGTGGGTTGTGCTGACTCATGAAAACAGGTGCAAGTTGCGTCAGTGGAGCAAGGAGTGGCTCACCTTAACAGCAGGATGTGGGACTTGGTGTGAGAATTCTTAAAGAGGAGCCTTTAGAAGAAAGCTGGGGGGAAAAATATATGCCATAGACTTTGGAGACTGGTTTCTCTCACTGCATGAAGGGTTTGTCCCAGATGTGGTATTAATTGCACATCTATCTGAAGTATCTTGGGGAAAACACTTGCTACAGCTGAACACAGCAGTAGCCCTAAGAGAAGATTCATGCCTAAGAGGAGTTTTCTGGGAGGGGACAGCTGACAGCTATTCCAAAACTTGCATATACAGTTACTTGTTTGTTCCTCCTTTATAGATCTGACTCATCCATCCCTGTCCTAAACAGCAGTTTCAGTATTCTCTTTTATCTCATTTACTTCATATTTCACATCCTTCAAAGTTTCTTTTGTATCTATGGGCTTAATTTTGTTAAATCCAGTTGCTTTGGCTCCAGCTCTGCCTGTGCTCTGCACCTGCTACATAGGCCCAGCAAACCAACCCTTGGGCACTCTAGAGAAAACAACTGTCTAGACCAGGCACCTTCTGCCCAATGCCCTGGATGTACCCCAGAGCTCCCAGGTATTAGGCTGTATTCAGAACAACATTTTGCTCTGCAAATGGTTCCTTTCTGCTCTTCCTTCTAGCTCCATGGAGTTGCACTCACCTGACATCTCAGCAGGCACTAGCCTAATGTGTATTGATCTTTTGCCAAAGGTCTGATGCAAAGGAAAATGGATAAAATCTTGTTTGGTGTCATTATGGACTCATATATCTCTCTTCCTAGCAAGTAAATTTCCTCTCCAAGTGGGAATGAGGGAACCCACAGAACAAACAGCATTTTGTGCAACCTAAAACTGTGAGAGGCAGAACACAACAATGCAAAGGTCCTGCAGAGCCTCTGGTATCCAGCACAATTCAGGGAGTTGTGCTGCCCTTTTCTAAAACGATGAGAAGTCAACTCTTGGTGTAGAGTCCTATGGCAGAGGAAGGACAGAGAAGCCTTAGTGCAAAGTCACAAGCCGTTCTCATTCACAGTTAAAACCCCTGTTGCCCTAAGCAAACCTAGAGCCTGTCAGCATCCTGCAGCTTAAAGCACAGAGATGGTACCAAAATAGCTCTACAACTTTACAACATAGCTAAAAATAGCTTGCAGGTCAGCTTTTTTCTTAGGTAGTGGTGACAACAGTGGGAGAGCACTCTTGCTGCTCTTCAGTGCAGGTAGAACTGGGCAAACAAAGGGCGAACAGCAGCAGTTTAATTAGCCAAGCAGCCTTGATGAACAAGAGGTGAAAATGGGTGGGAAATGACTTAAAGAGGAATGCAGCAAAAGAGATGAGGAAAAGTATCAAAGGCCTGGGTAGGCCCTCTAGCACTGACCAGATTAGTGTGGACTTCTCCATGGGGTTTGATTTTCATGGTGTTTGAGAGGCATTGGGCTGCCCGTCCTTTCTCACTGTGGCCTGTGTCAGGATGTGTCCCTGGGCTGCCCAGCCAGCCAACAGCTGTGTGTTTCTTGCTTCTCATTTCCAGACAGTGAACACAGCCCATGACACCACCGCTGGCCAGTACCAGATGAGAGGTTATGGACATGGCAATTTCAAGTGTGTTTTGCTGTAGCCATTCAACCACAGAGTTGAACTTTCACAGTGCAATTTGAAGAAGTCTGGATTTGCCTTAGTTCTAGGGTGGGTTTCAGTATTTGCTCTTGGAATAAAAAAACAGGCTGTTTTTATGGAGTTGAACTGTCTTTTGCTGTAAAGCATTTTACCAAAGGAGGAAAACTGCTCATTGTCATCCTCAGGGTTCTAATTTCTGTTGTGTACATGAAGCCTGCCCACAGAGATAAGTATGGAAGTTAAGTGCCTGATTTGAAATGTTACGGGAATATAACATCAGCTTGCAGAGGTTTACTGTGCATGCAGCCAGCCGCCTGTGCTGCCGAGGGAAGGGTAGTGCAGCAGCCAACGCCTGCCAGAGTTCCCTTTGTGCTGCAGGTTTCATGCCTGGTGATTTTATGGTGCTGAAAGGGAAGAAGGAGGTGACAAAACTATGAAATGATGAGGCCAAGTCATTACTGTCAGATGAGGATAGAGTCCTGTAGCCAGTCAGATGTGACAGAATGCCCTTGCTGATGCTGCTACCAGGAAGCTTGAGAGAAATGTGACTGAATGATATCAGTGCGCATGTGCCTTTGGAGAAAGGAGGCTATCGGTAAGCTTGTGCAATGCTGTTCTCTGCCCAGCAACATCGTTGCTTCTTTTCCTTGCATTCCACTTAAGCAGCTGTTCCGCATTTATGATTCAATCCATTCTTCACATAGGGCTGTCTTCACACTGAGCCATCTTCATGGTAACAGCGGTTACCTGAGATGAAGGACAGCTGTGACCTCAGGTTTGCTTTGAGTAAGAGCTATAAATAGGACAAAGCACTGTAGTTACTGTTGTCTTAAACTGGGCAGAGAATGTTGCAGGACCAACCCCAGCCTCTACTTTTATAAAATGGTTCCTGTTGCCTGAAAGAGTGAGACTTCAACCCACATTGACCCCCAAGTATGGGGAGAATTTGGGGCAAGATCAGTTTGCTAAGGATTTCTTCTGATGCACAGCTAAGCTGAAAGTAAGCTTAATAATAAAACAGGAAGCCCTGCAACCCTAGCTCTGCACTCCTAGCATTTGAAGCCACAGGCTGTACTTATAACAGGTTGTAGGTAAAATTAATACCACTGCCTTGACCATTCAGCACATTCTGAGCACTGCAGTACAGCTCTTGCCACAGACTGTGCCTTCCCTTCAGTGAGAGTTGTTCCCTGCTCTACCCTGCCCAGCCTGCAAATGCAACTTGCCAGCCTCTGCTCCTTTGGGAATGAGCTGCTGCGTAGGTAATGAGAGGAGGAGGAGAGGCAACTCAGCAACCTGCCCATCCCAGCCAGAAAAGGCTCCATGCTTCATAGGCTTCCTGGAGTCACTTGCCACGTGAATCATGTGGGTATAAAACTTTGTTGTTTCCCTAAATGCTCTGCCTTTTGCAACAGGTCATTTCCCAGTGGGGAAAACAGGCTGTTGCTGTGGTAGGCAGTTGGCTTGTCACTTGGATAAGATCCAGAGCTGATTAGTTTGGGCGCAGCAGTGTGCTAACACAGGCAGAATGCACCCAGACTGGATCCACTCTAGATAGCGTCCATCTCCCCACACTGCTCTCCACTGTCCCTAGTCCAGCCTGAGCATAGGTCCCTCTTCTTGCCTGTGCTGGCATGCCCACATCAAACCATAATTTGCACCCCGCGCCACTTGCCTGCGTCTTGACTGGTGGCAAACCCTCCCAAAGCAAATAGTGATTTGCCTGTCTGCACTGACTCAGCCATGCTGAAGGCAGGAATCGGAGCTAAATCCGGTTCAGTGAAGTCTATCAGTAAAGAAAAGCCTTCCATAGCACACACCAAAGAGTTTTAAAGGGGTTTGATGCTGTCCTGGGAAAGGCACTGGAGTGAGCCGTGTTGCAGTGGGCAAAGCCTGCCCAGGAGCCATTAATCTCTCAACATCTGTAGTCCTGTGGTTGTAAGCACTGGGGGTTTTCTTCCTCTGCCTGCAATTAGTGGCTCTAACTGGGAATTCAGAGGAATCCAGGCTATCTTTAGGAAGCAAGCACCAACTCTTTGCCTCTTTTTGGGAAGCAAGGTCCTTCAGTACAGCCTGTCATGGCAAGGGTCTCACAGATAAGGAAGGGCAGGAAACCTGCCTGGCTTTACTTCTTAGCAACTCTAAATATTTTTCCCTAGTCCTACAACTGTGAGTCAGCATTTCTAGAGCCTAGACTTGTTTAGAGCAGCAATCAGTGAGAAGGCACTAGCTTGGTGGGGTGTGGAGATACACGTATGTCTAAAATGAGAAACCTTTTTTCCAAGCACAAATAAGGAAGTTACCAAGAGCCTTTACAAAATGGGATCATTGCAAATGGGGAGCAAAGGACTGGATACCCTTGAAGAGAGGAGCTGTTTGCAGGGTAAGGAGATTCCTAGTGAGAGTAAGGAAAACAGAATTTCACAAAGCTGTTGGTGTTGGCTTAATTTAAAAAGGACTGCAATTATCAGTGTAGTGGGATAAAGGTAGTGCATCCACCTCCAGTGGTTATAGATTCATTCTGCATTGGCCTGGCCAGACTGGCTATGTGGCAGGAAGGTTCCTAACACTGTACAGGTAATGACGAGCCACTGGGGCTTCTATTATCTGCACTGGAATAAGGAACCTAAGGCACAGGTTATCTCCTCTGCCTGGCTGGTCAGCCTGAGTGAGTCTCATGGCAAAGGGAGGTAACCAGTGTGGACTATTCTAGATCTGCAACCTCAGTTCAGCAAAGGTATTTATTTTGAAAATCCTGGTTTCCATAGCAATGTAGTGCTGTTCTCTCTCATCTCTCTTCTATTACTCCAATCTCAGCAGCCATTAGATAAATTATCAGTGAGGCAAACCTTCGCAGTTTTTTATCTTGAGTGATTTTGTATATGTTGGTTCTTCAGTGAATCAGAGTGGGTTAGTCAAGGATTGACTCATACCCTTTTCTGGGGCCAACAGGACGTCTAGTGCAGTGTAAAGATGATAATGAAAAATGAATATCATTAATTGGACTTGATGTATGAATTCTTAGGCTACTTTCCAGTAGCATGGGGGCTTCTATCTAGAATTCTGGTGCAATTCTAGGTGAGCTGTTTATACCAAATCTTTAGGTGGTATTTGTGCTTCACTGTAACTTCATTAGGATGTAATATTCTTGTTTCATGCACATCACAAATAAAAGCTTTTGTCAGGGTTGCTGAGTGTTGCTGTTGAGTTTCTGTTCTTCACCCTAGAGGTGACTTCTGGACACAGTCCCCTTCCCATTGTCAACAGAGCCAGTGCTTGTGGTTCTTTTGTTCATTTTTCTCTTTCGAAGGAGAAGTAGTTTGTTAAGAAAACAAGATAAATCTTTTTTGCGTTGGTTCTGTGGGTTTTGTTGTTTCCTGGCCTTTCTGGTGAAGGAACTCCTAGTTTGCCAGAAAGTTATGCAGGTTGGAATGTAAAAATCCCAGACTTAACCCTGCAACTGTGATGGAATGCTGCAAGCAAAGATATGGAGATGATTTATTCTGATGGCGTAGCCTGCCTTTTAAGGAGATGGTTTAGTGAGTTCCTTTGCCTATAGGAACTGTATCTCCACCTGGGGAGCTGAGCCAGAATAGCTGTTCTGCAAACCCTTTTCTGCCAATGCAGCCTTTGTTCTGTAATTCAGTCCTTGTGAGCAGGTAAGCAAAGTCATGAAACTGTGTGGGAGAACAAGAGTGGCACTATAGACCAGCTTCCAAGAGAAGGAAGTAGGGCTAAAATACCTGAATTTTCTAAACTTGTGCCTAGATGCATCAAATTGAAAATGCAAGAAGTCTCTGTAGAATCTAGGTATTACTGGGTGTCTGCTGCCCAGTGACGGTCACTTGCTAGTCACTGCTGGTCTCTCTTGCCTTGTGCTTTCCTTCCTGACCAGCTAGAGCCACCAGCTGCCTTGTTGATATTCTGTTCATGAGTTCTTTGGCATAGCTGGTTTAATTATGGATAAATTCTGTCCCCACTCTTCTGTTTGAGTTCTCCAGGTGCTGGATAACTGGAGACAACAGAAATACTCTCTTAAATACTAAAAGGTAGAAGCTCACTTGCACTCTGAAGAGTAGTAGATAATAATCCTTCTAAACCCTCTATTTTAGATGTTAAATATTTACCTTTAGCTCAATTGTGCCCATCCTTTGAGAATACTAACACTACCTTGCTCTTCACAGTGTTGCATGTCAGTGGATTCCATATGTATTTTATGCAAAGCATTAAAAGGTAGTTGCTTATCTTTTAATTTACTTTCCCCCACCCCTTCAAGTTCTTGAGTTCCTATGTTTTGAGATAAGGTGAACAAAAGTTCTCTGGCTGCTATCTCTAGGCTATGCATTCTGTAATACCTTCAGCATGGACTTTTTTTATTTGTTCCCTCTGAGGTTAAAAGGTCCCAGGCTTTTCATTTTCCTTAGACAAGGGCTCTTCTCCATCCCTAATCTTGTAGTCAGCCATTATTGCCTTGTGTCACATAATGAAACAGCCATTGAGTAATAACTCAAATAATAACCCTTCCAGAGTCAATGTTCTGCCAAGGCCAGGCATTGTTAGGTTGGAGACCCTGAGTACAAACACAGGTATTGAAGTTCCCTTGTGCCAGATGCAGACCTACCCAAAGTGTATTTTAAGACTAATAATTAAAACTCCCCGCTTCAAACATAAATGTGTGCTTGGTAGCCAACTGGAATGAGAATGAAATGTAAATGACTAGCGACCTTGTGACTGTTGTGTTGTATAACAAGATAAAAAGTGCTTGGGATTTGCGGATTGAGCTTTTTCTCATTTGTCTTCCAGAGGTCAAAGTCTACCGCAAGCAGTGACTGACACAATCCCCCACATCCCCACATAAGCCAGGTCAGACTGCCTGCACGTCAGGGCCCAACAGCGGGGCACTTTTTCCAAGAACACCTTGAAAAGTCTGTGTGGATTTCTTTGTGGTACATGTGATGATCCTGGTAAGCAGGAGATACAGAACTGTCTGAAAGCCCAGAGCCAGTATTCTTTGAAATCCCATGCCAGCCATGATGAGAGATGTGGTTGAGCCTGCCTTCCGTGCTGCTGCTTCCATGTGTCCAAGAAGCTGCCTCCAGTTTATATGATTTCACTCTAGTAAACAATTTTTCATGCAGTTATGGACAGCAGATGTTACTCACGCCTGTGTGAATCCTTCAATGTGTTTACAGCAGGGGACGCTGCTCACATCTAGTCCTATTAAACAATGGATGTAGCTACCAGAAGGAAGTCCCACTGGTTACAGCCATTCTGTTAGAGCTTGCTCAAAACCACTTCGAAGGGCAGTCACACCATCCCTCTTTGTGCACTCAAGGGGATTGACTCATAGAGATGAGCAAAATAAAATGAGATGGGTTAAGTGGCTGCAGCCCCAGCTGTGGCCCCACTGCGTGATCCCCAGAAGGAGTCACCCCTGCAGCAGGGCTGGCTGTAGAAGGCAACTCCTGAACTGTTGTAGTGACAGCCCAGTCTTAAGGGCATTACTGCTTGTCTGTCTCCTCTGTGAAACAGGTCAAGAAGCTTGATCAGAATAAAACTGTGCACTTTTCCATCTGAAGAATTAGCTTTTAGTTCAACTTCTCAGCTAGGCTCAGAGAAGCAGCAGTGCTGCTGCGAGGGCAGGGCTGAGGCGGGCAAGGCAGAAGGAAAGGGATGACCTTCCCTTTTGGGAGCTGCTAGCCATGTTATGTCAGTTTTGCTGCCTCACAAAACTATGCCCCATGTTTATTTTTGGTGCTGGGCTGCCTTAATTTTCTGTAGTGAATGAAGGATTATCATAGTAGCTTATGGTTTTTGAAAGTGAAGGTTTTAGACAAAAATAATTGTTAATTCAGTGTGTGTCATTAGGTGGAAATGCTTCAATTGTCAGAGATGGGAAAGAGAAGTGGCCGTGTGATCTGTTCCTTCAATTCAGTTAGGGGTTAAATAAATTCCTTTTGGCTGCTTTTTAAGACCTCTAACCCAATGTCTACTATCAAGCTGTCTCTAGAGAGAGAAGTCTTTCAAGAGACCAGCTTTGTACCTATAAATAATGTACACGGCAGAGAACAGAAATGGAGTCAGGGAGCGGCTCCACCTTACCTGACCGTTGTTGCGAAGGCCGGTATTGTGAGCACAGTGAGGAGGTAGTGCTTTCAGCCCCACTGTCAGTTTACATCTGAGATCTGAGTGCTCCAGTGTTTAAATATCAACTGATAAACTGTACATTGTACTGAAAAACATTAGATTTCAAGGGCCAAATGTTGTGAGATTTGAATAGTACAGACATAACCATACTTGGAACTAAACATCTGCATGAGGGCCTTGTTAGGTGGGATGTGTTA
Source organism: Upupa epops (assembly GCA_013397515.1). Taxonomy (NCBI): domain Eukaryota; kingdom Metazoa; phylum Chordata; class Aves; order Bucerotiformes; family Upupidae; genus Upupa; species Upupa epops. The sequence continues at coordinate 119,374 of VZRI01010272.1, forward strand.
GAATATAGAGAAATCTGCAAGCCTGAACCCTTGCTATAAATGAAAACACTGGCAAAAAAATGTCAATAAATGCCACACATGCTTTCTGGCATGCCTTCCCGCTACCTATCAATATGGTAATTCTGATATTTCCCAATTTTGAGTTTTAAGCAGGAGACAGGCAGAAAAAATATTATAAAACCCAGGGTTGTTCTTTCCACAGATTAATTTTATAGTTCTGGTTTTAACTTACCTGCATGCACTTAATGGAAATTAAATTTAGTGAATGCCTTCGGGAGGAAATCATTTGTTCTTAGAACATCACTAGAATGGCTTCTTGTTTAACCAACTGCTGTGCATGTGAATGCAAAACTCAGCTCAGGTCAGACTCTTCAGGAAAACTTTTCTCCTGATTTCTGTAGCAGTCATCTGCTCTTTGCTGTCTTCATTCTGCAGCTTTAAATGGCAGGTTCTCTGAAAAGCTTTGAATAAATTACCAAGTTAGAAATTACACTGGCTGTGCCCAGCTTTGTGCTGGATGTGGGGAATACCTGGCACTGGGTGTGGAATATACAAGGAAAATGAGCTCTTTCCTTTGCTAGTTTGCCAGTCTCAAAGAGCAGCAAGAAGGAAAACTGCTCCTGAGTAATGAGGTAAGGAAATCTCAGGTTTACATTTTAGAACACATCCCAAACAAATATTTAATATTAATGCACACTGTAACTGGTGCAAGGCTGTGCCAGCAATGGGATTCACATCAAAACAGCTTCTAGAAACCATGGTCCAGCATGGCACGTAGAGGCCAGGCCACAGTGCAGCTCTGCACGCTGGAACTCACTCTGCAGGGAGCAGGGCACTGACCCGTGGGGTGACTGCTGTGTGGATAAAGGTAATGGGCCTCAGGCTGTGTTGGTTGGGATTTATTTTTTTAAGCAAGCTTTAGAGAATACAAACCTGACAACACCATGCTTCTAAGCAGAAAAGGAGGTGCTCTGTCTTTCTCAGAGACAGCCCTCTGTGTATTAAGGTTTCCTGTCTATGTGCAGAATTGTTTGCTTTCTTCAGAGCCTTTTTGAAGTTTATGTCTTCAAGCCAGTGCCTTATATTTAAAATTAATTCTTCCAAGCCACCCATCAAATGTCAGCTGTGGTTAAAGCCTGACTCCTTGTTTTGAGACTTGTTTCCCAAGCAATGTGAGGTCACTCCGTGACTCAGCGTTTGAAAGGACCGCTACTCCTGAGAGCAGGGGCAAAGCCCAAAGTTCACAGTCATTTGCTTAAACAGTTTCATTGCATTTTTAATTGTTTTGCATTGTGCTGAAAGACGTTTTAATAGGGGGAACCTGTTTGGCACAGAGCTGATACTTCAATCTTGTCAAAAATCCTCTCTATTAATACAATAGTTGGTATTTCTGGTAGAAAAGGCTTTACCCTCCTGTGTGTTAAAGAGGAGGGTGGAGTGGGAAGCCATGCTTGAGGCATACACTTTCAACTCTGTTGAAATAAAAAGTGGGAACTGTAAAATCTCCAGGCAAAGGCTCTGTCATTTGTACATTGCCCAGAAGAACAAAGCTAAAGGGCTTTCTGGACACAGGAACTTCATTAAAATACTAAAAAAATATATAGCAGCGTGTTAAAGCTTTGAGTGCAGGACCTGAGAAGCCAGAAAATACTAGTTTTTCAGTATTTGGAGATCATTATAATGGAGTAGTGAGTAACTGAGTAGAACTGACTTCAGCCTACTGTGTCAATGCTGGGTCTCCTGTTCCTCCCTGCTCTGCATTCAAACCAGATCCCTTTGCCTAGGTGCAGTGTCCATGGAGAATCTCCACGTCCAACCAGGAGCAACAATCTAGGGGAAGCCTGGCTGTGATCTCCTGTGGTAATGGAGTTCTTGGGGCTGATGCAAGAGCTGCCAAACACCCCATGGGAACAGGCTCCAGCGGGGAGTATCAGGGGCTGGGAACGGTGTAAAAATCTGTTACAGACCGTGGCAAAGGTCAAGTGCTCTCCTCGTTTCCAGCAGCTTGACTGGGATTTTGTATTGAGCATCACTCAAAGCCCCACAAGGGAGCAGGAGCATGTGCTAACCTCCTTCTCCTTCCCCAGGACCAGTGTGGAGCTGTGGGGGGAGCCCGGGAGCTGCGGTGGGAGGTAGCCCGAGAGGCGAGGGTGACTTCAGGAACGGCGGAAAGACCCCGGGAGCAGTGGGGGAGCCCCCGGTAACGACGGGAGGAGCCCGGAAGTGGCCGGCGAAGGCCCAGGAGGCTCTCTGTGGCTCCACCCGGTGCCTTTCCCCAGCCTGACCACGCTCCGGGCACAGCGCCGAGTTCCTGCTCCGATCCCCTCCAACCACCCTACCCGCTGCACGCCCGCCCCTCCCCGCTCCTTCACGATAGAACGCTC
>VZRI01010272.1:122640-155782 GCA_013397515.1 Upupa epops
GACGATGACCGGGCAGCTTCGGCTGTGAGGCTGTTCCTGAGGTCCCTATCGCTGTCCTGGGGGTTTCCTCGGCTGCGGCCTTGGAACAAAACCCCCTCGGGGGGCTTTCGGGGAGGGGGTATTCAAAGCCCAGAGCGGCATGGCGAGAGCGAGACGCCAGGGATATAGTTTTGGGGGGTCTTTTTGGGCGAAATTTTAATTTATATAACAAGGCGGGAGAGGGAAGCGACTCGACTGGCCCTGGCGACGAGGGTGGCTGCCCTGGGGCCCGGCATGGTGCCCCCTGTCCAGGCTATGGAGCCGGGGGGGAGGGAGGGCCAGGCTCAGCCACCGCTAAAATAAGTTACTGGGCAAAAATAAGTGCAGCAGTCATTTCATCGGGTGCCTGGGGTTTAATGTGCGCTGACTCCAACACCCCTCCCTTTCCAGCCATGGAACCATTCGTGAGGCTGCCAGTTACTCGTCACCTGTTCGTTCATTTTGCCATCTTTTTATTTCAATTGGGTTTTTTCTGCTCCTAAATTTTGGTTGCTGCTTCTCTGTCCAGGCTGGAGCCAGCTGTGCCAAATGTTCATTTGGAGAAAACTCGGGCAGCTGAGTTGTGAATACTTGAAAATTGGAACTAGAAACTGCTGACACACACTGCCTTACTGAAGTGGATCTTGTTCTTCATTTTATTCTTTTGCTCCTCATCTGCAGTGGTCTTATGACCACTCGTATTGTTTTGTTTCATTAACAAGCCGTGTCAGAAGTCTTGAGTCACACATGGTCGGCTGTAACATGCTGATCTTGAGAAAGCTTCCTCTGCATGGCATTCTGGAATACTTAATTCTTAGTTCCTGACTCAGCTAAGAATCCCGTCCTATCGGTTTTCTCTTGGGGTGAGGTATTTATGGTTAATAGCCTTAACAAGCACGTTTGAAAGTTATAGTGGAAGTTGTGGTGGTTGCTGATACTTGTGTGTAGTAAAAGCCTTTTTGATCCTTCTCGGCAAGCTCAGTTGTGGAATTTCTGTAAAGATTCCTACAAGGATTCTTGTGTTCCCGACTTGCGCAGATCTTGAGCAGTTACATCTGCCAGACATCTGAGGCTGCAGGATGTGAGGATAACAGTGATTGTTAGCATAGCACTTAATTTCAGCAACATCGGCAACAACAAAAAGCTGGAGATTTGCCCACTGTCGTTGTCGGGGTGACTCCCTGTGCTGACTTTGTGCCACCATGGCTGCAGATGAAGCCTAAATGACCTCCTTAGGTGGGTCAGTTGTAAGGTTTTACACCCCAGGCAAGGAGGAAGGAGGATGGATGAGTCAGACGAACAAGGACCAGACTCTTCCCTGTGTTCTTCCCGGAGCGGTGGGTGCAGTAGGAGGAAGTTCCTCTGCTCCATCCACAGCTGGAGCATATTTGTTGGGTACAACATGCTCTTCCCATCTTTAAATGGGGTTTGAAGGCTTCTCTTGAAGCACTGTAGCCAGAGTCCTCCCAACCAATAGGTCTCCGGTTATAAGTATTTTTTCTTTTAATTAAAAAATAACTTGAGGAAGATGAGGTGCCTCAGTCCGGACTGTTCTGTGCCTGGAGCTTCACTTGGATTGCGCTGTGGAGATTCACCTCAGAACAGTAAGGTCCAAAAATGAAAGTCAGGTGTGTGGCATAACCTCAGGGTTGGACGCCTGGAATCCACAGTGAGTGCTGCACTGCTCAGGTCTCGGGATAGCGCTGGGACTCCTAAGGACTGTCAAATGCTGAAGCTGCACAGTGGGAAGTTTGAGGTGTCCTGCCAGTGGTGGGGGAAGGGTGCTTGCAGGCATGTGTTTCTTCCTAGTTTCATCACCTTTCCAGATCTGAAGAGCAGTGTAGGGAGGTGTTTGTTGCCATTTTGAAATTACATGAGAAGACAGAACTTCCAACTGCACTTGCATATATCCCTTTGGATAACTAGCAGTGGTGTTTGGGAGCAGGGCACTGGTACAGGCCTGGGAGCTGATGGAGATGATAACAGTTGGCCCTTGATCCCAGTATGGATTCTGAACTTCAATAAATCTTGTAGCAAGGGCAGCAGATCCCTCTTTCTTGAAGCTTCCTGGGAATTATTTTTTTCCCCTCTGTGTGACCTGGAAATAGTAGCTGATGAAATAGTTCTTCAGCTTGCCTGAGGTCTTAATACAGAGTATTTTCCTTACACAGAATCTGTATATACTTCTGCTTTATAATTGATACATCACCCTGTTCTATGAGAGAGTCAGCAGCTGCGAGTGCTTTCTGCTTAACCCTTCTTGCATTTCTGTATCACAGACTAGATCTTTCCTTATTTTAAAATGTTTGCTTGAGGGTACTGGGAATGGTGCTGATTACAGCTTTCTACAATCAAAAGTTTATCATGTCACATTCTAATTCTTGCCTTTTGTTGGTTTTGGCTTTCTTCTAGGCTACGGAGAGCTAAATGGTAACGCAGGAGAAAGAGAAGTGTCATTAAAGAGCCTGTGCTCTGATGAAACCACCACCCCAGGATCCAGGGTACCCAATGGCAGCCAGCAGCTTGTAGATGCTAATGTGACCCCAAAGCAGACTGTGAAAGCCAGCACTTTGGGGAAATCTGGAATCAAACCCAAGAACTTTGTTCAGAAAAATAACATGGACAAAAAGAATGAGAAGTCCTACGAAAATAAACTTAGAGAAAACCAGTCCTCAGACAAACCAGAGGGAGTGTCTATTCCCAATGGTGTAGTAACCAACAATTCTAGCTATATCACAAATGGCTACGTAGGCAAAGGGGCTGACAACGATGGTAGCGGCTCTGAGAGTGGATATACTACACCGAAGAAACGGAAAGGCAGGCGCAACAGTGCCAAGGGTTGTGAGAACCTGAATCTAGTACAGGACAAAATAATGCAACAGGAGGTTAGCGCACCAACCTTAAAACAGGAACTTGAGAGTTTCAAGCCTGATTATAGTGAACAAAAGGGGAACCGAATTGAAAATACTAAACCCGTTTGGAAATACGATGCTGGGGCTGGTGGAGCAGGCCGGGGAAAGCCTGGGATCGGGGATGTACAGCGAAAAAACTCTGATGCCAAACCTGGTATTAGCAGCAAGAAGTTTGAAGACCGGCCCAAAGGCAAGCATGCATCATCGGCTACATCTAAAGAGGACTCGTGGACCTTATTCAAACCTCCCCCAGTTTTTCCAGTGGACAATAGCAGTGCTAAAATAGTTCCCAAAATAAGTTATGCAAGTAAAGTTAAAGAAAACCTCAACAAAGCAGCTCAGACCCCATCCACATCGTCGTCTTCATCATCTTCGTCATCTGCCGGGGAAGCTCAGGCCCAGACATCAAGTCGACTGTCCCAAGTCCCCATGTCTGCTATGAAATCTGTGACTTCTGCTAGCTTCTCCAACGGGCCGATCCTGGCAGGGACTGATGGCAGCACGTATTCTCCAGGGACCCAGCCACTGCTCTCAACTGCTGCTAGTTCTGTACCATCAACCTCCTCAGAGTCAGCACCCCAGGACGTGAGTACAACTTCAACAGCTCTTGAACAAAAGAAGTCCAGCCTTTTTATCTACCCGTCAAATATGCAAACTGTGCTTCTGGGTACAGCGCAAGTCGATTTCCCATCGCAGACGAATCAGCAGAACCTGGGAGACATCTTTCAGAATCAGTGGGGCTTGTCTTTCATAAACGAGCCCAGTGCTGGACCTGAAACTGTTGTGGGGAAATCTGCGGATAATCAGTTAACGGAAGTGACATTTCAGGGGGAATATCCTGCCACTTTGGTTTCACAGTGTGCTGGAATCATTCCCTCAGGAACTGAACAACCTGTGTTTCCTAAGGCTTATGAGCTGGATAAACGGACTAGCCCTCAAATTCTTAGCTCTATTCTTAAGTCTGGGACTGCTGTTGAGGGTAGTGTCTTACCTTTGGAGTCTCATCACACAGGTGACCTACAAAAGGCGGACACCAGTAGCCAAGGTGCTTTAGTGTTTCTTTCAAAAGACTATGAAGTAGAGAATCCTCTGGCCTCTCCCACGAACAATTTGCTAGCCTCCGCCAAAGAACAGAGGTACCAGAGAGGCCTAGAAAGGAGAGATAGCTGGGGTTCTTTTGACCTGAGGGCTGCTATTCTATATCACACTAAAGGTAATGTCTTAACTTGCTGCCAAAGGGCATTCTCTTCTCTTTATTTTATTAAGTGCAGTATTCTAACTCGATATATTCCTTACAGCAATCCAACTGGTTTCAAAACAAGCTTTTTCTTATGACTGTCTAATGGCAATAGCAGTTTGGGAAGGTTAATGAAACGGTTGTTAATTGATGTTAAGAGATATTTATTTGCCTGCTCCCCGTGGATTAATGTAAGTGGTGTTGATGGGGATGGTACGTGGCTGGTGTGTTTTGCATGTTGATGGTTCTCAGCACTGGAAGGAGTTAAATGTGTGGGTCTACCTGCTCTGTTCCAGCTGTACCAGGTCATATTCCGTCTCTGAAAAGGCTTCACAGTCTGTGCTTACACCTCTGCAGTCGAAGTGTTGCAGCTTCTCCCCTGGGCAGATCAGGCCATATAATCTTGGCTTTGAAAGAAGAAGAATTATTCCTGCAGCTTTTCATGGTGCAATTTATTTTATGTTTTGTAAAGCAAAGCCCCACACATGCTTTTTCCCTGTCCTTCTTGAGTATTATGGCAAGGGCAAAACAAATCTTTGCTTATCAACTCTTCTGTAAGCTGCAGATTGAATTTTCTCGTTGTCTTTGTAGGCCAAATCTTTTAGATGATTTTATTGCTTTCATGGAGTCCTTTGTAGTCCAGGTCCAATTTTTATGTGGTTTTTTTTTTTCCTTTGAGGCTGAAATGACTCAAACGTGATACAAATGCTTTCAACTGGGAATGGAGAGAAGGAAGCCTGTGGGATGGCGTGTTTCTGCTTTAGTCCCAGTCCCTGAAGTTCTGTGATTTAGTGGCAGTGCTTGCCTTTTGGTCCTGGCTCGGTTGTTACCAGGAGCCTGGTTGCATGTTCCCTTTTGTCACCGTGTTTCTTACCTATCCTTGAGTACAGGGGCAATTCCTTTTCCCCTTCCCTCTCCATGCATACCCCTACCCTGAAAACGATCATTCTTTTGCTCACTGTTCCACATACTTAGGTGGATCGAGTCTGCCTCTCCTCTGCACAGAGAGGTTGGTATTTGTTTGGCCTTAGCCGATTTGCTGTTTTGACCCACTGCTAAGTTCTTGAATTACCTGTTCACAAAGTCTCTGTATAGCATTAAGAAACTCATATACATTCCTTTACTAACAACAAGCCCTGCCATTTAAAAATGACAACTCCAAATGTTTTTTCAGGTCATCTTACTCTCACGATGTTAATGTTCTAAGCTCTAGTATTCTTGAGAACAGCCTTCATCATCAGTTGATTTTATCTGGGTCCTCTGCCCTCTGCTCAGTTTATTCCAGTACCAAAGCAAGCAACCTTCCCGTTCTCATTTCTTGTGTCTGCCTATATCCTAAACCCCAGTTTCCCATCAGAAAGCACAGCTCGGTGCTGGTGAATGGAGGAATCTTAGGCAGGCCTCAAACTTGCAGATTTTCCCAGTGCAATCTTTATTTATGACTTTGCCTGAACTTTCTTGTAGAAAAGCCAGTAAAACAACGGTAACTACAGGAAAATAAAGAACACTCCCTTCCCCTGTCCTCCTGAGGAGGTGTTAACTTCAAAGTCTGAAGCAGGAGTTAATTACATGCGATGGCCAGAATGAGCATCTAAAGCACTCCTTAAAAAAGGATTTTTCTGCTCTTTCCATCCTTTGAATGCTCTTGCTTTGCACATCCAGAGGGAGCATCCCGGTGATGCCTTGGGGCAATGGGATCCTGCCCCACCACTCCTTTGTGCCTCTTTGTTTTTCAGGCTGTTATCTGTACCTATGTTAGAGTGTTAGTTAGGGGTAAAAGATGATGGATGTTTCTAATTGTGTTGTCATTAAGACACTGATGGGGCTGTTCCAAACAGTTTGAGCTTCTCTCTTTCCTGCTTAGTCTTCTGGTGCTGTTGCTGGCTTGCAAAGCAGGGGATCTGTCTAGCAATTAGCATTTACAAAATCTTCTGTGAGGATGTTGAGTGTTAAAGGGTGAGTTGGGTTAAAGGATATTTGGCACCTTCCTTTGCCCCTTTTCATGGCTGTGCCCTGTGGCACGGAAGCACCCTAGAAAACGAGCTGCCAGGGTGTGTTTTCAGGACAGCAGTGCAGTGGTTAATTCCCACACCATTCTCTCCATTTATCTTGGGTGGTCTTTCTGAAGTCCTGCTCCTAGCCAACCAGTTCCTCTGCAGTAGAAAGGAACGATTTCACTGCGGAATTTTTCACAAATTGGCTTCCCCTCCTGGTTGGACAGGAGCATGGGTTCGCCTGGGCTGGTGTTAAGGTGTCCTGGGCAGAGAGATCCTCAGATTATTTGGGTTTGCTTTTGAGAGGAGAGTGAACTTCTCCCTCATTGCATTGATCTGTTTGCTTTTGAGCAAAGTCTCAATGGTTTGATCTTCAGATTAGCTCTGCTGTTGAGGTTATGGACACAGAGAGAAGGGATTGTGAGGCAAGGATGCAGGGGAGTGTGGACTGCTGCAGGGGGTGCTGGTATGTTCTTACCTCAGGTTCCAACACATGCAAGCTGCCAGCCGGGCAAGGCTGGAGCTCTGGGAGTTGCAGCAAGGAATGGTCTGTCTTAAGTTCTGCGTTGTTTTCTGTACTGTTTTGTGTCTGTGACTAGATTACATGGATCTTCATGGACTGTAAACGGCCTACGGGAGAGATTCTAGATTTAATAGCTGTGTTACAGCAAACCCCAGGCTTTCCTGTGTGGGGTTTGCCTAGTTTTAAGGAGCGTTTTAAATGACAATGGCTTTACGGTTTCCTGGGAAAGGGTGGATGGAGGAGGTAACACACAGGGTGGACTGGCTCTGGTACAGTAACAGTGTTTGAAACACTGCAGCAGAGTTCTGGTGGGGCTGTGCTGGGGTGTCACGCTGGGGGGGGTGTGCTGCACAACAGAGTGAGGTTCCAGTACAGGAAGTTGTGTATGTTTGTGTGTGCCCTAATTCCTTTTTTCCTCAGGAGTTCAGTGCACTGGGAATGTACCGGCAAAGCTGGTGATGTGCTCTTGTTGGTACCTTGGATGCTTTTCTTATAGGTTTCCTCTGTGCCCCTTCTCCATGCCTTACTTTGTTTGTTTTTGGAGGACAAAAAGACTCTTGATCATCTGATCTACTTGACTGTTAAACATGATCCTTCACCGTGGCTGCCTTTGCTGACAGCACGTGCCGCACAGTGTTTGTTGCGGTGCCTTGAAACACTCATGGGGTGTCAGATCTGATTTAGTTGAGCCGAGGTGGGCCTGGTGTTTGTGTGGTGAGAACAGGGATGGGAGCTTATGTGGGAGGACCAGCAAGGTACAATGCTCTCGTCTGGGGACACAGTTTCCATCTAAGAACTGAACTTGGTGTGGCATTGCCAGACTGCTCATCTCTTTGAGGTAAAAGTGGTCCTTACAGATTTTTGGAACTTGCAAGGAAGAGGCTGCGTGTGTATCTCACCTTTGCTTCTGTTGAGATCAGGGTCTTCTTACTGCCTTAGTCCTTGTTTTAAAGGCAGCTGGATGAAGTGTTTCATGGCAGAATAATTGTTGATCCTTTGCAGAATATTGTCATGTTTGGGCAGTTGCAGACTTCGAGGCCAGGCTGTCTGTCACTGACACCAGGCTCTATGTGGGAAGCTCAGTGATTTGCTTGTCCTTAGGTAAAAGTAAATAATTGAGATTTTTGCTTCAGCTGCATAGTACCCAAGAGCATGTAGGTGGGGTAGAGGGAACTGCTGTGTTTCCCCTCTTTGTGTCTTGCCCCTAAGTTTCTGCTTGTGCCACTGTTGTGTTCCTTCTCACCATCTCAGTTTTACTAGTATCTTTGCTCGTGTGAAGCAAAGAGCAGCATGGAAAATAGAGCGAGGCAGCGTGGGCCAGCCAGGAGTGGCATTTGCTGGAATGGTGAACTGGGTCAGAAGAAATAGCAGAGCTGTGAATTCAGCAGTTTTCATCCTTTACATCAGGAGAAGGCAGGGGGGAAGCCTTGGTTTCCCATCCCCCTTCTTTGGAAGAGGTTAGATCTTGGTCTGTGGCTTATGGTCTTGTGGGGCCTGAGCTGTAGGGCAAAAGCTGATTTAATTCTCTGCTATTTCCAGTTGTCAGGACGAGTACAGTGCATCTGGAATAGCAGTGAATCTCCACAGCATTTAATTTTTAGTCTTGTCTTCGTTTCTGGGGCAGTCCCCCTCACTTAATGGTGGTGTCCTGCAGATAGAAAAATCAGATGAGGAGGGTCCTTCTTTGTGTTTTCAGCACTTCATTTTGGGGACAATTGCCAGTTTACCTGTGAGATTTATGAGAACAAAGAACTGGTGCTCTGGCATTGTGAGACACTTGTGTTTGCATGGGTAGCCTCTCTAGTGAGGAAAATGTGTCTAAAAGTACTTGCATTAACAAGTTACCACAGAAACACCTCGTTCCCCTCCAAGATTATGTACAATCCTGCTGTAAAGTTTATTGACCTAGGAGGGATCTGAGCCCAATTCAGCTGAGCGTGCCTTAGTCTGTTCCTGACATCAAAGCCTTCCTCCACCGACCCTTTGTTTCGGTGATAGGCCCCAGAAGTAGTGGTTCCTCTCCCTGGAGCTCGTTAGGTGGATGTGGCTGTGGCTGTCTGCCCAGGGCAGTTCCTCAGCTAACCCTGAGCCAGCTAATTGTAAAAAAAATCCTGGAAAATGTAAGGTTGGAAGGGGCACCGGAGGTGACCTAGTTCTGCCCCTGGCTTGGAGCAGGCCTGGCTTTGACGCCAGGTTGTGCAAGGGTTTGTTGATGGCATTTTTCTCCATCTGGGTTGGAGCATGCTGAGAAGGAAACGTGCTGCTTCCTCTGCCACGTGGCCTGTTTTGAGAATAGTGGTCCCTGCCTTTTGATCAGGTCCTGACCACCTTCTGCTTAGGAAAGCAGCAGTACTAGATGTTTGGGTCGGTGTTTGAGAGATGGATTCAGACTCATGGTGAGGATCTCTCGTTTTTCCATGTAGGACTGAGCAATTCACTTCAAGAGTTACTGCCCAAACTCGTTCTGGAAGCTTCTTCCAAGGAAAGCAGCCTCAAGAAATGAATTCCTGAAGCACAGGGCAGGGGGACTGAAAGCAAGCCTGAGGCCTCTTGATGACCAGCTTCTGGGGTCTGCCTTTTCTCCCACCCTGCAGCCGTATGCATACTTGTCTGGTTAGCTGGAGCTAAGTGTTGGGCAGCAGTGGCTCTGCTAGATTGTCTGTCTACTGAGTTGGTCACTCGGGTCTATCCACCCACAGAGCTGTCACATGGCAGTTGTAGGTGAGCACAGCTGTGAAACTCCCATCCAAAGACTGAAGAAAAATTGTTGGGTTTTTCCCCTGGCTTTGTCTTGCATGCACATAGACTGAGCGTTTTTTCCCTCTGTGAAGTTGTTTCAGTAGGTAAATGAGCTTAGCCACTGTTATCTGGTGTCCCTGTGCTGCTGGTGGGGTGGAGGGGAGGACCTTGCTCTCCTGATGCCAAACAGCACCCAGGAACAGCTGATACCACATCTAGGAATTTGGGACTTAACAGCACACTTTACCCAACCCTCTCTCGTGTTTCCCTTTCCGAAGAAGGGAAAGATTGAAGTCTGAAAAGCTTGGGAACTTTGGCATTTATGTTTTTTAAAATGGAATTTTGACAATTTTGAAGTTTTTGGGTTCTTGGTAATATCTTGCTGTCTGTGGTGTTGTCAGGCACATCTTACTGCAAGCAGTTGATGTTCTTTTGGTGTAGTTAGGACTAAATGGGAATGCAGAAGAAAGCAGAGTCTTTTGCATGGAGATGCAGCAGTATTTGATGCTGAGAAGTTGCTCTAATATGGAGAAGCTGACTTGAGAGTAGTTTAGTGTCCCTTTCCTTTGGGGAAAGCCGTTGATACAGGTGTGATGTTCTTCAGCCTGTTAAGAAATGGTGCATCTGACCGAATGGAACACCAGCTCTACTGGAGGTAATTTTAGTAGCTGGTTCATTTTACTTCTGGGGAATCTGCAGATGAGGGGGGGAGTCCCTTGCTAGGCTGCTTATGTCCCAAGGGGGGTTAGAACCGGTGAGACTATTCTAAAAAAAAAACCCCACGTTGTGTTCCCCCTGTGAAAGCAGTGTTGCTGTTACTGTCATGACAAAAAATTAACTGGCAAGGTGAAATTATGTTGGATCCTTCCTTACAAAAGACTTTATGGGCAGCCCTCTCCATGCAGTTTTTATTTGCATGCAGTTGCCTGCCCTGGGGAGTTTGAGGCTGTGGTGGGCAAAGGGCAGATGAAGAGCTGGAAAAGGGTCACGAACACAAAAGCAATTAGTCCAGGTGACTTTGACACAGGTTGTGCTGAGGCTGTGACTTTCATAGCGTTTGATTTTTTTTCTTCTCTTCCTTTTCCAAGCTAGTTAGTTTGCTCACTGTCTTGGTTTGTGCTTTCCTGGACATACCATGTACCCTAATAACTCACTGCCGATCCCAGCCTTTAACAAGGTCCCATCACCCTCCTCCATGATACATAGGAGACTCGAAAGCTCATTCTTGCAGGTTGTGTTCCTACTAAATGCTTTATTCTGTAATTTTTCTGGCTTAAACTTGGGCTCAGGGTACAGTTAATGTCTTTGTCAGAATTCTTATAACATTCCTACTTAATTGTGGCTAAATGTTATCTTTAGAGAACCATCCAAAATATGCTTTCATTTGGGGGATGTTTTGGAGGGAAGAGCCTTCTCTCTCTTGATGTGAATGAAAAGAGCATTTAATTTTGCTGCTGTTCCTTAGGCAAGTGAGGTGGGGGAAGAGTTGGGTTTCTTCAGCTCACAAGTGTGTTACAGAGGTAAGCTAGGGAGAGAATAATAGCCAAACAGACAGCCAGGTGTCTTGAGCATCACACCTTGCTGTCTGGGAGGTGTTGGCAGTGGTTTTGCAGCGCTGCAGGCAGAGCAATGTGGCATGGTGTGCTCTGGCAGCTGCATGCTGTGAACCATGAGCAGCTTGCTTTGTCCAGCGGCTCTGATTTCACACACACTAAATGGCAACTTGTAAGAATTGTCTCTCCAGGCTACTCGTTGAGGCTGTAATGTATGAAGCAGCACTGGAGTGATAATAGTAAAGCCCCAAGTTAGATTGTGATTTGTAGGAGCGCAGGATGGTGGTGGCATTTCTGATGTGCACTTTAGCCATCTGACCCTGAAGACCGTGTTATGGCTGTCTCTCTGCCTCGTACTGCTGGATCAAATTCGTGCAGTGCTGTGGGCTGGGTTGGGGCTGGATGGGGAGGCCTTTGTCTAAAGGTTCAGCACAGTGATATTGTGCCATGCTTGGAAAATGAAAGTGTGTTTGGAGTTGTTTGTAATGGCAGCATCAATGTTTGTAATGTAATGCTGGTCTTCTCGTTTTGTCTCTACAGAAATGGAAATGGTTTGGAATTTGCAGAAGCAAGGTAAGGACACTGGAAAGAATAAACCCAGTTGCTCTGTCTGTTGGGATGAGTGATGGGAGTTGGGTCATCTTGGTGCCCAGAGATGCCCCAAGTTTAGCTTTTCAGTGCCTGTTTGCAGTATGTAGTTGGTGTTTTGAATCTGTAGCAGTTAGGACAGTTAGCTTTACCTTAGTGGTGAGGTGTTCAATGAGAAGCAGAGCCTCTAAAAGAGCAATAAAACCGGCATCAGATTAGATTTAATGGCTCTTCCCTCTGTGCATACAAAATTGTTTTCTATTTCTGGTGCTGGGTGTTTTCATAATAGTAAGTTTTTAATTCTCTTGTTATCTCTTCAATTCACTTGTGAAAATAATTCGGTGTCAGCTCGTGGGAAGAAACTTGGGTGCCGCTGCTCAGTACCTTGCAGATCTCTTCTGAATATCTTCACCTACAGGGCCTGAAAGCAGCTTGTCAAAAACTTAGGATTTTGCTTTCTTTCCAGATCCCAAAAGGATAATCACTTACGATGAAGCCATGGATCGCCCGGATCAATGAAGGTAGCAAGACAAGACTGCCTGTTATAACCTTTCAGCAGCATTTGTGCTGTTCATGGGGGACAAAAGGCTTTTATGCTCCTTCTAAATCTTCAGTGCAGCAGAGGAACCATAACTAGAATCACAGGATAATATATACAAATATATATATAGTTATTTAAAAATGGCAACTGAAAGTAATTAGACTTCTTAAGGAATCTGAGAATTTATTTCAACGAGACTACACACGTGATTATTTAATCTCCGGTACTGAATAGATTTTTTTTTTCTTCATTTTTTTGTTTTGTTTTTGTTTAAAGAGTGAATGCAAGTGATTAACCAACACAGACTCGATTTACAAGCCCGGTTCTAAAGTTCCTGCTGTCGTCTACATGGGCAACAGCAACCCACTGGAGAGACATTTCCACTTGACGAGGTTTCTGTTTCTTGTTCTGTGACTGTAGTGACACACTAATCACAGGGAAATCAGGATGATTCACCATCCTTCATCTCCCCTTTCCCTTCCACCTCCCCTATTTGTTTTTTTGGATTTCTTTCTGGTTTGTTTTCCATTGAATGCTGGAGAAACGCCTTGAAGTTTGCAGAGATCTTAGGGGTTTTTTTGTTCCAGAGAATTCTGATCCGCATGTTTTGCCAGGAGTAAAGCAGCAGCCCTGTGCTGGGGATACGGTCTTAAAGCATCGTTCTTCTGGGGAAAAAGATGGTAATAACTGCAGTTCTAGGATGCATGGTGAAGTCGCACAGTTAACCTGGCTCCGGTTACACGTTGGACTATTGCAACTGAAGAGTTCTTTCATTTTAAAAGACAACATGCGAAATTAAGCAATCTGTTTAGGCGTTTAATATGGAGGAGAAAACAAAAAAGGAAAAAAAAAAGAAAAAAATCAACAGAAAATCCCCAGTGTTCCCACAGTTTAATATCCTTTACTACTGGGAGCAAAAAAAAAGGTTACCTTCTGCTTTCAACTGTAGGTGCTTCATATCTGCTTTGTCTGTCTCCTAACACTAAGTGTGCTGGATTTTTTTTTTTCCCCATTTTCATTGAAAAACTGAAGAGGAATTGAGTTCTGCTAACTTTCACCCTTCTGGAGTTATTTTTTTCTCTTAAAAAAAATCAAAAAGGAAAAAAAAGAAAAAAATGGAAAAAAGTTAAAAAAAAAAAGGGGGAATTTGGATCCTTTTCAATTTGTCCATAGATCACCAACGGCTGGGCTTCCTGCACCTGCCCTTGGAAATGTTCTTTTATATTTTAATGCAGTCTGTGTATTTCTGGGCTCTGCTTCTAATTATCTCTTAGTAAAACTATATTTTATTACAAAAAAAAAAGGAGGACNTAACACTAAGTGTGCTGGATTTTTTTTCCCCATTTTCATTGAAAAACTGAAGAGGAATTGAGTTCTGCTAACTTTCACCCTTCTGGAGTTATTTTTTTCTCTTAAAAAAAATCAAAAAGGAAAAAAAAGAAAAAAATGGAAAAAAGTTAAAAAAAAAAGGGGGGAATTTGGATCCTTTTCAATTTGTCCATAGATCACCAACGGCTGGGCTTCCTGCACCTGCCCTTGGAAATGTTCTTTTATATTTTAATGCAGTCTGTGTATTTCTGGGCTCTGCTTCTAATTATCTCTTAGTAAAACTATATTTTATTACAAAAAAAAAAGGAGGACTTAGGAATTACAAGAATAATCTAAAACTCAAAAAAAAAACCCTAAAAAAACCCCCACAACCACCCTACCACCAACCAAAACCCAAGGCAACACAAGCTTCCTGGCAGTGGTAGAGAAGGCTGAGCAGCCCGCCTGTGTAACCCGCTCTGCCCCATCGCAGTGTGTAATGTGTCCGCATCCTCTTGGGGTTGGGTAGTTCCTCTGGGTTTTTTTAAAAAGGTGGAAAGTTGTCAGGGTCCAGTGCAAAATCAAACAGTGAATGGAACAGAAACGGGTTTTCTGACCTGCCCAAGCTCCACACAAAGCTGGAGCTCAGTGTGGGTGTTTGTGCCTGACTACAGGCTTGTTGATGTCTGAGTATCCTGGTCAGCAGCAATTGGTGTCTCCTAAAATTAGGCTGGACCCTACGGGGCATTACAGGAAGCAGAAAAGCCCAAAACCCTTTGCCTACCCCTTGTGCTTAGATTTATCCACCTATTTTTGTTAATTAGGACTATGTAGCATGCTTTTTTTAAAAAAAATTGTTTCTATTCTTTTAATAAGATTGTTCCTGAATGAGACACTTAGGTTCATGGTGGGACAAGGAAAGTTGATGCTGTACCTCTTGTGAGCTCATGAGCTTTCTGCCACGCTTTGTTTCAACAGTGATTATGGATTGCTTACTCCATCCTGTGTATAAAACACTATATAGTATAATGCTGTAGTGGAATACTATATAGTAATCATGTCTTGTATCAGTCCAGGTTCAGCAATGTGTGGTTGGCCAGTTGCAAACAGTTCTGTTTTCACCTATAAACTGTAACTTTGAGATGTATAACATGTTTACAGATGTGCCCCACAGCTAGTCCTCCAACCTTCTTAGTTTTACTTCTGTTGAGTCTCCCAACTGCTTGCCAAAAGTCAGAATCACCTCCAGCTCTGCTGTGGAAGAGCTGGGGTGTATATGAGCTTTAAAGTGTTGAACAAACTGGATGGTGGGACTGGGAAAATGAGAGTGAAAGCAATGTTTTGTTTTGGTTTTTAATATTTCAAAAATTTGAAGGCTAATAGCAAAGTTTCCAGTTTGTTTTACTGGCTTTAAGGCTCTGCTGTGTATTTATTTGCCTTGTGTAGTCACTTGTCGCCTTAAGGGCTGGGTTCCATTAAAAAAAAAAAGTCAAAAAAANAATGCAAGTGATTAACCAACACAGACTCGATTTACAAGCCCGGTTCTAAAGTTCCTGCTGTCGTCTACATGGGCAACAGCAACCCACTGGAGAGACATTTCCACTTGACGAGGTTTCTGTTTCTTGTTCTGTGACTGTAGTGACACACTAATCACAGGGAAATCAGGATGATTCACCATCCTTCATCTCCCCTTTCCCTTCCACCTCCCCTATTTGTTTTTTTGGATTTCTTTCTGGTTTGTTTTCCATTGAATGCTGGAGAAACGCCTTGAAGTTTGCAGAGATCTTAGGGGTTTTTTTGTTCCAGAGAATTCTGATCCGCATGTTTTGCCAGGAGTAAAGCAGCAGCCCTGTGCTGGGGATACGGTCTTAAAGCATCGTTCTTCTGGGGAAAAAGATGGTAATAACTGCAGTTCTAGGATGCATGGTGAAGTCGCACAGTTAACCTGGCTCCGGTTACACGTTGGACTATTGCAACTGAAGAGTTCTTTCATTTTAAAAGACAACATGCGAAATTAAGCAATCTGTTTAGGCGTTTAATATGGAGGAGAAAACAAAAAAGGAAAAAAAAAAGAAAAAAATCAACAGAAAATCCCCAGTGTTCCCACAGTTTAATATCCTTTACTACTGGGAGCAAAAAAAAAGGTTACCTTCTGCTTTCAACTGTAGGTGCTTCATATCTGCTTTGTCTGTCTCCTAACACTAAGTGTGCTGGATTTTTTTTCCCCATTTTCATTGAAAAACTGAAGAGGAATTGAGTTCTGCTAACTTTCACCCTTCTGGAGTTATTTTTTTCTCTTAAAAAAAATCAAAAAGGAAAAAAAAGAAAAAAATGGAAAAAAGTTAAAAAAAAAAGGGGGGAATTTGGATCCTTTTCAATTTGTCCATAGATCACCAACGGCTGGGCTTCCTGCACCTGCCCTTGGAAATGTTCTTTTATATTTTAATGCAGTCTGTGTATTTCTGGGCTCTGCTTCTAATTATCTCTTAGTAAAACTATATTTTATTACAAAAAAAAAAGGAGGACTTAGGAATTACAAGAATAATCTAAAACTCAAAAAAAAAACCCTAAAAAAACCCCCACAACCACCCTACCACCAACCAAAACCCAAGGCAACACAAGCTTCCTGGCAGTGGTAGAGAAGGCTGAGCAGCCCGCCTGTGTAACCCGCTCTGCCCCATCGCAGTGTGTAATGTGTCCGCATCCTCTTGGGGTTGGGTAGTTCCTCTGGGTTTTTTTAAAAAGGTGGAAAGTTGTCAGGGTCCAGTGCAAAATCAAACAGTGAATGGAACAGAAACGGGTTTTCTGACCTGCCCAAGCTCCACGCAAAGCTGGAGCTCATTGTGGGTGTTTGTGCCTGACTACAGGCTTGTTGATGTCTGAGTATCCTGGTCAGCAGCAATTGGTGTCTCCTAAAATTAGGCTGGACCCTACGGGGCATTACAGGAAGCAGAAAAGCCCAAAACCCTTTGCCTACCCCTTGTGCTTAGATTTATCCACCTATTTTTGTTAATTAGGACTATGTAGCATGCTTTTTTTAAAAAAAATTGTTTCTATTCTTTTAATAAGATTGTTCCTGAATGAGACACTTAGGTTCATGGTGGGACAAGGAAAGTTGATGCTGTACCTCTTGTGAGCTCATGAGCTTTCTGCCACGCTTTGTTTCAACAGTGATTATGGATTGCTTACTCCATCCTGTGTATAAAACACTATATAGTATAATGCTGTAGTGGAATACTATATAGTAATCATGTCTTGTATCAGTCCAGGTTCAGCAATGTGTGGTTGGCCAGTTGCAAACAGTTCTGTTTTCACCTATAAACTGTAACTTTGAGATGTATAACATGTTTACAGATGTGCCCCACAGCTAGTCCTCCAACCTTCTTAGTTTTACTTCTGTTGAGTCTCCCAACTGCTTGCCAAAAGTCAGAATCACCTCCAGCTCTGCTGTGGAAGAGCTAGGGTGTATATGAGCTTTAAAGTGTTGAACAAACTGGATGGTGGGACTGGGAAAATGAGAGTGAAAGCAATGTTTTGTTTTGGTTTTTAATATTTCAAAAATTTGAAGGCTAATAGCAAAGTTTCCAGTTTGTTTTACTGGCTTTAAGGCTCTGCTGTGTATTTATTTGCCTTGTGTAGTCACTTGTCGCCTTAAGGGCTGGGTTCCATTAAAAAAAAAAAGTCAAAAAAAAAAAAAGACAAACAAGCCCTGTTTTTGCTTCCTTGGAGTCTGTACTGTCCTGATGCTTCAGCTCTGCTCTCAGGGCTGGAGCAATGTGGAAGCAGAAAGCACTAACCCTGCTGACTCTGACCATGCGCCTTCAGACTCAAGTCTTGCTGAATATTTGAGGACATTCATCTTGGCCTAGTCCAGTCTTGTCTTCTAAATAGTAAAGGAAGTGCTGAAAGAACACGGTTCAAGGGTGGGTTGGTTGGGTTGTTACCTTCTGTTCAGCCCTGCTGCTTTGCTTCCCTGTATATGGCTATTGCCGGCGAGACCCATCCACTAAACCCCTCTGCGGCTTCTCTGCTGTATTTCTGCCCATTCTCTCTTCAGATGTCTGTCTGTCTCTCCATGAGCTCCATGGCATGTGCTCAGTGATAAGCAGTTAGGAAATCCTCTCTCCGAGCTCCTGTGGCTCTGGCTCACCAGCGCAGGCACTATGGCTGGGATAGACTATTGCTAGAGCCAGGCAGGACTGTGGAAGAACCTTCCTTGTGCTGTCGTGTAACTCACCCCGTATCGATTTGCAGCCCTCCTAAAGTCCTCACACAATTCTTTACTGAGCACTTATTAAAAATATCTTAAGATTTAATCTGCTTTCTGATTAATTTTGTGTGAACTTATAAAAAAGAGAAAAAAAAAGGCAACAACAAACCCTGAAATGGAGCTGTGACTAATTAGCACACATAAATAATGCTAAGGTGTTACTGATAAGTCTCATGTTTTGTTTTTGTTGGACTCAGAGTATTAGTACTGTAGCATAAACCAAATAGGGCCCGAGAATGGGGGGGGCAGCAGCTTTTTTACCCCCTGGGTCTGCACCCCAGTGTGTGTGTGCATGCGGGAGGCGAGGAGCTGACTCGCATAAGGAGCGCGGTGGTGTATTTATTTGTGCCATTGTTTTCATGACACTGAGTGAGTTTTAAAACAAAAACCCTTGGATCGGTGTGTTGTGTGGGAAAGTGGCACTAAGGGTGAGATCATGACCTATTTTTTCTTATTAGCTATGAAGATGCTAGTTCAGGTTAAGATTTCTCTCCCATTTCTCTTCCTGTTGTGAGTCTCATGAGTCCCTTTCCCCTACTTATCTCCTTACTGGAGTAAGGACTCCTGCACCGGTGGGGGCTGTCTCCTTTCTCCTCTGGTCTTTCCCCACCACCTCTCTTCTGGCAGATCCTTCTGGGTCTCTCTTGTACAGGGTCTTGTGCACCGCTGACCAGATCCAGCACTGGATCTGTTCTCTCTTTGGCAGATCAGATGTTTTGTCCACCCTGAGCAATGATCTAAAAGCTGCCCTGTGCTCCCTTCTCTGGTGGTGGTGGTTTGGGATCTTTCAGCCTCTCTGCTCCCTCCCACTCCCCCTGTCTGGTGGGTTGGAAAAGTGATGGCTTTCAGGGTTTGGTTAGAGTTTGGTTCTGCTTTGAACTTGCCTCTATTGTCTGTGAAACCTGTTTTGTTGTTCCAAATCTCTGCTCTCTCTGACAGTGCTAGTAGCTCCAGGGTATGGATTCTGTCACTAACCCACTTCAAGCCATCACCCTTTCTGACCTGTAAATCCCACTGTTTGCTTTCTGTAGCTGCTGCCAACTTCTTTGAAATGTGGGGGAAAATCCCCTATTCTTGTTAGATTGAGAGTGCTGCTTGGGTAACTTCTAGAACAGGGTAAAGGAAAAGTTGCCCTCTGGCTTGTGTGTCGTCAGTGCTGTTCACCTTCAGTTAGTGCTCTTCACCTTCAGGAGCTCCTGTAGCACCATAGCGTCCTCACAAGTGGCGGGTGGGTGACCTCAGGGACATGTGGGAGCAAAAGCATTCACAGACGTGTTTCAGAAGTGCTGGTTGTTTTCCTGTGCATTTGTTTTTTTCTCTTAATTCAGCATTTTCAGTGAATTACTTTAGTGTCTGAAGCGTTCAGGAGTCTCATCCCTGGAAGATTTGTCCATCCAGGGTGATAGAGGCTCTTTACAAGGGAGATGGCTGAGGTCAGGATAGGAGGAAACAAGGCTTCACTTAACTTACAGCTGCTGCACAATTTCACACCAGTGCAAAAGGCAGGAGGAGGGCTGGGGCTGAACACGTGCCAGTGTGGTGGAGTAGCTGAGGAAACCGGATTAATTCTGGCTTCAGCCACCGTAAGGGCCGAAGCCCCAGTACAAGCAGTTGGGAAGCAGGAGCCTCAGTTGGTGTGAAGGAGCAGAAGCTCCTGCTCTGTGCTGCTGGCCACACTGCCTTCCAGAAATGACAGAGCTTTAGGCGTTTGCACAATATGTGTTACACCACAGGGTAGTGCTGGCACCCTCCTGTCCCGCTCGGAGAGCCTCAAAAGCGGTGGCACATCACCAAAGCAAGGAAGTACACAGGGGCTCCACAGTGGGTGTGAGACCCCCAGGGACATACTGCTGGGATGTGGGGCTGCTCACTGTCATGGGCCAGAGACAGAAGTCACCCCCGTGCTGTAACCAGGTGGTGCCGAGCTGTATTTATCTTGACTGTTAACCAGAAAGCTTTGTATAACGCATCCAGAGCTCTAAAGCCATTTTGTAAGATACAGCAGTATCCCTTTTCTACAGCCTTATTCGTGAGCAGAGTTATCTTTAAAAAAGGAGAAAAAAAAAGTTCATTTCTGTCTGTGGTATGAAACTCGCGTGCTGCCAACGTCCCAACCTTCAGCAACAACACAACTTACAGTTTTCTTATTAAAAAACCAACAAAAATAACAAAAAATCCCCACCCTAAGCAACCAAACCCAACCTGTCTGCTTTCCATATGGTCTTTCCTCAGGTGCTAAATAAGGGTTCCAAAAATGGATACTGCTTTAGGAGTTTCTGCTTTATTCTTAAAAGACGTATTTTTTTGCTTAGGTGTTTGTAAAGAGATTTTAACAAGAATGTTTAAGGGTTGTGTGTTTGGTTGTTGTTTTGGGTTTTTTTAATGTAAATAAGATTGTGTCTTTAATTTTTTGTCTGTTTGTTTGATCTCCTTTTTGTCTCTCTGGAATTGTCTGATTTCCATGTTTATCCTTTTGAGAAGGACCTTCTTAACGCCCTTCCTCAAGACATTTCATTTTAAGTGTTGCTGCATTTTAAGAACGAATTTACAACTTGTTCATTGTCTTGGATTTAATGCTGCTGCTGCTGCTATAAGTAACCCTGAAAATCAAGAATGTGTGATGCACTTTTGTTTGCCATGACCATGTAGTTCCTCTGCCGATAGCGGAGCCCTCTGTAACAGCCACTAACTCTGCGGGGAGCGTAGGAACCGGGTCGGGAGCCGGGGCCTGGGAGAGGGGGTGGACCTGACTTTGGTGCTGACCTACGGGAATTTCTATGCAAACGCAAGCAAAGGAGAACTCTTGACTTGAGAGAACACTGTGCATTTATTTTTATTATTATTATTACTCTTTTTTTTTCCCCTCTCCTTCCTTTTCTCAAGCTGCTATTGGAAGGGTAGTGTAAACCCCTGAGGTTTTCAGCTTCTCCTTCCTCGATGGCTGGTGGTGTGGGAAGATGCCTGAATAACTTGCGAGGTAGAAAAATCTCAACTCTTGTCTTGTCTCTGGTTTTAGTAGTTTTGTTTTCTCTTTGAATTTACCTATGGAAGGAAAATGCTCATCTCTGTAGAAAGATCTTTCTGATGCTTTAGCTTAATGTGAAGTTAACCAGCAGTATTATGGATGGCACAGCCCCCTACTCACCCATACCCCTGGCTCCGCAGAGTCCCAGGCTCCTTCTCCAGCTGCCCACAGAGTGCCTGGAGCTCAATGTTTTCTGAGCACAGTTAGGCTGCCTACCTAGCAAAAACCTGAGGGCTGAGGTGTGGAAACCCAGAGTTTAGGGACGTCTTGCTGCATCGAGGTGCTGCCACAGGCACAAGTAGCTTCAGAACCCCTTGTCCTCATGGACCATGTGTACTGTGAAGGAGGAGGTTCGGGAAGGGGGAAAAGGGAATTTATTTGACTATTTATTGAAAATCCTTTAGAAAAATAAATACCTCTGTTAAAGTGAGGTAAGACTTAAGGAAGGTCTGAAGTCGCATAGGAAAAAATGCTTTGGGGTTTGCACCTGCCTGGAGAATAAGATAGAAATGCCATAGGCCAGAACTCTGCTTGTTTAGTTTCTTTGTCAGCATCCATCTTCTTTTATTGTTTGGGCCAGCATTTGCACTTTTACACACACTGTGTGTGCGTCTGACTCAATGTGCCTTGCACGTGTGTATAATCTTTCTGAAGAGAGTCTGAGGTGTTGCTGGGCTATGGTGTGAGCTAGGTGCCCAGCTGGCAGTGTGATGGCTGTGCCCCATCTGCAGTTGAGCGGTGTCATTGTCCCGGTTACCCATTGGAACGAGACTTGAACTGGAGCCTGTGGAGTGGACTCTTACAGTTCAGGGATGATGTCCCATGGGCTGGCACCTTTCCCTTCCATAGAGCCTTTGTCTGTCACTTTGGAGGGAGTGGCAGGGAGAGAAATAGAAGCTGCTTTGCTGTTCCTCTGCAGACAAAACTCATCCTCACCAGGCTTTGCTTGCAAAGATGAAACAAGTGGAGGTCTGGAACCACCTCTACTCTGGAGTTGAGGCTCTTTGCAGCACCAGTGATCCCCTTATCCCAGGGATTCATTCCCTTCCTGGTTGTGGTTCTTGTTACTGTGGGGTTTTTCTTCCAGTTGGTTTGTAAAGGAGAAGTAAATACGCCTTGCTTGAAGTTAACGGATTAGAAACGCTTATGTTTGCAGTCAGTGACTCTGAATACGAAGCTGTGCAATTCTTGTTCCTTCATCTCTCTCCTGACTCGTTCACCCCAGTGTGTGATTCCTGTCCGAGTCTGTTCTGTACTCCTGCCACTGTAAATGTGAAAGCTTGCTTGCATTATTTTTTAGAAATGCATTTTGCACACTCGGGTTTCGCTGAAGCTCCGTGAAAAGGTTAGTTTGAAGCAGATGAATAAAGCTATGCACATGTTTTGAAAGTTTTAATTTGTGTCTCATTACCAGAAGTGACTTATCTGCCCTCGTTTTGCATTCCTGTGCTGTCATTGCCTGCATTGTCTTCACCATCTCGGAGGGTATGATGTAAGGTGACAGTTCTTTGCTGACAGCTGTAGCAGAAAACTGGCGCTTCTTGATTTTTTTTAGTAGCCTCTCTCTCTCCTTTGCTTTCTCTGTCTCTCTCTGTATAGCTATATAAATATATATATTATTTTTTTATTTTTAAAGAGCCTACTTTAGTAACTGAATCGGAGGGAGTGGGGTGTGCCAGCCTGTGTTTCAGATTTGCTTCCTACTGTTGGATGAACGAGTGCCCTTTTGTTCTCTGGATGACCGCACGGTGCTGGTACCCACCGGTGTCCTGCCATGCCCCACGTGAAGCAGCTTTGAGGAGGGGATGGAGCCTAGTAGCGTGGGCAAACTGGAGGCTTCTGATGACTAACTGAACCATTAACCGCTGCGTGTTCCCGCTGTGAGGCGGGAGGGACGGGCTTCCGTGTTGTAGCCTGTGGCCTGCTGGAGCAGAGGGTGGGCTCCCGCCGGTCTTCGGGAGTGAGAGCTTTATTTTTGGTTTGTTTTCCTGAGTTGGGTGTGTTGGGTTGCAGGTACCACCTCTGGAATCTCATTGCTTAGCCCAGAGCATTTGTGCAGGAGAGTCGGGATTTTGTGACAGGAGAAGGGCCCTGACAGCTTTCTCCTTGCGTTCCCTTTGCCATGGCAGAAATTTGTACTAACTTAACAGCTTTTTTCATACAGAACAGGGCTGCTTTTCTATCAACCATCACACGTGTACTTACACACCTTCTGAGGCTCGTGAGCCTCTGAAGGTCCTCGACTTGTTTACCGTGGGGGACAGACGCCCCTCTCTCCCCCTCCCCTGAATATTTCAGTGTTAAGGGCGGTGCAAAACACAACTGCACGCTTCAACTGCGACCTGGGGCAGGAGAGCTCCCTCCCTGGAGTCCTCTCCTGCCTCCCCCTTCCCCATCCCCGTTGATAAGTTCTCATTTCTTTCAATTTCCTGGTGTTTTATCAAAATCGCCGTGAGGGGTTGCGCTCCACCCGCTCAGGAGCCGAATTTACCTCTGACCGGCGGAGAGGGGCAGCCCCTCTTTGTCGTCGATGTTGTAGTGCCGCGACCACACGAATCCGTAAAAGTAGTTCTTTGTTTCCTTCTCCCCTGCCCGCTATTTCCGTTTAGAATGATGGAAAAGCATTTTCCCAGTCGTGAGAGGGTGGATATAGAAGAGTTAGTGTAAAACCTGCTGTAGCTGTGTCTGGCGCGGCGGCCCCTTGCGCCGCGATGGGTGATGTCACGGACTGTAAGGATAGGTAATGTCCATGAGCTGTAATGGCATGATGTATCTTTACCAATGATGTCATACTTCACACTAAATGTTTTAAAAAAAAAATAAAACCACAAAAAAAAAAAATCCAAAAAAAAAACCCAAAAAGAAAAAAAAAGGCAGAAAAAAAAATAAGAGAGAGTTACCTGAAATTTTGTTTCCTTCTGCACCGACAGGTCTTCAAAATTTATCCAAATTTTATTATTTTATCAGGAAAAAAAAGAGAAAAAAAAAAGATTTGTGTAGATCGACTGCGTTAAGACAGACAATAAGTGATGTAAATTGTTGAATAAAAGTTTTAAAGTTTGTGGGTGTCGGTGTGGCTTTCTTTTTTGCGCTCTCGGTGAGCTTCCCTTCACCCCAGGGATGGCTGCCGGCTCAAACTTGAGTCCCTCTGGACACAAAGCCCATGAGCAGCCCGTGCAGGTGGCTGTGGGTAGCTGGTGTCCTCTGCCCTGGAAGGAGAATGGGAGGGCAAGCAGGGAGAAAAGGAAGCCCAAGGTTTGGCTGCCGTGTTTGTGTGTGCGAGACAACCTGGGATGAACTTGCCTTGCTGTGAACTCCCCAGGACTTCAGCCCTGCTTTAAGTAGGGAAAAGTCTGGTCCCTGCTGCTGGGATGGGGACATGAGACTCAGATCCCAAGCACAGAACAGCAAACACTCATCCAGCTGGTTCATCTTTTTCTTTCAGTCACATTTATTGGCAATTTGTGGCAGGTGGTACCGTTTGGGAATGGTGTTCCATAAGCAGTTGCAGTACAAGAAGGGGTGGTTATTTTGGGAGGGGAGTATTAGCACCAAAAGGGAGCCAGTGAGCTTTGGAAACCTTGCAGAGATGTACTGGGAAGTGAGGAGTTACTGCTGGACACGCCTCATGGATTGGATCTGGGAGGTCTGGGCGTGCGAACCCCACTCTCTCCAGTGCTTGTAGTCTCCTCCGTGGTGGTCAGACTCCAGGATGTACTGGTAGCCACGGTACCCAGGATACTGGTAGCAAACCCAGCTGGAAGATAAAGAGTTGTCAGGTGGTGGTAAGCAGGACAAAAGGTAGGTGAGAGGGTTACAGTAAGTGAGAGGGTTGTCGTGGCCCAGCCTTGGCAGCAGTTCATCCCTCCTGGCCCTGGCCCTTTGCCCATCACTTACGCGCCACACTGGATCTTCATGGAGCCAACTTCATTGTTGGCCCAGCCCATGGCCTGCAGCGAGGGGTAGTCGTCGCTGATCTCCCACTGGCGGCCGATAAAATTATCTTTCTCAAATACAGTGATCTTGGATTCCTTGTGATTCTGGGGGGGTGGACAAAGAGTAAGGGGGTGAGGTGGTGCTCCTGCCTCACTGTGGGTGATGACAGTGGGCCAGTGTCCCTCCCTACAACATTTCTCAGAGGGTTTCCTGGAGCAGGGTGGTGCTGGACCAGCACAGACGGGTTGGCTTGGGAGCTGTCACTCTATCACAGCTAGTGTGTTAGGTTGTCTGTCTCTGCTCATGTAGAGCTAGCCCAGAAGTTCCCTGGGTGGGGGAAAAAGCTGAGCCCACCCACCCCATGGAGCTTTTGCCACATGCAGAGCCATGCTTGACCTTCCTAACCTCATTCCCATGGCCTGGTGCAATCACTTGGGACATTTTAATGGGATCAGAGACAGAGGGCTCTGGGACACTCACAGCAGAGCAGACAGGGCGGAAGGACATCAGGCGCTCGATGTGATAGGCGTTGCTGCCGCTCCAGGCGTCCCAGCGTGGGTACTCACCCCTCTCCAGGATGAACTGCTGCCCACAGAAGCCCGTGTGCTCATAACCGACCCAGCTGCAAAAACAGAGCGAGGGCTGCCAGCACTTCCTGCAGCAGCTCTGGGGCTCCTGCTTAGGGCTGGCACTGGGGCACAGATGTAGATGAGAAGAGGAGGTTGGGGTCTGGCCTCTACCCACAACTCCTTGAGGAAAGGAAATGGTGCTGGATGTGTAACCAGGGCTGTTGGCCTGTCCCCATAGCACCCCCCATGGCAGCACTGGCAGCCCCCAGCTGTGGTGGGTGATGGGGACCAGCTTGTGAGCGTGACTCACTTTCCTCTAACTGCACTGTTAGAGATCAGCATCACCACGCTGTGACGCAGCAGGACACTCCCTGGCTGCCCTCGTCTCCCAAAAGCCTCATTCCTTGCTGACTTCCTAATTGCAGCCTGGAAAGTCCTGAATCCCTAGTGCCCAAAGCAGGTACAATCCTACTGGCTCTGGAGCTTTCACCTTCCTGGGTCCTCCTTTTTGCTGAAAACCAACCCAGAGAGGTGAGAGGGATGTCTCCACCCTGTAGGACAACCCCTGGTGCTGCAGATGTGCCTGTCCCCACAGAGGGGACCTCTCCAGAGCACCTCATGGGGGTCAGGACATCCACAGACATACAGAGAGATAGATGGTCTGGAAGGTGGATGGCGCAGGCTGTGTAGCCCAGAGCTCTCTGCTTATGCAGTACACAGGGTGCTGAGGGACACACTGACCCCAGAGCCTGAGGGCCTCTTCCCACTGACCCAAACTGAGCCCTGATCCTACGTCCCACAGCCAGCCTACCCCCATGCAAGGTGACTAGCCTGCTTAGGAACACGTCAACTGGAGCAGTGAGCTGATTATGGCATGAGCGTGCCTGCCACTGTAATCCCATTAGCATTACAAATCCTAAATATAGCAGCACAAATCTATCTCGTCTGCTTCCCCAGCCCCAGCGGGATGTTTGCCATGGGGACCGCTCCTCACACATAGCAGCTTGGGGTGGCTCAGGAGGTGGCTTGCCTGAGCCAGGGAAGATTCTCTCATGTTCCAGGGAGAAGCCCAGTTCTGCTCCCTACCTCTGACAGCAACTGCGTCAGCCCCAGTGCAAGCTGCAGGGCAGTTCTGCTCTGGCCTTGGGGAGCTGTGTGGAAAAGCACAGGGCAGGGATTTTCTAGACACAGTGCTTTGAGGGGTTCCATGGGCAAGATGGGGATCAGGCTGAGCTCAAGAGCTCCTCGCTGAGCACTGATCATCACTGCATCACCATGGGACACTGGTGAGCTCCAAACCTGGCTGCTCCCAGGCTGCAGGAGGCAGTTTTGAACAACGCTAACGGCATTGCCGCTGTCCTCTGCCCCGTGGTCTGTGACAGTGTGCTGTCTGCTCTGCCCTGGATGGGTGGGATCCCCTGTGCCTGGCTTCCTCCAGCTAAGCAGAGCCAGAACAGCTGTTCTGCTCCACTCTCAGGCACCCCTCGCCTTGCCAACCTCCAAAGCCATCCACGCCACTGGCAGCCAGGTACTCACGCGCCACACTCCACCTTCAGGGAGCGGATGTTGTCGAAGCCACACTCCATGATGTTTGGACAGGCCGAGGTGAACTCCATCCTCTTGCCCTGGAAGTTTTCTTGGTCGTACACAGTGATCTGGAATGGAGAATGAGCTGCCGAGTTGGGAAGGGCCCAGAAGCGGCCCCAGGTGATTCAGCGCCTCTTTGAGATGGAGGGTCCCACTCCATCCATCTGGGGAAGAGACGGACACCCCTCTGGGCTAGGACACAGCCCCACATGCCTCCATGTGTCCCTGCACTGCTGACCCCAATGCCCTGTTTTGGTGCTGGGGAAGCCGCATGCTGGTCCCTGCTCCACTCTCCTGCTCACCCCTGCAGAGATCAGTTCCCGGGGCAGCGGTGCCGTCCGGAGAGAGGAGCGGAGCCGTTCTGGGACGGATGGGTGGCAGGGCTGTGGCTGGCGGTTCTCCTGGCCTCTGCTCCGAACGCTCTAGGGCAAAGAGGATTAATGGGGGAAAGGGCGAGGGGGAATTCCCTGGGGAGCTGTGGCTGATGCTGTCCTGCGACAGCTCTGGGCTTCACATGGGTGCAACCCATTTACACACATGCTGCTGCTCTTCTCCCTCTCGGCTCCCTCCTCAGACTGTGTCCCAGTCTATTGCCTGGCCCCTCAGGGCTGCGGTCTACCTCGCTTGGCTGTGCCCACTACTGGCTTTGCAGGCTTTGTGCCTGCTCCTGCCCACCCTGCCAGCCCTGCCTGCACTAATGCGGGGTCAGTAACAGTGGGTGACTCTTAGTCCCCTGAAAAGGACTGCTGGAACTGCCCAGAACAGGACGACTGGTGAAAGCAGGGCATGGCTGGGCCAGGGTGCTGCAAAGAGATTTAGGAAAAGCACCCAGGAGGTGTCTGAGCAGGCGGGAGGCAATTCCCATGGGCAGAAGACTGGAGTGTTTTGCTTCCTGTGCCTCAGTGCCTGCTCTGCCGTCTTCCTGGTCCCTGGGGGCTAGCTTTGCCCTTCTCCCTGTCCCCCACATGCACATAGGGAAAGGTGAGGTCTGGGGGCTGCAAGGACGTACCTTCCATGGGCCCATGGGGACTGGCAGAGGGTTTGTCTGAGCCATCTTTGCTGCTGGATCAGTGTCTGAAGAAGAAAGGAAAAGCCATTGGTGCTGTGGTGGTGCCTCTGTGCCACCCTGCTGCCTAATCCTGAGGCCAGGGGATGGTTCTGTGCCCATTGCCTATGGTACCCATTCAAAGGCAGCTGCCCTGCTGCCAGTGATAAGCCACACCAGTTGCAGTGAGCCCCTCTTGCTAGCTGCAGGATGGGATAGGGAGCATGGCAGGGGGCTCTGGGATACATCCAAAGCAGGGTGCTCCCTTCTCACCTCTGTAGTTCCCGTTCCCTCCCAGCCATGCCATGGAGCCTGCATGTCTGCGGGCACAGTGCCCGGCTCCCTTTTCTCTTCCCCCAAGGCCAAGCCATCACTAGGAAAACTACTCCTGAACCAGCACAGGGAGCTGGAGAGGGGGCATAGGCTGTCCCATGCCCAACAGTGCCCAACAGACCCTTTACTTCTCCTGGCACCCCAACTACGCCAACCTTGGAAGATCATATGGATGGTCCCAGCTAACAGTGGGAGATGCCACCAGTGTGCCATGCCAAGGGCTGGGGCCAGGTGAGTGCCAGGAGTGGGGTGCCCTGTGCTAGAAGGGCTCTCAGCCCACCCGACTGCCAGCGGGGGGATGTGTGAGCCTGTTTTTTGCCATGGGAACTGGCGACGGTCACCCTCTGGGTGTCTTTTGCCACCAGGCAGGAGGAAGGGTGTCTGCTCAGGGAGCCAGCGTGGCGGGGCAAGGTGGGAGAGGTGCAAATTGGTCCCAGGACTCACCTAGCTCAGGCGGTTACTGCTGCTTCGCCCATGTAATGTTTGCCTACTTCAGCGGCTCCGCTTTTATAGGGTGCTGCTGGCCCAGAGCCGGTGCCAGCGTTTGCAGAGCCGTCAGCACAATGCTCGCTCTGGTATTGTCCTGCTGATCCCAGGAGATTTCAGCTGCTCATCCCCATGGTCTGAGCCACATTCTTAGGGGGGGAAAAAAAATTTGATAATAATAAAAAAAAAATAATCAGGGCAGCTGTTTGCACAGATAATCTTGGGCACAAATGACTCAACAGTTTGACTGCTCTGGCATTTTCCAGCGGCGATGCACCGCGCTGTCACGGGATGGAAGCGGGAGCTGGCCTGGCCCTGGCAACATAGGCATGGTGCAGCACCTTCCCAATGAGACCCCATGGGT
Organism: Upupa epops; assembly: GCA_013397515.1. Taxonomy (NCBI): domain Eukaryota; kingdom Metazoa; phylum Chordata; class Aves; order Bucerotiformes; family Upupidae; genus Upupa; species Upupa epops. The sequence continues at coordinate 151,669 of VZRI01010272.1, forward strand.
GGTGGGTACAGTTGGGGCTCTGCTGGGCACTGCCATCACCCTGCTCCACCTTCACCCTCCTCAATCATCACCCTGTTCCACCATAACGCTGTTGTACCAACACCCTGCTCCTTCATCATTCTGTTCCACCTTACCCCTGCTCCACCGTCACTCTGTTTCATAGTCACCCTGTTCCACCTTTACCCTGCTCCACCTTCACCCTGCTCCAGCATCACTCTGTTTCATGGTCACCCTGCTCCACCTTCACCCTGCTCCACCATCATCCTGTTCCACCTTCACCCTGCTCCAGCATCACTCTGTTTCATGGTCACCCTGCTCCACCTTCACCCTGCTCCACCTTCACCCTGCTCAACCATCACCCTGTTCCACCAGAACCCTGCTCCAGCATCATCCTGTTCCACCTTCACCCTGCTCCAGCATCACTCTGTTTCATGGTCACCCTGCTGGACCTTCACCCTGCTCCACCACCAACCTGCTCCCTCAGCCTCTGTCAGTCCCTGTGTCCATGTGGCGGTGGACGTGCTCCTCCCACTGTGACCCCATGGTGAGTGCAGGGTTGCTCCTCCCTGCACCACAGAAGCTGCTGTGAGCCCTCCTGTTGGCCGCCATGGCCCCATGGCAGCAGCTGAGCACTCCAGTCCCTTGTGCTGGCACTGCCAGTGCTGTGGCCCCATGTCTGGGGGGCACCACTATGGGTCTGGGTGGCCTCAGGCCTGCAATAACCCTGACACCAGGGCACCCTGTGGCCCGTGCTAAGTGGCCAGGTGCTGCTCCCCCTTACTGATCCACTGTAGGTGCTGCAGGCCATGGGGCGCCATTGTGGGTGCTGTGGGACTCGGGGTGCCATGGTGGGCACTGCAGGCTGCAAGGTGTCATGTTGGGCTGCATGTCGGGGCCATCGGGGGTCACGAGGCGATGCGGCGATGTGATGCGGGCTGCTGCCTCAGCGCATGGCTGCGTCTGACTGCTCCTTTTGTCTCCCTGCTGGGCAACCATCACAAAACAAAGCGCCCCGTCAGCGTTGCCCGTGGCAGGGCCTGGCGCCTGGCCCAGGGGACCCTGGCGGGGCTGTGCTGCAGCAATGGCACCCACTCAAACCAGCCTCAGGGACCCAGCGGGGTCCTGAGGGACCCCTCATGTGGGCCGGGCTCTGCCATGGTGGAGGGAAGCACCTCAGCACCGTCTGAGTGCTGAAGGGTGGATGTGGTGGCAAAGAAGGGGAGTCACTGGGAAGCAGAGGTGGGGGCAGCACCCCCAAGGCCACACACCAGCTCCCTGGGCACAGTGGCTGACAGTACCGCTGGGGCCCAGCAAATGTAGGGTTGGGGACATGGAGAAGTGGAGTCACCTGCCCTCTGTGGAGCTGCCAACAGGGGGGCTGTTGGTGGGGACACCCCACCGCCTGCCACATGCATTAGGGGAAGGCCAGGCTGGAGCTCGTCCCCTGGCTCCCTGCAGCCCCTCAGCCATGCCCTGGCCATGGCTTCGGCCACCTGGGCCACATGGAAGCTTTGCCAGGGACCCGGTGCCACTAGAGGGAGAGCTCAGCTCAGGCAGGCTGCAGCATAGCTGGCGCATGCGGATGTGCAGTGTGTGCAGGGTGTCTGGCACTGCACACCCCATACACCCCCATCCCCCCCTAACCCTGTACCTGCCTGCCCTCAACAGGGGAAAATACCTTCCTCTGGCTGCAAACGGTGCCAGGGCACAGCCTGGAGGCTGGCAGTACCCTCCAGCCAGGAGCCTCCCCTGCACACTCCACATGGGTGGGACACAGCCAGGGATGGGTCACCCTTGGCAGACCCCAGGGGGCAGCTTCAGGTGCTGGTGGTTCCCTCTGCTCTCAAAGCTCACGCTGGGCACTGCTGGGGGACCAGGTGCCCACCACGAGGGTTTCGGAGGGTCGACAGGGAGTGCCTGGGGAGCCACTGCTGTGATGATGCTGGCGGGTCCACAGGTTGTCTGGAACAACTGGTTTTTCTAGATCCCAGAGACTACAAAAAAAAGCAGTGACCTATTTAGGAAACCCTGCAGTGCTGTGGAACAGCTGCCTCTCCCCTTCCAGCCCAGCTTGGGGCCCTCCCTGCCCTGTCCAGCCGTCTGGGCCTGCCAGGGGCACCGTGGCACACTGCTGGCACTGCAGCCCTGTACTGCTTCTGCCTAGAGAGCTGTGGGCAGTGCAAAACCCCTTCTTGGGCACAGGGTGTGCTGGTGCCTGTGAACCCCCATCCTGGGGCAGAGCTGCTCAGGGGAGTCCAGCCCTAAGGAGAGGTGCTGGCCAGGTCAGATGTGGTCTGGTGGACACCTGGTGGGCATGGAGGTGTTTCACCTGGAGGGTGGCAGGAGGTCGGTCCTGCTGGGTGGCTATTGGTGGCAGGGTTGTCTGAGACTCTGGGGACCCCACATTGTTCCACAGTTCAGCAGTTCTAGACAGTATCAGCACTGCTGCTGCCTACCTGAGGTGATAAGGCATCAGGAGCTGCTGCTGGCTGTGACCGGTCTGCACCGGCCAGGGCAGGGCTACAGCCACACTACTACGTGTCCCCTTGGTCACTGCAGCCATTAAATCCTCCTGGCAGCCAGGCTGAGGCTCACTTGTCCCCATGCCCACTGTCTGGGCTACTGTGGCTCCCCACGCTGGGTGCCATGTGCCCAGGACAAAGGAGAGGGTGACAACAGTAGGTGTCTGTGCTTGCTGCTGCCAGGGCTGCAGCTTCTCCACTGCCATCGTCTGTCAGTCCCAGTGCACTCTGCCATGCTCCTGCCCACGCTCACTGCTCTGCTGCCATTGGGTTTGTTGTGGGCTGATAATGACACCCAGACTTACTGCTGTGAAGGGCTGGGGACGGAGCTTGGGGCTCCCCAGGGAAGTGTGTCCCTAGGGGGGGACATTCCTAGAGCTTGTGGGTGTGACACTCACTGGGCAGATGCTCGGTAGCCTTTCCCACTATGGTGGCTGAGTTTGGGGTGACTGTTCTGGGGTGCCCCAGGGCAGGGCAGCTTCAAGGATAGTGCCAGGGATAGAGCCCTGTCTCTATAGGCCTGTCTGTCCATCCTGAGCTTTGCAGCAGAGACAAAGCACTCCCTAAAAAGTGCTTTTGAGAAGAGCTCATGGATGTCTGCTGCTGGGGTCCCTGTTCCCCAAGCCCTGCTCCAGTTTCCCCACACTGCTCGGACACCCATGTCCTGCAAAGGGCCCAGAGGTGGCCCTGCTGCTCCCATGTCCAATGGCACAGAGAATGTAGGGCTTCTCCTGAAATGACCTGTCCTACACCAACCCCCATGGATTCCAGTGCTGTGCAGGGCTGACAGAGACCTGTGGGATTCTAGCTGGATCTGACTGAAGCCGATGTGACATCCCAAAGCTGGACACATGTGGAAGGCATGTACCAAGAGTTTCACTGGGCTGGCTGAGAGATGCTCATGGTTCACCATGTGTTGTCAGAACCACCCTGAACTGCTGTGCTGTTTCCCGCAGGGTTGATGTCCTTCGGTTTGGTGACACTGGCCACAGAATGACTCTGCTGGCAGCCCCACAACATCCTAGCTGGATCCTCCAGTCTCAGCCACGCAGCTGCCTATGGGGACCAACCACACTGCTTCTGAAGAGGAGAACCCCAGGAGTGTGTGTGAGTGTGCGTGTGTAGGTGACAACAGTCATGCGTGTTACAAAGTGAGAAGGAACGTGTGTGAGTATTGTAGGGAGATAACAGGGTTGTACTTGTGTGTTGCAGGAGCCTGTGGCTGTGTGTGTGCTGTAGGGTGATAATGGGTTGTGTGTATGTGTGTTGTAGAGTGATGATGGGGGTGCATTCTTGTGTTACAGGGTGGCGATTGTTGTGCATGTGTGTGTTGTAGGGTGATTCTGCATGTGTGTTGGGGGTGGGGTGTTGTAGAGGTGTTCTATAGGGTCTGTGCATTCCTGAGCGGGTGTGAGCACACTGTGAAGGAGGGGTTGTGTGGGGTGGGGGCTGTGTGAGCGCATGGGCAGTGCCAGATTGGGGTGCGTGTGCTGGGGGTTGTGCTGTGCGGTGATACCACCCAGCATCCGGCATCACGATGCGGGACAAGTGTCACAGGGTGCACCGGGGCTGTCTGTGCCCAGGGGCGGGGA
>VZRI01010272.1:156064-197552 GCA_013397515.1 Upupa epops
GTGCGGGTGCCCGTGGCGTTGCACAACGAAAAGGGGGGGTTTGCGGATGCGGGTGCGTGTATGCCACCCCCCTCGCAGTGCTGCTGCGGGGCGCGTGTGCGCTCATGGCCCCTCCGTTGTGGGCTTGGGCATCCCCCGGTGTCTCAGCCCGTGCGTGGATCCGAGTTGCGCGTATGTCTGTGTCACCCCCGCACTATGTCACCTTGTACCTCCCCGTTGCGGTGCTGTGGGGTGTCTGTGCGTGTGTGTCCGTGTCCTCCCCCCCCCGCCGTTGCACTGCAGCACCTGTCTGTGTATCTGGCTCTGTCTGTGTGGCTGGCTGTGTGTGTTTACCATGAGTTGGGGTGCTGGGGGGGAGCCTAACCCCATCCCCAGGGTCACAGCCAGCCTGTCCCCACAGGGTGCCCCATCCTGGGGACCCCCTTAGTTTCCAGGAATCGCTCACTGGGTTCTTGCAGCCATGAACCTGGCTCCCCGTTAACTCCATCTGAAACCCAGGTCTCTGTTTGGGGTGACACAATACGGGGTGTGGGGGGGAAGGTGGCCTTGCTGGGGGGTGGCAGTGGCTACCCGTGGCCACGGCGCGCCTGTCTGCACCTTAATTTACCCGGGGAGGGATATATAGAGCGGCTGATGAGGGCTGGGATGCACACCCAGAACCCAGTGTGGTTTCCAGTCGGCCTGTGAGATGCAAATCTTCTGGTCAGTGAGGCCAGAGCTAAACTTAGGGCAATTATGGAAAAGAGTGGGCCCATGGCGGGAGTGTGGCTGTGGGCACTACCGTGCCCCAGGCTGGCCCTGGCACCCCCTTGGCACTGGGGATCCCGCACCCAGCAACACCCACTGCCCTGTCACCCACCAGGGTGTTCCCACAGTGCTTGCGTCAGCTCTGCACTTTGCCCTCTGAAGAGCCACGGCTCAGCCCTTCACCTTTGCTGGGGGCTGGGCTGTGTGTGGGGTCAGTCTGCGGGTTCCAGGCCAGAATAGACGGTGGGGGAGGCAGTCTGTGGATGATGGTGTCCAGACTGCATCCCACCTGTGCTACTCCTGGCTGAGGGATAAATCATCTCCTGCTTTCGCTTCCACCCAGCAGAGCCTGGTAGTGCTGGCCCTGTCACCTGTTTCATAAGGAGTTCCAGGCTGTTTTATTGCCTTGCACTGGGGTGAGGTGGATGCAAGAGTGTGCCAAGTGTCTGCACCCACACACTCACTCCTCCGCTGCTGGCCTGGGGTGAAGCATCGAAGCCAGGCTGGGTCTCCTTGGCTGCTGAACATGGGGTTCCTGCAGCAGGAGGACCCTAAATCCTGTTTTGGAGGCAGCCTGAAGGCACATCCCAGCTGTGACAGGGGTAAATCCAGGATTGTTTTCCTCCTGACACATCCCAGTGTTGTCCCTAAGGGCAGGCAGAGGTCTGGAAACCCCCCTGAATTTTCCTTGTTCTGCAGAAAACTTGTGTCTGGCGAGGAGTCAGGGAGCCACCTTGGCTGGCCGCTTTGTCCTGTACGGGGAACTGGGCTGGATGCTCGGTGTTGCTGCCCACCGTACCCGCTCCCTGGCACTGCATCATCCTTGCCCAGCTGGGCACAGCCAGGGTGTAGGATACCCCAACATGGGATGTCTTAATATGGGGTGACCAAGCCATCAGCTTTGCTCAAAGTGGTGGGTGAGTGCAGCCCTATAACCGGTATGGCACTGGGGAGCAGAGCAGGGAGGGCAGGCAACTGGGAAACTTGCAGTGCAGGTCCCTACGCAGGGAGCGTGTCGGACGAGATTGCGTCTTGGGAAGGGAAGGAGTGGCCCAGAGTTTCAGTGAACGCCTCCCTACCTGCCTGAAACTCCCCGGTGCCCTGGCAGGGATATGGGGGGCTCATGGCCATTCCAGGGGGACTAGGGGGATGTTACATCCCCCTCGTTGTTTGGAGGGTGCAAGGAGGGGTTGTTGGTGCCTTGAGTCTCATTTCTGCCACCTAGGCCAGATGACATCCAGCGTTCCGTGCCAGCCAGGTGTCCCAGCTGTGTCCTTGCGTGCAATCCCAGCTACAGCCCGTGCCTGCAGGCGCCTCACCCTCCCCAGTCATGGCTCACCATGATGCTGCCCCAAACATGCCTGGTGAGGGGTTATCCCAGAGTGAGCCCCATCTGACTCAGGGAGGGCGCGGTGGGTCTGATTCAGGAGTGGAGAGACGCTCAGCAGCCGCCTCCTGCTCTCCATGTCAGGCTGTACCTATCCGGCATCCCCATAGGGTTAGTGTTGGGATTAGGGTTAGGGTCTGGGGTGTGAGCTGCTGGTGGGGGAAAGGGAGCCAACTCCAGTGGTATCCCACATATACTGGGCTACCACTGTGTGATGGGGGGTACTGGGAGCTTCATCCCAGCCCATGAAAGCCCCATCCCTTGTGTGGGGTGCACGTGGCCAGGCCGCTGGCCACCGGCGCTGCCTGATTAGCCATGCAGATGGCAGCGCTTGTTCCCCCTTTTTGTTGGGCATACAAAGAGCAGGCGGGAGCCTGTGAGCCGCGGAGAGAAAGCACCGAGGACAAAGAGCGGTGGCCGTCTGCCTCTCTGCGCCTCAGCTCTAACCAGCACCTGCCTGGCGAGTGGCTCTGCTCCCACCATAGACTGGGAAAGGCGTCCCCACAGCCCCCTCCCTGCTATAGGGTGAGTTCATGGTGCTTTTGGGGTGCAGCTCATTTTGAACCCCCTGGTCACAGTGCTTTGGGGATACCTAGGCAGGGGGATACCGATGGCATGTGTCATGGCCATAGCAGGGGGATGGGGACAGGGACAGGTGGTTCCTTCCCTGCCATTGTCTGTGCTGAGGCCCGGCACCGCAGTGGAGGAGCTGGCAGAGAGCAGCCCCCGCAGTGGCATGGCCACGGGGCCCTTTGCCAGCAGCACCTGCTGTGGGTCATGGGAAAGAGCTGGGCTGTGCCTGGGCTCAGGTCAGCAGTCACCCTGCAGCTGCTGTTTCTGGGAGAGGAGAGAGGAGCTGGTTTGTTTTCATGTGTTTCTGGGGTCTTGCCTCGCCTAGATCCCTCTTCTAGGTCTGGGCAAAGCCTTGGATGCTGCAGGGCAAGGCAGAGCTGAGTGCTGTGGGCAGCTCCTCTGGCCACGGGCAAGAGGCTCAGAGCCAGTGCAGCTCCCTGACCCCAACCCCACTGCATGCCTGACCTTGTCCCTCCGGCTACTTCTTACCGCTGTATCATGCCCGAGGCCAGTGCTGTGCCATGGCTTGCAGAACTCTGCCTTTACCTACCCTGTGGCTGGGCGTCTCCTGGGCACGTGTGCTCCTGCCACAGCCCTGAGGAGCAGCAGAGTTCAGTCAGTGCCCTGCTAGGGGGTGACTGGATTCCCCATGTCCCGCTGGGTTCATTCAGGGACAGCAGGAACCACATGCCCTTGCAAGGAGGTAGCCCATGCAGTGGTGGTGATGCCATGCTGGAACCAAGGTGCAGCTTTGCACTGCATGACCTGGCATACAAGGGTGCCTGCAGAGCCTGCGCCAGCAGCACAAGCGGTGCTGGCAGAACCCGTGGGTTGCCCAAACCTCATCCCCATGCCTGCCGGTGAGCTCTGTAGCAGATGCTTTGCACATGGGGTGTTTTCCTGTTGTCCTTTGTGCCGAGGTTCAGTTCCTGAGCAGCTTCCTGCCCCGTTATATATAGCTGCTGGCCTGTCCCGTGCAGTGCTGCCAGCCGGCTGCTCCACTCCACTGTTGTTTATCCTGAGCTCTCCATGGATATCCAGAGGGTTGCTGGGCATCGGTTTCCCCAGGCAGATCCCATAGCGGCCCTGCACAGGGTGAGACAGTGGGTGCCTCCAAGCAGTGGGTGTAATGGGAGTTCCTGGTGGGATCCTGTGCTTTTGCTGACGGCTGGGTGCTCCCTGCCCTGCATGGGATGCCCGAATAAAAGAGTGACTGTTCCTGGAGGTCGCCGGCAGCGTCACGAGTTTCTATGCCGCCCCGGCTAAAATTAGACACTTATCAGTGTTGGGGAGGGTTGTGATTTTACAGGTTCCTGTTTATTAGAGCAGCCTTCACTTGGAGCCATGTTTCCTGCTCCCTCCCTGGTGGGGACGTTGCCCATGGCTGTTCTCTGTGGCTCTGCGGTGGCTGGGGCTGGGATGAGTAGCAGAGAGGTCTCTGTTTGTTGGACAAGGGGCTTTTGACCCAGCGAGCGAGAGCCTGTGGTGCTGCAGCCAGTGGGGGTGGGTGGGTGGATTTGTCCCAGGAACATCTGGACCAGCATGAACCACTGAAAATGCAATGGGAAGACCTTCGCACTGCCCACTCGTGCTGCTCCCAAACAGCTCCTGAGCTGGGGAGAAGCTGGGAGTCTTGTCTGCAGTCAGCCCCAGTGCTGGCATGGGGATTCCTGGGGGTGCCAGGTTTCCAGACTTCTTCTGGGGCATCCCTGGGGGTATACAGGTACCCTCTTTGCATGCCTGGGGCTTGATGCCCACCCAGGACAAGGACAGGGTGACTGGGGCAGTCTCAGAGCCCCACAGTACCGCTCTCCCCAGGCTACTGGGATGTGACCTGGGGTTGTGGGTAGCAGCTGTGGTGACCAGTGGAGTGAAGCAAGAGGTGGGTCTGTGGGCTATGTCTGATGGCATCCTCACCCAGGTGTCTTTTTGCAGGCAGGCGGCCGTGCCGTGACTGGCACCCCAGCCCAGTGTGCTCTGCTTGAGGGCAAGCTCGCCCCAAACACTCCTCCACCAACATGTTCAACTTGATGAAAAAGGACAAAGAGAAGGATGGGGCTCGAAAGGAGAAGAAGGAAAAGAAGGAGAAGAAGGAGCGGATGTCGGCAGCTGAGCTGAAGAGCCTGGAGGAGATGAGCATGCGCCGGGGCTTCTTCAACCTCAACCGCGCATCCAAGCGGGACTCCAAGACCCGCCTGGAGATCTCCAACCCCATCCCCATCAAGGTGGCCAGTGGCTCGGACCTGCATCTCACAGACATTGACTCTGACAGTAACCGGGGCAGTGTCATCTTGGACTCAGGCCACCTGAGCACGGCCAGCTCCAGCGACGACCTAAAGGTGGATGATGGCAACTTCAAGGGCTCAGTGCTGCAGCGGGCAGCCAAGTTCGGCTCCTTGGCCAAGCAGAACTCCCAGATGATTGTCAAACGCTTCTCCTTCTCCCAGAAGAGCCGGGATGAGAGCACCTCAGAGACATCCACCCCATCTGAGCACTCTGCAGCACCCTCCCCGCAGGTGGAGGTGCGCACACTGGAGGCACAGCTCGCCAAGCATGGGGTCCCCCCCGGACACCCCTGTCCCTCTCCTGCTACCTCTCTGCGCACCAGGGCGCCGGAGCCCATCGGCAAGAGGTTCCCTGCTGAGCTGCGCCTGCCTGCTTTGGTGCCCCCGCAGCCCCCCACCCCACGGCAGCTGGAGCTGCAGAGGCGCAACACTGGCGATTTCGGCTTCTCCCTGCGCCGCACAACCATGCTGGACCGAGCGCCCGACGGACAGGTGTACCGGCGCATCGTGCACTTCGCCGAACCTGGCGCCGGCACCAAGGACTTGGCGCTGGGTTTGGTGCCGGGTGACCGGCTGGTGGAGATCAACGGGCGAAATGTGGAGAATAAATCACGAGATGAGATCGTGGAGATGATCCGGCAGTCGGGGGAGACGGTGCAGCTGAAGGTGCAGCCCATCCTGGAGCTGAGCGAACTGAGCCGCTGCTGGCTGCGGGGCGGCCAGGGGACACGGCGCACTGCCTGGGATGTGAGTACTCTCTGTGCCCGCTGTGGGGATGGTGCCCTGGGTTTGTGGCAGAGTCCTCACGGTGGCTGTTTTGGTTGGCAGGGGCTGTGGCAACCAGCGGGTGATGGGACTGCTCTGGGCAGGAATGATGTGCAGGGAGGAGCAGGAGGCTAGGGCTGGGGCACAGGGGTGTTGCTAGTCTGTGCCCTGGGGCAGCAGAGCAGTTGTGAAGGTGCGTTTGCATAAGGGTTTGTGAACTGGTGCTGGTGGGTTTTGCTGCTCAGTGTGCTGCTGGGTTTGGGTTTCTTCCCTTTTGGAGTGGTGCTGGGAGTTTCAGGCTCTGTGTTCTCTGTCCCTACAGTTTGACAGGGATAGGAATCACAGGACCATAGAATGTATTGGGTTGGAAGGGACCTCCAAACATCATCTAGTCCAACCCCCTTACAGCAAGCAGGGCCATCACTCACTAGACCAGGCTGCCCAGAGCCCCATCCAGCCTGAGATTGAATGGCTCCAGGGATGGGGCCTCTGGGCAGCCTGTTCCAGGGATCCCCCACCCTCAGATTAGAGAGCTTTTTCCTGATGTCTGACCTAAATCTTCCCTTTTCCATCTTCAAACCATAACCCCTCATCCCATCGTTCCGTGCTCTCGTGAACAGTCTTCCCCAGCCTTCTGACAGCCCTTTTCAGGGATGGGAAGGTCACTATAAGGCCCTCCTGGAGCCTTCTCTTCAGGCTGAACAACCCCAACTCTCTCAGCTTATCCCTGTAGCAGAGGTGCTGCAACGCCCTGAGTGTTTTTGTAGCCTCCTCTGGACTAGCTCCAACAGGTCCTCGTCCTTGCATTGCTCCTCGCTACTGGGCAGTGCCTAACACTGCTTTGCAGGAGGGGCTCTGCCTGCCCCACTGCCCACAGCAACCTCCCCGCACTGGATGGGGGATCCTGGGGGGCAGTGTGTTGTCGTGCTGTGGCAGGGGGACGGGAGCTTCTGCAGCCCTGCTCGGGGGTGGCTGGGGGTGTATAAATAGAAACTTAATGGCTGGCTGACCCACATCTCTTGCGTGAGCCACTCGGCTCCGCTCACCCTGCCGCAGGCCAGCCAGTGTGGACATCCTAGCGGGGCCCTTGAGATGCCGAGAGCTGGCAGGGCTGGACCCCCTCTTTGGCAGCAGGGTGATGCTTTAGCTTATAACCTGCTCCTTCTGTGTCTTTTTAAGCCTTCCTAAGGGAGAAAACGGTGCCTGAGCCCATGTGGAGTAGATTACTTGCACCAGGGAGGGCCCTGCTGAGCACAACAAGGCCCTGACCCCGTGGGATGGTGGCCAGGATGGTGTGATGATGGCCACACTGAGGTGGCCATCAGGCTCTATTGGCTCCCTGAGGTGCTGCAGGGTGGAGTTAGCACTGCACTAGAGCTCTGGGTTTCTTCTTCCTTGTCAGGGCCTGGGCAGTGCCAGCTGTGCTGCCAGGATAACTGCGGACGGAGAATCCCGGGGTGGGGGGGGGTGGTTCTGGCTGCTGCCATCACTGCAGTGCTGGCACAGGAGCAGGGGCACGGCACACGGGGGCTGTGGAGAAGGCACTGGTGTCCTTGGTGCTGTAGGGGAGAGGAGCATTAGATGGCCTTACCCTGGCTCCTGGCATGGGTAAATGGCATCAACCAGAGGGAACCACCCTAGGGGGGGACACTGACTGTGTCTGTGAGTACCTCCACAGGGTGCTGGGCTCCTCCTGCTTGGTGCAGGGCTGCAGGGGGGATGGTGTCATGGCTTTGTTGGGGCTGGGGAGCTGAGGCTGTGGTGCTGGGTTATGGTTGGGGTCCCTCACCCAGCGGGTGCTCAGGGAGGCCTGGCTCTCCCCCAGGCCCCGCTAAGCTCCCTGGAATGTTTCTGGTCCTAATTTAAATAAAAATGATCCTTTTTGAAACAGGAAATTATAGACATATTTTGGGCCATTGCTCTGCAAGCCCTTCCCTGGCTGTAGCAGGGATGGTGCTAGGTTCCCCACATACCATGGGGGGTCTAACCCCCAGAGCGGGGGCTGTGCTGAGCTGCCCTGGTCCCTACAGATGCGCCATGGCTGGGGAGGGGGTCAATGCTGTGGGGTGTGTAAGGGGCTGGTGGGTGGCACAGTGTGGCTGGGTATGGGGTGAAACCACCCCAGTGCATCCCAGCCTGACTCCTGGCATGCGGCTGGCTCCGCTCCACCTTGTATTTGTTTATTTACCGGTGAAATTCCTCTGGCAGGGCCCAGGCATGCGCCAGCCCAGCAGAAATATTCCACAGACACTGTGGACTGCTCCAGTGCTTCCGTGGGACCACAGGCATTTGGCAAACCTTGTGTGCCCGGCTCACGCGCTGGCCCGGGATGTCAGGGCTACCATGCTTGACTGGGTGCTGGTTCTCCGCCGCCTCTCTCCAGGGACTCTGGGGGGTGATGTGGGTTAGGGGTTGTGGAGCTGTCGTTGTCCTGGAGGTGTTTTCTCCTTCTGTCCACTTATCTAAGGAAGCTCTTGGGGTTGGTTCTTCTGCCCTCAGTGTGGGGCTAGTGCTGCTTGGATGGCTCCGATGTGGGGTCCCACGGGAGATGGCTCACAGGAGCTGGGCTGATCCCTGGCAGGTGACTCTCTGCTCTGCCTTGGGGGTACTTGGGACCCCCTGGAAGGCAGGAGCTGGGTCCTGGGTCTGTGTGGGTTTGGGTGCCCACGGAAGGAGCTGCAGGAGCTCTGTGTGCTCAGGGCTGGGCTCATGCCCCCATCAAAGCTTCTTGTTCCTGCTCTCAGGGGATGTGGCTGTGATTTTGACTAAGAAACCAGTGACTGCTGCCAGTTTTACCTGGGGACAACCTGGGCACACTCCACTGCATTGTGCCAACCGTGCCAGAAGGGTTTGCCATGGCCTTCCCATGGTGTAGAGAAGGGGTTGGGGCTGTTGTGGGGTGCTAGAGCTGCAAAACTTGTCAGTAGTGTGGACTGGGATGGCTGTGTCCCAGCGCTGCTGCCACTGTCACAGGGGTTTTCATCCCACCTTCAGCACAGCTGGGAGCCCCAGCTCCCTCTCAGAGTGGGGTTTGACTCAGGGCACATCTGCGTCCTCATGGTCAGGCAGTGCCCGGGTGCTGCCTGGGGTCCCTGCTGTGCCCGAGCCGTCACCGCTGTCCCTCCTCAGCAACGCTCTCAGCTCCCACCACCGGCCTCCTCCCGGCAGGCTCCGCGCGGGGGGCCCCCAGCCCTCACCCATCGCCCACTCCCACTGTTTCCAGGGAGACCCTGCACCTCCAGCCACAGCTTTGCCCTGAAAGCGGTGTCAGGTTGGGCTGCTGCCCCGTGCGAGGAACTGTCGGGCTGGCACTCATCCCCATCTGACTCCAGGAGGGTTTGTGGGGGGCTGTTGGGTCCACGGGAAAGCAACGGGTGGTATCAAGGCTTCTCTGCTTGGCTTATGTGCCAGACACCCCACTACAACCCTGGACACCCCACTACAACCCTGGACACCCCACTGTGGGACCCCTGTGCTGCAGGACCCTCCCTTGCTCCCCCTCAGTCCCCCAGCTGAGCTCAGCTTATGGGCTTCTTTCCCTGCTCTCCCCAGGACAGGCAGTGGGACAGTGGCCAGCCAGTTCCCCTGCAGCGTCCGGCCGCCGCCAGCCCACATCACTTCCTCTGGTGACGGCGGTGCTGGTGGTACTGGTGGTGCTGGTGGTGAGGCCCCACTGCCCGCGTGTTCCCCCCAACGCTCCCTGCGGCTGCTGCACACGCTGGCGGGGCCCTCGCATTCCTGGGCTATTTTTAGGGTGGCCCTATCAGCCCAGCTGTCCCTGCGCCGCCGGCTGCTGCCCCATTAGTGCCTCTGGCACCGCACTGTGCCGCGCTCGCCCCGGCGGAAACCCCGCTCCCAGCACACCCCGACCCAGCGGTAAGGTGGGGACCCCCGGAGTGACCGGCGCAGCACAGGGGGAGCTGTGAGGGGGGGCACCATGGGAACCCAGCCTGGCATTGGGGTTGGGGGCCATGAGGCTGAGCCCACCCCTGGGGGTGTTTTGGTGGCTGGGGGCTGTTTCTCACAGCTCCCTTGGGGACCCCAAGACTGGTGCTCCCCCAGGGCTGTTGGGGCAGTGCCAGGCTGTGTGGAGCTGGGCAAAGAGTTTGGGGGCTCTGAGCCATGGGCAAGTTTGTCTGGGGCCCCCCGTGACCAGCCTGGGCTCTGGGTGTGGCTGTTCTGCATGGTGGGCTACAAGAGACCCTTCAGGAATGGGCTGTTGCTCCCCTGAACAGGTTTAGGGGCTAGTACTGGGCACTGGGACGAGGAACAGCCCCAGGTGGGGCCCCCTGGGTTTGGGACCGTGGCCCCCACTGGGGTGGTGGGACCCCATTGGGGCTGCTGGCACAGGGTCAGGCTCAGAATAAACCCGGCTGCCAGCATGAGCAGGGCAGAAATATCCCTTCCCTCACCCTGGCATTTGCTGACCACAGGGGGCACGGTCCTGCTGCCTGACTACAGGGGCTTTTTATTGCACAATGAGTTTGGTGGGGTCTCAGCCAGGTCACCTGCCCATCCCCTTCCTATAGGCTCTTGTGCTGGGCTCAGGCCCCAGTTTCCGAGAGTCCTGGGGTGCTGGAGCTGTGGGACAGAGCAGGTGCCCACACTCTGTGCCATGGCCCTCCAAGTGCCAGTCCCAGCCTCTCTCACCTCTGCCTCTCTCCCCAGCCACAGCTGCGGCTCCATGAGACATCGCCATGGCCTTTTCATCCCGCTTCGCGTTCTGGGAGCAGAAGGGAAGTCTCTTGCATGTTTGCCCTCGCCCCACATTCAGCACAAACTGCTGCACGATGCTCACCAGTTCCCCCCCAGTTTGCCCAGTGCACACCGCACTCAGGGTGGCACTTCCAGCCAAGCAGGGGCTGTGCGGGGCAAACAGGGAGCAGCCTCTTGCCCCACTGACACAGCCATGTGCGCGGGTCACTAACAGCATTGCTAAGAGCACCACTAACCACTGCTTGCCCCGTGGCTGGAGTAGCCCCTAACCTGCTGTGAGCTGCCCTGGTGCTATGGTGGTTAGGACAGCAGCGCCCATGGGGTGCTGCCATGGTGCTACTATGGAGCCCACCCTACACCCAGAACCCCTCTGTGCAGCGTGCTGGTGCGTCCCCTGCTGTGGCTGTTGCAGGGATTAGCCAGTGACACTTAAACCCTGCTGTGACACCCCCCCCACCTCGGGGTGATGTGCAGAAAGCAGAGTGCAGCTGCATGTGAGGAGGGGTCTGGGCCAGGAGGGCACAGTGCTGTCTCCCCTACCTGTGGGGTTGGCCATGACCAGGGCAGGGCTCTGTGCTTCCTGCCATGGTCATGGGACCAGCGTCCTCAACCCTTTGGGGTGTGATGGGCTGCAGGCTGGGGGCTGTTTCATGCAGCAGCCTCTTGCACCCATGGCATGGAGTGCTGTGGCTTTTCCCTGTCCCTATGACTTTTCCCAGTCCCTGTGGCTGTTGCAGCAGTGAGGCCCTGTGCTGGGCTCAAACGCACTGCTCTTCTTTGTCTGACCCTCAGGTCAAGGACGAGGACAAAGCCTTAGCTGTGAAAAGACCTGGGAAGGAGGAAGGGGCTGTAAGTGTCATGCGGAGCGGCGTCAGCCATGGTGCTCCCACTCCGGGGAGGGAGCCAGGGCTTGGGGACACACAGGGTTGGGGTCTCGGCATCCCACCCTAGTCCCTGGGAAGCGCCAGTGGCTGTTCCAGGGCAGTGTGCGGAGGGTGGGGAGTGGTTTTGGCAGGGTCACCCAACTGCCATCATCTCCTATGGGGCTTGTCCCTGCCCTGCACATCCCAAAAGGATAATGGTGCTGGTTCCTGCACTGGCAGAGGCAATCTTGTGGCATGGGCTGTGTCTTGCAGAGGGGCTTCCCAGTGCCCTAAGCACTGGGTTTTAACCCCATACTGGAAACCCAAGGATCAATGGGGAGCTGGGGAGGTCACTGTGGCCCCCTGCACTGGGGTGTGGTGCAAGGCTGGAGAAGGGGAGTGGGTGCTGTGTTCCTCAGTGCTGGGGTCTGTGTGGGAGCTCTGGTCCCATGGTGTGGCACACCACCACATCCTGAGCAGCAGGTGCCTGTGGTGGTGGCACTGCCAGACCAGCTCACACCACTGTTGTTGTGGCTGCAGTCAGAGAACTCGAAGGATGCAGCTTCTGCACTCCCGAAACCTGAATCCCCAAAACCTTCGTCCCCAAAGAGCCCTGAGTCCCTGAAACCTGCATCCCCGAAGAACCCCGAGTCCCCGAAACCTGCGTCCGCGAAGAATCCCGAGCCGCTCCCCAGGCAAGGGAAGAGCCCGGAGCCGGTGCTGAATGGGGTGGCAGTGAATGGGCTGGAAGCTCCAGGGGCCGATGGCCAGGAGCCAACCCAGCGCAGGGTGGTCCGGGTGGTACGCAAGGTGGTCCGCAAAGTCCTGCCTGGAGAGGATGCTGGTGGTGCCAAAGAGCTGGGGCGAGATGCCAAATCTCCCGAGCCGGTGCCGCCTCCCAGGAAGGAGGACTCGGGCCGTCCTGCCATCCCAGCTCCCCCAGCTCCACCACCCCCACCTCCTGCCCCGGTCCCAGGGGTCCCTGTCAAGCCGGAGCCCAAGGACGAGATCTCAGCTGGGCTCAAAACCCTGATGGCAAAGGGCAGAACCAAAGAGCACCGGCCACGGCTGCGGCCAGGGGACAAACGGGAGGAGAAGTCCCCCGAGCCAGCTGAGGGGGATGCGAAGCCATCCCTGTCCCCGGGTGCCAAAGCCGAGGCAGAGCTGCCGGCACAGCCTTCGGGAGGGAAAGCAGAGCCAGCGAAGGCACCTGCTCCAAAACCCACTGCCCTGGAGAGGCACAAGGTACCTCCGTGTGCTCAGTGGGGGTTGCTCTAACGTGGTGGCACGATGGTGCCACCTGGCATGGCATGGTGTGAGCTCACCCGCATGGTTTGCAGTGCTTTTGGGGTGTGTGGTGCCAGGTTGGGGTCACTTTTGGGGCAGTACTGTCTATGTTGCGGCAACCCCATCACACTGCCCCTTGTCTTCCCCCCACCTCTGGTTCATGTGGAGAAGAAGCTACAACCCAGTGAGAAGCGTCCAGTCCCTGCGAAAACCACCCCGGAACCCCCCCAGAAGGTGTGTGGAAGCAGGAACTGGGTCACTGAGTTTTGTGGGGTGTCACGGGGTTTTGTGGCACTGGTATCCTGGCTGTGCCAACCATGTCACCCATGGGTCTGTGCCAGCCTTTGCATTGAGCTCTGGTGGGCTGCTGGGCTGGGAAAACCCTTCTGTGTGCCATGAGCTTGGCTAATGGGGTCTGTGGGGTCTGCAGGGCGGCCAGCCCGGTGCTAATGGTGCTCTGCCTCCAGACTGCCCCGGGCCCCACGAACCAGCTGAGCCCAGAGGAGGAGGCGCAGCGCCGGCTCGAGAGGATCTTCACTGCTTCTGTAATTCCAGGGGCGTTGGCACTTGTGTGCCTCTCGCCTGGGGATGGGGATACAGGGGCAGCGAGAGGCTGCCCTGGCTGCACTGTGGGAGACTGTGTTCTGTGCCCCATCTGGATGGCACTGGCATTCGGGGATGGATACAGGGGATGCCAGGCAGGGTTTGGGGTCAGTACCAAACTGTGGGGCATTGTGCTGCCCAGCAGCCCCCACTGGTGGAAACCCCATGTTAGCCTGGATACAGCTGCCCATGGCCAGGGTGATGCCCAGGTAGTGTTGTGGCCATGTCTGGGCCCTGTGTCGCATAGTAGTGCCGCTGCTTCTGCTCTCTGCCTCTCACCTCCTTCTCTTCTTTCTCTCTTCCTTCTTCACTGCCATTAGCTGGACCCCGCCGCTTCCGCTTCAGCCCCCAGCCAGGTACTGTACCCCTGTCCTCAGGAGCCCCCTGCCTCCGCCAGCGATCCCCCGCCGTCCTCTGTGTCCCGCTGGGCTGGCGTCTGTGCCCGCGCCTCGTGCTGGAGTGTAAGGCTTTCCCCGTCCTGCCCTGCTGCTGTGGCACCCATGGGGGGATGGAGGGTGCCAGGGTGGCCGGGACTGGGTGTCTCTCCCCAGTGGGGCCATGCCAGGGAGCTGGGCACCCTGGGAGGGTGCTCTCAGTGCAGGTGGCACAGCAGGGTTGGGCAGAGGTGCAGAGCAGGATGGCAAAGGGTAGATCACTTGGCACAGGCAGGGCGCATGGCTTGTGCCGGAGCAGCCGTGGCATGCGCTGCTGGCAGAGCTTACAGTACGTTGGCACAGTGGCCCCCAGCTCTGGGCTTTTGGCAGTGTGGCCTCATGGCCACTGTCCTTCCCTGCTCCGTGTGTCTCCAGCATGGAGCTGGACTTGCTGTCCCACTGGCAGCTGTAGCTCTGGGACCCCTTGCAGGGTTTGGCACAGGGGTGCTTTGCCCCTGCTCACTTCCTCCTGCCACTCTCCATGCTGTCTGCGGGACAGATTCTCTCTTCTTGCCCTCATGCCCCATCTCTCGACCTCACTAGGGTCCAGTGGATGATGCCCCAGCAGCCCCCTTTGGCCCTGTCCCTGCTGCAGCTCAGGTTTGGCTTTGGGGTTCACCCTGTTCCCGGGTAACGGGATCATCCCCGTGGTGCCAGCCCGGTGTTTCTTGTGCCACAGTCCCTGCTGTCACTGCCTCATGTCCTGTGCCCCTGCTTTTGGTCTCTGCAGCGTGTCCTGTGTCCCTGTAGCATGTCCTCTGTCCCCACAGCCTGCACCGTGTCTCCGCATTCCTTGGCATGGATGCAGTGGGGTTGGGAGCTCAGCCCCTCCTTGCTTGCCTGAGGTGGCTACAGTGAATGTGTTCATAACCCACTGTGACTGTATGGCTGCCCCAAGCTCACTGGGGTCCCTGGGGCAGTGGGCAAGCTGGGGCCACATGCCAGGAGGGCATGGGGCGTGCAGAAGGTGGCAGTGACCAGCCAGCATGTGCCCTGTGGCGAGGCAGCCCTAGAGATGCGGGGAGGGCATGAAGCAGGGTGGGGGGCAGGTGGCCACGACTGCCCTGCACCCTGCTGTCCCTCAGGCCAAGACAGAGGAGCAGATAGCTGCTGAAGAGGCCTGGTATGAGACCGAGAAGGTGTGGCTGGTGCACAGGGATGGCTTCTCCTTGGGTGAGTCAGTGGCCAGTCTGGACATGGGGCTCCCCATCCTTCTCATGGCTCAGCAAAGCCCCCCCAGCCTGGCCTTGGTATCCCTGGGGGGCTGCTGGCACCCACTGAACGCACATTGCCCCTCACAGGCAGCCAGCTGCGGCCAGAGGATGGCAGCCCACTGCCTGAGGGCAAGGTGAAGGTGAAGTTGGACCATGATGGAACCGTCCTGGAGGTGGAGGAAGATGATGTGGAAAAGGTAGGGCTGCGGGTTGGGGGCTGGTGGGGTGGATCCCTGTTCCCTGTCTGACCCTATTCCTACCTTGCTGCCAGGCAAACCCTCCATCCTGCGACCGCGTGGAGGACCTGGCCAGCCTCCTCTACCTCAACGAGTCTAGCGTGCTACACACTCTGCGCCAGCGCTATGGTGGCAACCTGCTGCACACCTACGCTGGCCCCACCATGGTCATCGTCAACCCGCTGAGCTCCCCCTCCATGTACTCAGAGAAGGTGACCATGCTGCACGGAGGAAGCAGAGGGGATGGAGTGGCACTGGGGTGAGGGTATTGAGGTGCTGACCCTCACCCCTTACCCCTTCATGCTCCCCACCAGGTGATGCACATGTTCAAGGGGTGCCGCAGGGAGGATTCATCCCCGCACATCTACGCGGTGGCCCAGGCAGCCTATCGTAACGTGCTCATGAGCCGCCAGGACCAGGCCATCGTGCTGCTGGGTGCCAGCGGCAGCGGCAAAACAACCAACTGCCAGCACCTCGTGCAGTACCTCGCCACCATCGCCGGCAGCACCGGCAAGGTCTTCTCCGGTGAGTTCCCCTGGCGTGATCCACGTGTCACCCACACACGCCCTTCGCTTTGCCGGCACAGTCCCCCAGCATCAGCTGGCACACGGCTCATACCACACTTTCACGCACTCACGCCGGTCCCTCTGCCGTGGCGACGTGGAGCATGGCACAGGAGCAGCAGCAGTAGTGCTTGCCTGGCCAGCGGTGCCGCCTCACAGCCCCTGCACCCCACTGCCCCGCTTCTCTTCCCGCAGCAGAGAAATGGCAGGCTCTGTACACCGTCCTGGAGGCTTTTGGTAATAGCAGCACCGGCATGAACAGCAACGCCACCCGCTTCTCCCAGATCATCTCTCTGGATTTCGACCAGGCTGGGCAGGTGGCATCTGCCTCCGTACAGGTGAGGGGGCTGGGATAGCCCCTCTTGGCACAGCAGCTGGGCTAGAGTGGTCCCTCTCAGCATGGGACTGGTTCATCCTCACCAGGGTGTTCCCTGCTGGCAGCTTGGATCCCCAGTAGCCCCCGAGTCCTGCCACAGACCCCTGCCAGCTGCCCAGCTGTGCTTCAGCGCTTAGCAGCCAGGTGCCCTGCTCATGTCTTCATTCCCACCTGGCTGAGCACAGATCACAGCCACTCCCTGTCTTTGCACCAGAGCCAGGGGTTCTTTGAAGCCTCCCTGGAATCCCTTAAAGTCCAAGAGAGCTGCTTCTTGTTCCTCTAGTAGCAGCCTCCCAGGAGAGGAGATGTTCTGAGGATGCTTGGTTGATGTTTGCATCCATACGATGCCCTGCAAGGGGCAGGAGACCCTCATGTCTCCGTGTGGACCCTGGGCAGGCAGCAAGGGTGAGATTAGGGTGGGCTGGGGGAGTCTCAGCAGGAGCAGAGCCCTGAGGGGTAGTTCAAACCATCCCACCTTCACCAGACACTGCTGCTGGAGAAGCTGCGTGTAGCCAAGCGCCCAGCCAACGAGGCCACCTTCAACGTCTTCTACTACCTGCTGGCCTGCTCTGACAGTTCCCTGAGGTGAGCTGGAGGGTTGAGGACACAGCCCCTGGCCCTGGGGGCATCTCTGGGGTCTTCCATGTGGGGCTGATCATGGTGTTGACCCCCACAGGACTGAGCTTCACTTCAACCACCTGGCAGAGAACAATGTCTTCGGCATCACACCCCTCTCCAAGGTTGCTGCTGGGGGTCAAGGAGGGGGGAGGCGGGCTGTGGAGCTGGGCAGTGGGATTCCCTGCCCCCTTTGGGGAGGAAGGGTCTGGGGTCCCACACTGACAGCCCCCGTTACTCTCTGCAGGCTGAGGAAAAGCAGAAGGCAACTCAGCAGTTCAACAAGCTCCAGGCAGCCATGAAGGTGATGGGCATCTCCAGCGACGAGCAGAAAGCCTTCTGGCTCGTCCTGGGGGCCATCTACCATCTGGGGGCTGCTGGGGCCACCAAAGGTGAGTAGCTGCTCAGGGCTGAGAGTCATCAGTGAGCTGAACCTTGGGGCTGCATGGGGTCCCGAAGTGATGTCTACACATTAGGAACAGGACCCTGCAGTGTGTCTGAGCTCTGTGGGGTGCTGGGGGCTCTGTCAGCTGAGGGCAGTGCTCTGCACCCTGGGTACTCCAGGGCACCTGGCTTTGCCTCTTCAGTCAGGGTGGTGCTGCTGGCAGGTGGGAATCGAACACCCTCAGACCCTGGGCTGGCAGCCTGGGGAACATGGTGCCTGGTTGGGGCTGAGGGTGTTGTGAGGTATGAGTGTCCCCAGTGTAACACCCCTCCCTGCTGTCCTCCCCACAGAACCAGTGGCAGATGGAGTCGGTAATGGGAGCCACGGGGGGCTCTGTTCCGGGTGGTGCTGCATGGGGCTGCTCTGGGGGGACTGAAATAGGGGTTTACGGTGCTGCTGGTGTGCTAGGACCAACCCTGACCCCTGACTGGGTTCTGGCAGCCCCAGTTTTGTTGGATGCCTGTCCAGACCCCCCTGACCTGGTCCCCTTGGCACCATTGCAGGAGGGCTGCTGGGAACCAGAGCTCACTGAGGGTGCAGGGCTTCGCTCTCTGATCCTGTGGTGGTGAATTTGGTTTTGTGGGGATGTTCTTTTTCCTGTCAGCCCTTCACTCTCCCCCACCATGCTGGAAGGTCCCTGTGGTGCTCCATGCTGGTAGGGAGACCTGTGCACAGCCGAGCACACATGGGCACCTGCAGCTGGTGGTGGCATTGGGGCAATTGGCAGCCCTGGGGAGAAGAGATGACTTGAGGCTTGGGAGGGAGATTGTAGAGGGTTCTCGGGGTGCACGGGGTGCAGAGCTGGCCTGTAGGGTGCTCTGAGGCACTAGAGGGCAGCAGGGCTCTGCTGCAGCGTTGCAGTGGGATGGTGGTTTGAGAGCTTCTTGGGGGTTTGCTGGGGGGAAGCCCGAGTTCTGCTCAGGGTGAGCATCCCCACACCCTGCTCGACATGAACTATCCCACCCCCTGCTTGGGGTGAGAATCCTAACCCTGTGCCGTTCTTGGATGCTGGGGATGCTCAGTGCCAGCTTGTCTGCACCAGCCCCCATTTCCTTGGCCACTTGACAGCCCCCTTGGGCTGGACATAACAACAGCTCCCCATACCCTGGGGCAGAGCCGAGCTGCCCCCCACCAGTTCCCCCAGTGCATTGGGCTCACAGAGGAGGAAGGGTCCCCACTCCAGTGCCGGGGGATGAACCAGGCTTGGCACGTGCTTGGCACAGCACTGTGTTCGGGAGGGAGGGCAGCCCCGTGCCGCGTCCCTGCGCTGCAGAGGCCGTCGTGTCTAACCCCTGTCTCTGTTTGCATGGTGCATGCTGCCCTTTTGCAATGCAGACGCCGACGAAGGTAAAGTCTCCTCCACGCGTGTCTCTCTGACTTCCCCCTCCTGCTGTCTGTCCCTCTGTGTCACTATTAACCTGCTGCCACCTCCCCTGCCCTCCCCTCCCTTGGCATCCCTGTCCTTGTGTCTGGCGGCTGTGGTCTGTCCCGCCGTGTCACGGTGGGGCTGCTCAATGTGTGTGGCCGAGCAGGGACATGTCCCTGTGCTGGGGTAGTTCAGCACCCCACACTGTCATGGGCCCTGGGAGTCTCCAGGCAGTGGTGACAAGGGGTGACCCCAGCTCCCCCACCCCCCAGTGTGTCTTTGGGCTCAGCCCTGCAGAGGCATGAAGCCCTTCACACTCTATCTCCTCTAATCAGACCCCAAAACACGCTGGCCATTGGCTCCCACTGTGCACAGCATCCCCAACCTGTTCTGGGGGACCCTGAGACTGACCCAGGTCTGGCTGGAGACACCCTCTGTTGAGGGGAACACCCTGGCTGGTGCTGAGCTCCCTTCTCCACCCTGCAGCCGGGAGGAAGCAGTTTGCACGGCACGAGTGGGCTCAGAAAGCCGCCTACCTGCTGGGCTGCAGCCTGGAGGAGCTTTCCTCCTCCATCTTCAAGCACCAGCCCAAGAGTACCCTGCAACGATCCACCTCCTTCCGTCAGGGACCCGATGACCCCCCTCTGGGTGATGTTGGCTCAGGTAGGGTGAGGGATGGGCTTGAGGGAGGAATAGTGTGTGCCCCCATGGGTCACCAGGCTGGGGATGCTCAGGATTGCCTTGGGCAGGTCCCAAGTTGACGGCGCTGGAGTGTCTGGAGGGTCTGGCGGCTGGCTTGTACTCTGAGCTCTTCACCCTCCTCATCTCCCTGCTCAACAGGTACGTGCTGAGGGGACTTGGGGAGCGGGAGGGATAAGGAGCAGCAGCAGCTGCTCACCCCACCATATCCCTGTATCTGGCATAGGGCACTGAAGTCCAGCCAGCACTCAGTGTGCTCAGTGACGGTGGTGGACACCCCTGGGGCGCAGAACCCTGAGCTGGCAGGGCAGAGCCGAGGGGCCACCTTTGAGGAGCTCTGCCACAACTACGCCCAGGAGCGCCTGCAGCTGCTCTTCCACCAGCGCACCTTCGCCCGTGAGCTGGAGCGCTACAAGGAGGTACTGGGGTTGTCCATTGCCTCCTCCTCTTGGCACCAGTGTCTCCTACGGTCCCAACCACCAACTTCTTACTGGATCAGTCCAAACAAAGCAGCCCTGATGCCGTGCTCGGTGCAATAGGGTGTTTCCCACCGCTGGCAGTTCCTTTGTCAGCAGCATCTGTGGTGGGAGGTGATGGGAGGCTGTAGCGGGGGGGTGGTGAGATGCTCCTCCATCTCAGGATCCTTCTGGAAGATCCTTCCATTGTCCTGAGGTTTCCTCTTGGCACCTGGTGTCACCCTGAGCCATGATGCTGCAGCATGATGCTGGGGAGCCTTTCTGTCCTGCTTTGAGCCTGCTGGGACCAGAGCCCTGACTGGCTACTGGTCCCTATCACTGCACCTCACTGGGTTCACTAACAGCTCCTCCTACTCCTCACCAGGAGAACATCGAGCTTGCCCTGGCTGACGCTGAGCCCAGCTCCTCTGGCTCTGTAGCTGCTGTGGACCAGTCCTCACACCAGGCACTGGTAAGCACCCACTCCACTTCCTCACGGCCACATTACAGCACTTAGTGGTGTTTGGAGCTGCCTATGCTGGGAGAAGCCCTTGAGTGCTCCCTGGGGTCCACCAGTCCCCAGGGTGCTCAGGTCCCCCAGGTTCTCTAGTCCCAAGGTTCTCTGTTTCCTGAGGTTCTCTACTCCCTGAGGTTCTCCAGTCCCCAGGTGCTCAGGTCCCCAAGGTTCTCCAGTCCCTAGGGTGCTCCAGCTTCTGCTGGAGGCAGAAACAGAGACCTACAGGTGCTGCTAGACCAGCCCTGCTCTGGCTCTCATCCCCGGGTTGCTTTTTACACCCCAGTGAGCACCCAGAGCACTCTGGACTGATCCTTCCCCTGCAGGGTCTCTCTGTTAAGCTTGAGGGGTCTCTTGTGGTGGTGCTTTTCTGTGCTGCTGGTAGCAACTGAGGTTGCATGGCCCAGGTCCCCAGTGTCCCCATCCTAGCCTAGAGGACCCTGCATGCCAGACCAGCTGCTAGCACGGTGTCACCACAGGTTCGATCGCTGGCCCGCACAGACGAGGCGCGGGGGCTGCTGTGGCTGCTGGAGGAGGAAGCCCTGCAGCCGGGTGGCAATGAGGACACCCTTCTGGAGCGGCTCTTCTCATACTACGGCCCTCAGGAAGGGGCTAAAAAAGGTCAGTGGTTGCCCCAGCATCATGGATCTGTGCATCAGCAAATCATTGATCCTGCACCCACTGCTGCCATCTTTCCCCACAGGGCACAACCCACTGCTTCCCAGTGACAAGCCCCGACACTTCCTGCTGGGTCACAGCTCAGGGACCAACTGGGTGGAGTACGATGCCACAGGCTGGCTCAACTACGTCAAGCACAACCCGGCCTCCCAAAATGCCTCCGTCCTGCTCCAGGAGTCACAGAAGTGAGTGGGATCGTTGCAGGTTCGAGGAGGTGGCAGAGGGAGAGGTGGTTTTGGGTGACGTCCTCTCTGTGCCCCGCAGGAAGGTCATCAGCAGCCTGTTTGCTGGCCGCGGCGGGTCGGCGCTAGTGCTGTCGGGCTCGGTGGCAGGGCTGGAGGGGGGGTCCCAGCTGGCCTTGCGCAGGGCCACCAGCATGCGCAAGACCTTCACCACCGGTGTAGCTGCTGTCAAGAAGAAATCCCTGTGTATCCAGATCAAGCTGCAAGTGGTGAGTGTTAGGGGATGCCTCAGGGGGGGTCCCTGAGCATCTGGCTCAGGGGCAGCGCTGTGGGGCACAGCTCACCCCACTCTCCCATGCCTGCAGGATGCCCTCATCGACAGCATCAAGAAGTCCAAGCTGCATTTTGTGCACTGCTTCCTACCCAAGGCGGCGGGGGCCAGCGGCGACCCTCGGGCTCTTCCGTGCCGGCGGGTGAGCGGCAGCGAGCTGGAGTTGCCAGTGGCCGAGCACTGCGAGGCGGGGCTCATGCAGCTGGATGTGCCCCTCCTACGTGCCCAGCTCCGCGGCTCCCGCCTGCTCGATGCCCTCCGCATGTATCGACAAGGTGAGATGGACCCCCAGACCTCTGGACTCCCAGCACCCAGAGTCAGTGGGATACTGGGGTTTTGGTGTGCATCCTGCTGTGGGGTGGATGCTGTAGGGTGTCCTGATTGTGTCTCCAAACTGGGGAGTCAAAGCCTCCGCCCTTGCAGCTCTGAGCCTCACGACTGCCAGGCATCACCTCCAGGGTGGTCCCGTCCCCATCCCCACTCCCCCACAGGGCTGTTATCTCTACTGGGGCCAGCCATGGCCTTAATTGGGTGTCTCAGCCAGTGCCACCGGCTCCTGGCTGCTCTCCTGCTGGCAGCCAGCCGCTGTCCTGCTGGGGCCAGGGACTCTAGGTTGCTGTCAGTGAAGAGTTTATCAATACAGCCGCCCAGCTGAGGTTTTATTGCTGGGAGGCCGGACCTGTCCAGCTGTGATTGGGAATCGATGCTGCAAGCACACCTCATGGATCGATGGCCACGGGCAGCTGGTGGTGCTGGGGTCAGGTCCCTGTCAGTGCACCACTGTTAATTAAGATGAGGAGGCTCTGTGCTTCCAGCCCAATGCAGCGCAGTGGGGTTGGTTTGCTGATGTGGCCAAGGAAAACATCCCTCAGGGGTGTCCCGTGGGGAGCTTGTGCCATGTGGGGTGACCCCATCAGCTCTCCCAAGGGAAAAGCCCCAGCAAGTCAAGGCACACAGGGCTGTTCCCCCAACCATCCTCCCCTGATGTGGCCTGGCAGCCCCCCAAGCCCTGCTCTCCTTGACCCCCGCAGGGTACCCCGACCATATGGTGTTTGCGGAGTTCAGGAGGAGGTTTGATGTCCTGGCCCCGCACCTCACCAAGAAGCACGGGCGCAACTACATCGTGGTGGATGAGAAGAGGGTACGTGCCACATGCTGGGCTCAGTGCTGCTCTTTAGGGGTCCCCTGTACTCTGGGGGTTCCCTACATGCTGAGAGTTCCCTGCATGCTGGGGGTCTTCTGCACTTGAGGGGTTCCCTACACTCTGGGGGTTCCCTATACTCTGGAGTTTCCTTTCACCCCAGAGTGCTACCAGCCTAACCCTAACTACTCTCCCTCCTCACAGGCAGTTGAGGAGCTCCTGGAGTCCCTGGACCTGGAGAAGAGCAGTTACCACATGGGGCTGAGCCGGGTACGATGCCCAGTGCTGGCTATGGCTGCTAGGGGTGGGCGGCACAAGGGCACCTCTGTCTGCTCCCACCCCCAGCATTCCCCTCATGCCTGCAGAGTAAAACCCATGGCTGGACAGGACAGTGGCTGCACCCACAGCAGCCAGTGTTGCGGGAGGGTGTCAGGGGGTGCTCAGAATGCCAGCAGCACCCATCAGCACCTCACCCCACTGCCCTCCCACAGGTGTTTTTCCGAGCAGGGTCACTGGCCAGGCTGGAGGAGCAGCGGGACACCCAGACCAGCAGAAACATCACCCTCTTCCAGGCAGCGTGCAGGGGCTTCCTGGCACGGCAGCAGTTCAAGAAGAGGAAGGTTTGTCCCAGCAGCTCTCCCCTCCCCGCTCCACAGCACAATTTCGCCTAAAATGGGCAGCACAGCCTTTCTGCAGCTGCCTGGGCCAGCACCTCCTCCTCCTCCCCCCCCCCGCCTCCCCCCTCTCGTGGGGGGCCAAGGGGAACCGGGGGGCCAGGGGGAACCGGCGCTGAGGGTGCTGGGCATCGCCACAGCAGGGTGAAGCAGCGGATCGGCTCCTGCTTTTGTTATTAAGAAGGGTATAAAATAGTCGTCAGCAGCCCTCACCTTCCACGGATCGGTGTGTGGGGTCTGGAGGGGAACCAACCGCCAGCACGCCAGGGGCAATTAGCCCAAATGCTAATGACGGGCAGCACCATGGGGTGCTGAGCGCTTGCCCGCCCCAGCTTCATCCTGCCAAGGGTGCTGACCCTATACCCTGTGCCACCGCCGTGCCCCACACAGATCCAGGATCTGGCCATCCGCTGCGTGCAGAAGAACATCAAGAAGAACAAAGGGGTGAAGGACTGGCCCTGGTGGAAGCTCTTTACTACCGTGCGACCCCTCATCGAGGTGCAGCTCACCGAGGACCAGATCCGCGGCAAAGACGTGGGTATCTCTGAGCTGGGGGATGCTAGATGGGGTACAGTAGGCTTGGGGGAGTGTTGATCCCATGCAGGGCCCCGCAGTGGGGTTTGGGATGCAGGAGCCTGCAGTGGGATGGGATGCAGGAACCCATGGAAGAGTGGGGTACAGGATCCTACAGCAGGATGAGATGCAGGACCCCAGGAAGGGAGAGGACTCAGGATCCCCCAGTGGGATGAGATGTAGGATCCCACCGTGGGATGAGGTGCAGGGTGGTGCTGCCCTGCAGCTGGTCGGTGCCAGGCTCCAGTTGCTCCCTGTTTTGTGGTTCAGCGGGTCATTAGCATCCCGAGAGCCGGCTGTTGCTGCAGCCCAATTACCAGGCGAGAAGGATGGAAATGAAACCCTGTGCCGAAAGGCAGATGAGGGGCTCCTTGCCACACTGGCAACCAGACACTTGTGGCACCGCTGATCTGCTGTCTGGCTCAGCTTTCAGTCCAACCCAATGAGGATGGGTGCCTGGAGTGGGGGCACTTGAACCCCCTCCTGTCCCTTGCAGCCTGCGTGGGACCAGAGTTGCAGAGAGAAAGGAGTGCTTGAGCTGGTAGCCGGGCACGCCTCCTCTCTACTGGTGCTAACTGGTGGTTTTGGGCATCCCCACCCAAACCCTCCAGTGAGCTGCTGATGGGTGGGTTTTCTCCCACCCCCTCTCCCTGGGAGGGTGCAGGGCTTTTCTGAGGCTGTTTGGTGTTTTGACTCCATTTATGGGGTTGGAGTCAGCGCAGTGGAGGAGTGGGATGGGGAAAGTCCCTGCCCAGCCTTTGGCAGGGGAGAACAGCCCCTGCCCCAAGGAGCCCCCACCCTGCCCACCCAGCGGTGGGGGAGGTCTGAGGAGACATTGAGACCTGCTGGGCTTCTGCCTCCAACGTCCATCCCCTGTGCCTGCCCCCTCCGTCACCGCCCGCTCTGTTGCAGGAAGAGATCCAGCAGCTGAAGAGCAAACTCGAGAAGGTGGAGAAGGAGCGGAACGAGCTCCGGCTGAACAGCGACCGCCTGGAGAGCAGAGTAGGTCCTTGCTAGCAGTGGGATGGGGTGAGGTGCTAAGACGACGTGCCCCACGGCCCCATTCTCCACCCCCAGATCACCGAGCTGACGTCGGAGCTGACGGACGAGCGGAACACAGGCGAATCGGCTTCCCAGCTGCTGGACGCTGAGACAGCCGAGAGGCTGCGAGCTGAGAAGGAGATGAAGGACCTGCAGGTATCTGCACCCCTCCCTGGCCTCATGATGTCTCCCAGCCCCCCACCCAGCCCTCACCACAGTGTCCCCTCCCAGGCCAAGTACGATGCTCTGAAGAAGCAGATGGAGTCCATGGAAATGGAGGTGATGGAGGCTCGGCTCATCCGGGCGGCTGAGCTCAATGGGGAGCTCGACGACGATGATTCAGGTACTGTCCTACCTCCAGCATCCAGGGTGCCCCCTCCCAGCAGCCCCATTCAATCCCACACAGTCCCTCTGTGACCCCGTTTCCCCACGTAGGTGGCGAATGGCGGCTGAAATACGAGCGGGCAGTGCGGGAGATTGACTTCACCAAGAAGCGGCTGCAGCAGGAGCTGGAGGACAAGCTGGAGGTGGAACAGCAGAGCAAGAGGCAGCTAGAGCGGAGAGTGAGTGGGCACCCTCAGTCCCCTCAACATAGGAGTGGGTGGTCTACTGGGACTTGAGGGAGCACATGACCAGGGCATGAGGGACGTGCTGGCTTCATGGGGGTCTCATTCTGCTGCCCTCTGCCACCCGCAGCTAACAGACCTACAGGCGGACAGCGAGGAGAGCCAGCGGGCACTGCAGCAGCTGAAGAAGAAGTGCCAACGCCTGGCTGCAGAGCTCCAGGACACCAAACTGCACCTTGAGGGACAGCAGGGACGTAACCATGACCTGGAGAAGAAGCAGCGGAGGTGAGGAGTGGGGGGGAGGATGTGTGATGTGTCCAGTTCTGGGGACCCCAACACAAGAAGGTCATGGAACTGTTGGAGTAGGTCCAGAGGAGACCATGAGGATGATCAGAGGGCTGGAGCCCCTTTGCTATGGGGACCATCTGAGAGAGTTGGGGCTGTTCAGCCTAGAGAAAAGAAGGCTCTGGGGAGACCTTAGAGCATCTTCCAGTACCTGAAGGGGGTACAGGAAAACTGGGGAAGAGCTTTTTACACGAGTTTGGAGTTATAGGATGAGAGGAAATGGTTGTAAGCTAGAAGAGAGGAGATTTAGATTAGATATAGGGAAGAAATTCTTCCCTGTGAGGGTGCTAAGGCACTGGCACAAGTTGCCCAGGGAGGCTGTGGCTGCTCCTGGAAGTGTTCAAGTCCAGGTTGGATGGGGCTCTGGGCACCCTGGTCTGGTGAGAGGAGTCCGTGTTCACAGCAGAGGATTGGAAATAGGTGATTTCTGAGGTCCCTTCCAACCTAGAACATTCTGTGATTCTCACTGCGGGGGGGGGAACAGGGCACCCTCACTGCCCCAGCAAAGCCTCTCAGTGGCACTATTGCCATTTTAGCAGGGATCTGGGCACCTCACCAGCTCGCGCTCGGTTGAGGTGTCTCCAGCAGGATGGGGCTGCCCGGGTTGGACGTGTCCATTGCTGTGGGGGTGGACTGTGATGTTGTTTTGGGGGGGCCTGGAGCTGAGTGCTGTCCCTGTGTGGCGTTTTGTCCTGCAGGGGAGGCTGTTTGAGCCTGTGGCTCTGCTTGGCACTCGCTCTCACCCCATCCCCTCTCCCAGCCCCAAAGTTTGCTAACGTTATTAAGCAGCAGGGACGCTTTCATCTCATTATGGTAATGATCACACACACAAATACAGCGAGAGAATCCAATCTAATTAATTTCAGTTTCCGCGGCTTGGAGTCTCTCTAATGCAGCTGTTTATTACCCAGCGCCAGGCAAAACGGGGATTAGCCGCCGAGGTGTTTCACACAGGTCACAAACTCAAGCACTGCCTTGTTTTCCAAGCCCTAAAGGCAGCGATTTCAGAGCAAACCCAGCTAATCCCATCCCAGGGGGCACTGGGGGAGGCTGCCCCCTGTGCTGCCTGGCATCAGGCCATCCTCGGGATGGCACCTGTGGCACCGAGCTGCAGCAGGGGCTGGGCTGCCATGAAAGCCCTTCTCTGCTGGAGACCCATCTGTGTCCTGCGTGGAGGGTGCAGTGTCCCCGGCTGGTTCCACGTAGCCAAAACCCCACCGTTAGTACCGCAGTCCCACCAGGATGCACCAGCCCCACCGAGCTGGAGCTGCCAATGGGGTCTGTGTGGTGGTGCTGAGTAAAGGTGGCAGGAGGAGCTTCTGCAAGTGGCTACGTGCCACCGTGCCGGCAATTAAAGGCTTCTCAAATCATGTCCTGAATGAGCACTGGGCGGCACTGGGATGTGGGTGCTGGGCGGGGTGCCGATGACTGGGTTCCTGTCCCCGTGCCGGGGTGCTGAGCGCCTGCCCCGCCATCCCTGCACAGGTTCGACAGCGAGCTCTCGCAGGCACACGAGGAGGCACAGCGGGAGCGGCTGCAGCGTGAGAAGCTGAGCCGTGAGAAGGACGTGCTGGTGGCTGAGGTCTTCGGCCTCAAGCAGCTGCTGGAGGTGAGGGGTCACAGGTGCTGTCCCCAGCGCCCCACCCAGTTGCTGGGTGCCCCAGGCTCACGGGGGTCCCCTGTCTCGTCAGGACAAAGACTCGGACATCGTGGGGCTGACACAGAAGGCGGAGGCACTGGAGGCTGAGCTGCAGGACATCTCCTCCCAGGAGTCGAAGGATGAAGCCTCCCTGGCCAAGGTGAAGAAGCAGCTGAGGGACCTGGAGGCGAAGGTCAAAGACCAGGAGGAGGAACTGGATGAGCAGGCTGGGACCATCCAGATGCTGGAGCAGGTACGAGGGGAGGGTGAGGTTTCTGGGCGGGGTGGTTTCGTGCAGGGCTGTTATTACCTGGGCAGGGCTTGCCCAGAGAAGAGGAGGCGGACGCCTTCACCCCAATATCAGGCCAGGCGCCATGGCCCGGCAGGTCACCATGGGGTGGGCAGCCCGGCCGGCCTCAGACCGGGGGGTTTTCTGGGTGAGTGGCACCCAGGGGGTGGCAATGGAGGGGGGGTGGTCCCCACATCCCTTTTGCCCTGACCTCACCCTGCCTGTTTGCAGGCCAAGCTGCGGCTGGAGATGGAGATGGAGCGGCTGCGGCAGACCCACGCCAAGGAGGTGGAGAGCCGCGACGAGGAGGTGGAGGAGATTCGGCAGTCATGCCAGAAGAAGGTAAGGGCTCAGCCACAGCCCTGCTGTCCAGAGAGGGCCAGGATATGTCCCCATGCCCCAGCCAGGTGCTGGGAGCTGCCAGCCGGGCACCATCATGCAGTGCCCGGCTCCCACAGGGTCAGCCACAGCGTAGCCCCACTGGCCCAGCAGGTCTGACTGGTCCCTCCACTGCCCTGGCCAGAGTATGATGCTGGGCTCTGTGCCTGTGGTTGCACAAACATATGGCTGCTGGGGTCACCCGGCATCCCCAGTGTGTGGAGACATGTGAGAGGAGGGTCCTGATCCCTTCCCTCTGCCCTGACTGGGCTGCTCGGGCTGTCCCCCAGCTGAAGCAGATGGAGGTGCAACTGGAGGAAGAGTATGAGGACAAGCAGAAGGTGCTGAGAGAAAAGCGGGAGCTGGAGAGCAAGTTGTCTGCTGTCAGCGAGCAGGTAGGGTGAGGGAAACTGGGCACGTACCTTACTTCAGAGATCCCAAGTTGACTGGGGAGAGGAGGGGACCCCGCTGGCAAGGAGCCTTGACACGGTCCCTGCCGCCACAGGCCAACCAGCGGGACTTTGAGACGGAGAAGCGCCTGCGCCGGGACCTGAAGAGGACGAAGGCACTGCTGGCTGACGCACAGATCATGCTGGACCACCTGAAGAACAATGCCCCCAGCAAGAGGGAGATCGCCCAGCTCAAGAACCAGGTGTGTGTCCAGACCCCTGCCAAACCCCAGCCTTCGAGGGACATGGGGTGTCCCTGGCCCCACATCAGACACTGAGCTGTGTTCCCACAGCTGGAGGAGTCAGAGTTCACCTGCGCAGCTGCCGTCAAGGCCCGCAAGTCGATGGAGGTAGAGATTGAGGACCTGCACCTGCAGATCGATGACTTGGCCAAGGCCAAGGCAGGGGTACGTAGTTCTGGGGTCTGATGCCCGTGATGGGGCTGTGGACCCCTGCACCGCAGAGCAGACCCCCACCAGTACAATGTGTGCTGGCAGGGTGACCTCAAGCTGTTTGGGGTGGGTTAGGGGGGTCGGTGCCCTGCTCCTGGGGTGCAGTGGGAGATGCAGGTGTCTCCCCACAGCTGGAGGAGCAGCTGAGCCGTCTGCAGCGGGAAAAGAATGAGGTGCAGAGTCGGCTGGAGGAGGACCAGGAGGACATGAATGAGCTGATGAAGAAGCACAAGGCGGCTGTAGCCCAGGTGAGGGGAGCAGCATCTGTGGCATCCCCAGCCCCCTATAATGCTCCTCTTGGAGCTGGTGCAGTGGAGACCCTGATGACGGCCCTACTCTGTCCCACAGGCATCCCGGGACCTGGCACAGATGAACGACCTCCAGGCACAGCTGGAGGAGGTCAGCAAGGAGAAGCAGGAGCTGCAGGAGAAGGTGAGGAGCACTGATATCTGGCATGGGGGTGCATGACAGGAGGACACCCACACACCCACTGGCCACGCTATGGCAGGGCCCCTGCCTTCTGCAGGGTGTGGAGCAGTCCTGTGAGCAACCCTTTGTTGGGATGGGAATGGTGTGACCAGCAGCTCCGCCCCAGGGGGTCAGAGACGCTGTGGCTGAGGTTGAGGTTGTGCTCCCCCCCACTACAGCTGCAAGGGCTGCAGAGCCAGCTGGAGTTCCAAGAACAGTCCATGGTGGACAAGTCTCTGGTGAGCCGGCAGGAAGCCAAGATCCGCGAGCTGGAGACCAGGCTGGAGTTCGAACGAACTCAAGTCAAGCGCTTGGAGGTAGGTGCTGGGCCCTTCCCCAGCTCCAGCTGGGACCTCAACACAACAGGACCACGGCAGGGGCTCCGCCGAGCACATCCTTAGTATCCCCTCCCTGAAACCCCCATGCTGCAGCCCATCCCTGCCGGCCGCTCATCCCTATCCCTGCAGGGGAAGCTCCCCGCGAGCGCCGATAACAGTAATCCACCACCCCGCTCGGCAAAGTGCTGCTCTTTCCCTGCACTGACTTAGGGAAATTATAGACTCTGCTGGCCCCGCTAAACGCAGCCTGCTTTATATTCTGCCTCTGCAGCTCTGCCGGGGGAGTGCAGCAGCTTAGCTCTCTCCTCTTAATATTTTCCTAGCTGTTATTTCCCTTCCCCGCGCTCTCTGCCGGGGCCATAAATATGCAGCGGCTGGCTCGGCGGCTGGGGGAGAGCGGGAGCTATTTTTTCCCTACGTTACCCGCTGTAATTACTTCACACACAGTTAAATCTATTTTTCCAATTTGACAAAACCCCTGCGGTTGTTCTGTCCCTTCCCTGGCCCCGGAGGGGTTTTCTGCTCCTCCTGTCAATTCATGGGGATGGGATCTGTCTTCGCGTGAGTGTCACTGCAGGGTGAGGGGTTCGGCGGAGGGGGAAGCTGGGGTGAACCCCTGCCCGTCGCTGCGCAGAGCCTGGCCACGCGGCTGAAGGAGAACATGGAGAAGCTGACGGAGGAGCGGGATCAGCGTGTGGCCGCTGAGAACAGGGAGAAGGAGCAAAACAAGCGGCTGCAGCGGCAGCTCCGTGACGTCAAGGAGGAGATGGGCGAGCTGGCCAAGAAGGAGGCGGAAGCTAGCCGCAAGAAGCACGAGCTGGTGAGACACCCAGCATGGGGCCATCCAGGGGTCTGTAGGGGGTTTGCCTGCCGTACGCTGCTCACATCCCACTCCCTTTCTGCAGGAGATGGATCTGGAGAGCCTGGAAGCTGCCAACCAGAGCCTGCAGTCGGATCTGAAACTGGCCTTCAAGCGCATCGGGGACCTGCAGGCAGCCATCGAGGATGAGATGGAGAGTGATAGCAATGAGGACCTCATCAACAGGTGAGAGTGCCTGGGCCTGGCTTCTGCATGAGGCGCAGCACGGGGGTTCACTGCTTCTCCTCGTCACCTCTGAAATGCCACAGAGACCCCCTGGCTCTGCCTGGCCCTGGCAGGATGCTGCCTGTCCTGCCCATCCGTGCATTGTGCATTAGTCCATGCACCCATGCATCCAGCCCTCATGCACTGCGCACACGTGCATCAGTCTGGGCATCCAGCCCCCCTCCACCTGCAGTCCCCTGCATAATCACCACTCTGCAGAGGTGCCTGAAATGCAGCCAGGGTCATGCTGGCAGCAGCCCGGAGAGCTCCAGGAGCCAGGGCAGGACAGGCTGGCTGGAGACCTGGGATGCTGGGATCTAGCCCAGCCATGGCCACTGAGATCCAGTCCAACCTGGGACACTGGGATCCAATGGAGTCTGGGACACTGGGATCCAGTCCAACCTAGGGTGCTAGGACCCAGTCCAGCCCAGGACACTGGGATCCAGTCCAGCTTGGGATAGAATCGCAGAATCATTTAGGTCGGAAATGACCTTCAAGCTCATGGAGTCCAGCTGTTTCCCCAGCACTGCCAGGTCATCACTAACCCCTGTCCGTGACCCCACATCTCTATAGCTTGGGATGGATACTCCATCCCTGCCCCAGGCAGCCTGGGCCAGGGCTTGGCAGACCTTTTGATGAAGAAATTTTTCCCCGAGTCCAACTGAGGACTCCTTCCCTGGAGCAACTTGAGGCTGTTTCCTCTTGTCCTGTCTCTTGTTCCTTGGGAGAAGAGACCAACCCCCACCTCACTCCAGCCTCCTGTCATGGGGTTGTCAAGAGTGAGAAGGTCTCCCCCGAGCCTCCTTTTCTCCAGTTAAACCCCCCCAGTTCCCTCAGTCGCTCCTCAGAGCGCTTGTGCTCCAGCCCCTTCCCCAGCTCTGTTGCCATTCTCTGCACCTGCTCCAGCACCTGACTGGGATGCTGGAGTCCAGCCCAGGATGCTGTGGTCCAGCTGGGTGCAACCCCAGGCCAAGGATATAGGGCAGCTCCCCATCTCTCCCCTGTGCCTCCCCCACAATTTAATTTGCTCCCCTCCATTCATTCCTCCCCATTTAGTCTCCTTTTTCTTTCAGTTTTCCTTTCAGTTGATTTCCTTTCTGTTTTGTTTCTCCCTCCCTCCAACCTCCCCTCAACCCCTCCCAGTTTGCAGGACATGGTGGCCAAGTATCAGAAAAGAAAGAATAAACAGTGAGGAGCTTCTCTTTCCTTCCCCCTCTCCCCTAACCCACACCTCACCCCCACGGGCCGGGGTCCCGCATGCCACTGGCCCACCTCCGCATGCCCTAACAGCACCCATGGCACCGCACGGCAATAACCTAATCCATGGGGTGGTGAAGTGGGGGGGACTGGGGATGAGCCCCCAGACCGGGGTGTGGGATGCTGTATCCTGGCTGAGTGCAGCAGGGACAGACCCTGCTGCCACAACAATTAATACCTGTGAGCCGAGTCCTGCTTAACTAATGGCGCTCTCACCCGGGGGTGAGTGGGGTTTGACGGGGAATTTCACCCCAACAGCTCTAAAATCCCCCCGAGTTAGTTTCTGGGGCTCACTTGGGAGGAGGTTGTTCTGTTGTTCTGTAGGGGTTTTTGTTGGGTTTGTTGGGGTTTTTTGGTTTTTCCCAAGCCTGGGTGTTCTACAGGGCAGGGGGGACACGTGTGATGGAGAAGTCCCACGCAGGGTCTGCCCCAGCCCCTGTGCCGCCTGCCATCATCCCCAGGCAGGGAAGAACCCCAAAGCCGGGATGATAAAGCAGCAGTTTAAGATGCTGTGATTACCCCCCTTCCCTAGCAGCGGCTTGGGGGGAGCCTTCACCTCTCACCGGCCGCCAGCGGGGTGAGAAGAGCGGGCCAAGCCGCTTCGATTTCCTTATAGATCCCGCCGGTGCTGCCATAACCCTAATGAAAGCAGTAAGCAGTTGGGTATTAGGGGAGATTTATGCAGGGATGCTTTTAACGGGGAGGAATGGATTTTGTGATGCGAATGGCACCTTCTTTCCAAAGGCAATCAATACGGCTGCGAGCAGCCGTGATAAATTAGATGGTTTAAGCCAGACCAGCCCGTTGGTTCCGTCGGGGTGTAAATCAGGGGCTCTCCAGCCCGGCAGGGCTGTAAATCTGCCCAACGTGCTCCTGCGCCCGCCCTGCTGGAGTCGTTGCTGCTCTGTCTGCTAAAGTCCTGTTTACCCAGGGCCATCATCATCGCTCTTCCTCGCTGTAATTTCGCACTCGACGGTAGCCTATAAAAGGATCCCACTTCTTCCCTTCCTGGCTCTGGAGCTGGAGATCTGTATCTGGGGCTATGCTGCCCTGACACTGGCTCTGCTGTTTCTCCAGCCGTGCAGTGGTGTGGGGAGGCATTGGGTAGAGGGTGTAGAAGCCCCCTGTTTGGGTAGGAGGGTTGTTTTGGGGGTTTGGGGGGGTGTGGCTGTGCTTCAGGGAGCTCCTAACATGCAGGTTGAGCTTTGTGCATGCAGTTTGCACCCCGAGAGATGGAATCAGAACCGTGCAATGGGGTTTTGCCCATGCCCAACAGGCAGTGGGTGCTGTGGGGGTCGGTACCCAACGATGTAATTTCACCTCCCCAACACCCACAATCCCACCACCCTGTACTCACCTTTTGCTCTCTCCAACCCCAACCCACTCCTCCGGCAGTGACGGCGACTCAGATGTGGACTCGGAGCTGGAGGAGCGCGTGGATGGGGTGAAGTCGTGGCTCTCCAAGAACAAAGGCTCCTCTAGAACACTCTCGGATGACGGTAGCCTGAAAGGCAGCAGGTGGGTGCAGGATTGGCACGGGGCTGGCTGGCAGAAAATGGGGACATCTGGGCCTGGGTGTGGGGAGAGCACCCCATGGGATGGAGCACTGAATGCTCTACTCCTACCCAGTGATCGTGTGGCTGGCCAGGGAAGGGTTTAATGATAATGAGCAGCTTGGTCTCTGTCCTCGACACATATCCCCGTGCCCAGAGTCCTCCCTGGTCCCCCTCCTTAGCAACCCACCTGTTTCAAACCCAACCTGGGGGCACATGGGCATCCACAGCCCCCACCCCATCTGCCTCCTGAGGGTTCAACATGGGCTCAAGCCCTTGTGCATCATCTCTCGGCTCCAGGGTTGAATCCCCCCTCCTTTGTCCTTCACTCATCAGCAGCCCCCTCATCCCTCCCCACACCTTCCAGCAAACCCCGGCTGCCTCTGGCTTAGGTGGGGAACATCCTTGGGTGCCCCCAGGGCACAGGGCCAGTGTGGGGCTGGGGCACACAACCCCACTGCTGCTCCCCGGAGGGATGGCTCGACTGCTGAGCGCAGATTGCTTTTATCTAAACCCAATTTCTTAGCACGGCTCCAGCAGTCCCTGGGGGCTCCCCCCACCGCTGAGCAGGGGGGGAAAGATCTGAGCTGCTTTTTCTTAATTGGTTTAATTTATTCAGCAGTGCAGATGTAAAACATTTTGTTAGTGGAGATAATTCCACCTTCTCTGAAGTCAGGAATCAAACGCAACGGCTCTAGGTAGCCAACAATGAAATAAATTGAGCACAGAGCTTGAAAGGGGAATCAAAGTGCCTGGGTAGAACAATTCCCCCATTTACACCGGCTCCCACAACGCTGTTTCCCTCTGACGNAGGAGCGGCCGGTGTCGGTGCTGAGCTCCCTCAGCTATAGGAAGCGGCCAGGCCTCAAGGACTCCATAGGTGGCGTTGGGGATGAGCAGACGCTCTTCAGTGCGTTGGGCGAGCGAGCGCCTTCCCCTGAACGAGCTGCCCGCCGGGCGGCCCGGGGTGGCGACGCTGAGGACCGGGCGGCTGTCATCGCCCGTGCTTTTGCCGATGCCAGCAGCCGGGCTCGGCAAGGGCTGGGCAAGCGTTGGTCCCTGTCGGCTGCCGACGGTGAGAGGGCATCCGTTGCATCCGCCCCGGTGAGCAGGGTGTCGTCCGCCTCCTGGCGCGGGATGGACGACGAAAACGATGGGGACGAGGGGTACTCGGTGCTCAGCTTCGCCCTCTCCAGCCCCGGGAGCCTGCGGAGCCGCCGTGGTGGACCAGAGGGTCGCCCCGAGTCACGGCTTTCCCTGGCCCGCAGTCACCTGGATGAAGCGGACGATGGGTCCCGTGGACAGCCCCCGCTGGCACGCAGCTTCTCTGTGCCCCCGCGGCCCCGCAGCGCTGCCTCTGAGGAGGATGGGGGTCTTGGGGATGGCCCCCGTCCCGTAAGGCACCGCTCCTACCTCGACCCTGACCTGGAAGCTGCCATCCAGGAGGTGCTGAGCTACCGCCCGCTGCAGGGCAAGGGCTTCTCCAGCCCCGAGGCCGACTCAGGGGACGATGGCCGGAGCGTGCGGAGCATGAGGAGTGTGCGGAGCGCGGCCCTGCTTGGTGCCGCCGACCGCCCCGCCGGCAGCATCCGCCGCTCTGCGTCTGCCCTTGACT
The DNA here is from genome assembly GCA_013397515.1 of Upupa epops. Taxonomy (NCBI): domain Eukaryota; kingdom Metazoa; phylum Chordata; class Aves; order Bucerotiformes; family Upupidae; genus Upupa; species Upupa epops. Next base: position 191,261 of record VZRI01010272.1, read on the forward strand.
TCTCCCGGCGCAGCAGCCGCCACCGCAGCAGCTCAGGCTCCTCTGAGGAAGAGGAGGAGCGGAAGAAGAAGAGTGCCAAAAAACGATCCAAGAAGGCCAAGAAGAAATCCAAGAAGAAGAAGAAGAAGCAGCAGCCATCATCCGACTCAGATTCTGACTCTGATTCCTCCTCCAATTCCTCATCTGGCTCCACCAGCTCCTGCTGTAGCACCTCCAGCATCAAAAAGGGCCCAAAAGCTGGGGGTGGACAGGAGCCAGAACGTCCCCCCCGGGGCAAGAAGGAGGAGAAGAAGAGGAAGAAGCAGGTGGACAGCCTAATGATGAAGTACTTGTACCGCCCCGAGAGCGACTGAGGCAGGAGGTGGGAGCGGTGTGTGCCTGCAGCATGAACCAACCCGTGTGCCACTAACCGCTCACCCTAACCCTCGCCCGGCTCCAGGCATGGACCCATCTCTGCCTGGCACCCCAGCACGGGGCATCCTGCAGCAGCCCTACTTTTGGGGTGCTGCAGGGCATCTCCCACTGTGGCAGCTGCCCGTTGCTGCCTGGTTGCAGTGTGTTTGGGATTAGTCACTGTGGGACATGGGGAAGCGCTAATCCCTTCCCAGCTCCCGGGATGCAGCTGGATTTGTTCCTTCAGGACATGTAAGGGTTTACTGGGTAGCACGGCCTGGGGATTTGCCACCCTGGGGGTGTCCCAAATGGGTACTAACATGCAACCCCTGGAGTGGGGAGACTCGGGTTGGCAGTGGGGTCTCCGGTGTTTCATTCTACTTCCCTGTGCCACATAGGGTGTCTGTGATGGGGATTTGGGGGGCAGACAGCCTCACTCTGCTGGGTTTTGGGGTTCTGCACCTTGTTTGATGGCAGAGGGGAGTGTGTGCAGTGATTTTGGGGTGGGTTTGATCCTTTCGGATGACTAGAATAGGAGAAGGACTGGAGAAAGGAGAATGGGTTAGTGCTCAGGTGTTGTAGGGGAGACAGTCAGACGTGATCCTGAAGGCTTTTCCAACCTTGATGATTGTATGATTCTGTGATGAGGGGAGAAACCCCCCAGCTCCCAGCCACAGGCTCTGGTGCCACTGGGACCCTTAAGTGGTGGTGGCCTCAAGAGCAGACGTTTGCACCTGTGGCCTTTATCTGAGTGCAGGGAGGGAGGTGGCAGCCATGGACCTGCTTGTCTCAGCCTTGCTGCCAAGCAGGGTCTCTGCTCAGCCTGGCCAGGGGACAGTCACAGTGGAACCTGCCCCAGACACCTCAGGAATAATAAAACGAGTGGTGGTCCAGGCTCCATCCAGCTGTTCACCAGCATGCCAGCTCACTGCAGCTCCCAGTGCAGCTGCGCTGGAGGCACAGAGCCCTGCTTGACCCTCACTAACTCTGCTCTCTCCCACGCAGCCCCCCCAGCTCCCGGCACACCTTCACCTCCGACCGATGGGATGAGGAGCAGGATGCTGGGACAAGCCCACGCCGCTCCTCCCGCAGCTCCCCCAGCGCCAGCGAGACGGAGAGCCGAGCTGCTGAGACCCCTGCCTAGCCCCCCGCCACCGGTTACCATCACCCCAGAAACACTTCAGCTCCGTGGGGCCACCCCGAGCAGCCGGTATTTCTTCTGCATGGGGTGGGGGGACACACACAGCTGCCCCCCAGCCCCTTGTCATGGGGGGAGCAGCCCGGCTGGCTCGCTGGCTGCAGCCCCCTGTCACCTGCAGTCTCACACCCTCCTGTCTGTTCTTGGTGCAGCCAGCAGCTCCAGCAACCTTGATTTATTCTACAGTGCCTGCTGGCTCCTTATTTTATAACTTAAACTCCCCCCCCTCCCCAGGCACCCCGACACCCTCTTAAGCCCTGTTTAGTTGAGCCAAAGACGTCTCTCGCTGGCCGGGTCCTGGGGAGCAGCCACCCCGCAGCCGGGAAGGGGACATGGGGACGGGGTCCCACGTTACCCCCCCTAGCCCTTCACCCTGCCTGGTTGTTTGCACTAGCCCAGCTGTGCGTGTGTGTCCTCCTCCACTCCCTTTCCTTTCAGTATGAAAATAAATGCAACTTCTGGCTGGTGCCACCGGCTGCTGCCTGCTCTACAGACCGGGGGGTCACCCCTTTTTGGGGGGGCTGTTTGCATGGTGGCAGAGTCTGGTGGAACAGATCCAGCCGCAGTGAGGATGGAGGGGCTGCACGGAGAGGCCAAATCCAGCCCTTTCTCCAAGCCCGCTGCACCCACGGGCGATGGGGATGGGGGGAGACGACCGTCCTGGGTGCCAGCACTGACTCATTTCTCAATCTTCATGAATATGCAGATGAGCAGCGGGGATGGAGCCCTCTGCCTGCCGCTGTTAATTATTTAACACGGAGGAGATGGCGATGTGCCTCGCCGGCCGCCTGCTCGGCTCGACCTTAGCACCCACCACCCCTCACTAGGTGCTACCCCCTGCAACCCCTCCCCACCTCAGCTCCCCCAAAGCGCCACCGGGATCCCCCTCTCAGCAAACCAGGTCGTTCAGTCCCTTCCCTCACCATCCCTTGGAAACAAATGGGCCGAGCTGGGCGCTCGCTGCCGTCGAGGCAGGCACACGGCGCTAATGCGCTTTCATTAAGTGGGAGCGATCTAATGATAATAAAATGGCACATTTAACATTAAAACATTTAACTTGACTCCGAAGCGAGGGTGTCTCTCCGCGCTGTTCCAGCTCCATCTTCACCAGGCTGACAAAGCTCCCTAATTTGTTTCCAGGGAGCGGGTGCTCGGTAGAAACGGGTTTGGCATTGCATGGCATGGGGGATGCCAGGGTGTGGGGGTGCTGGGATGTGAGGAGGCAGGGGAGAAGGGTGCTGGGATGTAGGGGTTGGAGGGATGCAGGGTACTGGGGTGCTGGGATGTGGGGATGGGGCAGTTTGGAGTAGCGGAGCAGTGGGATGTGGCCATGGAGGGTTGCAGGGTACCAGAGCGCTGGGATAACCTGATGCTGGGTTGTCGAGGTGCAAGGGTGCAGGGATGCAGGGATGTGGGGATGGAGGGGTACCAGGGTGGAGAGTATTGGGGCACCAGCATGCAGGGGGATGTGTACTGCCTGGCACACTGGAGTAAGGACACCAGCCTGCAGACCAGGGCCAGAGCCCAGTCCCTACAGCCTGGCCTGGAGTGCCCCAGGGAAACGGGTGATGGCGAAGGGGGCCAAGTTATGGGATGGCTCCTCATCCAGGCTCAGCTCACACAGCAGCTGCCCCACCACTGGTGCCAGTTTGAACCCATGGCCTATGGGTAGAGGAGGGTGCACGTGTGGGGAGTCACAGCCACCACCATGGCCCCAGCCAGCTTTGGGGTGCTGAAGGGGGCTAAGTGCCCCCACCTACCCGAGAAGCCGGCCCCGATGATGATGTTGCTGAACTTGGGATGCCGGTCCAGGATGAAATCTTCATCCAGGGTGTTCTGTGGGAGACAGTGTGAGGCTGCAGAGTACAGGGTTCTCTCCTGGACCCAAGGATGGGGGTAAGGATGGTAGGGTCCAACTTGGGGTGGGACAAGGGTTGGGACATCCAGTTCCTACTCTTCTCACCGTGTAGAGGCAGGTCTCCACCACAGCCGGACGGGACTCCAGCCTGGGCAGGTAGGTGCTGATGAAGCTGCTTAGGAGGGCGATGTAGGGGCGAGAGGCACCAGAGGGGTTCTGGTCCCGCTCCTCGGGGTCAGTGGGAGTGCCGTGGTGGTAGCACACCTGGGAGGCAGCTGGTCAGGGGGTTGCTGGCCAGGGGATCCCCTACCACTAGCCATGCCCTGCTCACCTTGACCAGCCCTGGGTACTCGAGGGCTGGCAGCCCGTAGATGCTGTGGGGGGCCTGGCTCAGCCCCAGGAAGATGAAACAGGGATCAACTCTTCCCGTGCTGGGGGTCGCAGGCTCTTTCTCCCTCCAGTAGCAGACGTCAATCCGCAGGGGCTGGGGTCACAGTGTTGGAGCTGGGATCACAGTGTCAGCTCTGGCTTCAGCCCCCCCCCGCTGACTCCTACCTGCAGCGGCAGCTGAAGACCCAGCGGTGCCACGAGGGCACCAGTCCAAGCTCCAGCCGTGATGATGAGCCGGGGGGCCCTGTACACCCCAGCACTGGTGGTGACTGTGAGCACAGCCCCGGGTTCAATGTGCAGCACCTTCTCCCCATCCCGCAGGGTGCCCCCATGCCAGCGAAAGACATCCTGGGTGGGGATGGTCAAGGGAGGTGACTGCAGGGTCAGAGCCCAGGAGACTCACACCCTGTCCCCTAGGCAGAACCCACCTGCACTGCCCGTAGCGCCCGGTCAGCAAAGAGCACCCCAGCGGTGCCATCCCACACGGCCACCTCGCCAGTGCGGAGCCGGAGGCCAGGGAAGCGCTGGGCCAGCGTCGGGGTATCGAGGACCTCTCCAGCTTCTAGGTTGCGCCGGCAGTTCTCCAGCTCAGGGTCACCCGCTGGCCCCAGCATCACCAGTCCTGTCTCCCTGCACCCGACCAGCCACATCAGCTCTGCCCTCACCTCTTCCGCCAGACAAACCCTCCTGTCTTTGTCTCTAGAGGAACTGAGATGCAGTAAGTAGCACCAGTGATGCTCAGGGTGCTCTCTGCCCCACCGCCAGGACACCCCATGGCAGGATACGGGGTGATACAGGCAGGGTGTGTGGGGCAGTACTGGAGAGGGGGTCTGCATGCCAGCACCACGCTCATCCCCCCCCCCCTCAAATAGAGCAGATGCCATCAGTCCTGACCCCAGCAGTGGGGGATCGTTTAGACACTCATTTCCTTAATGGCTCTTCCTTTATGGAGCCAAATAAATCATCTGGAGCCCAAGGCTGCCCGCCAGGATGGCCTCATCCTGCCTGACAGGACAGCAGCTACAGGCCTTAGCCCAGCCCCGCAGCGAGGGGACAGTGCCCAGTGCAGGTAGCATCCCCGTCCCAGTTACCTGTAAAGGCTGGTGCCAGCCTCAGCCTCCAGCTGCTGCCACAGTCGGAAGCTGTGCGGCATCATGCGGCTGTAGTGGGCCTGGGTGTAGGCGCTGCGAATGATGCGGCTCTGCCCATGGGAGCTGCCCCGTGAGTGGGGCAGGAGGAACTGTGGAGTAAGGGGCAGGGGGTTGTGGGGGTGACCATGGCCACAGCACACACCCACCTCCCAGCCCAGGCAGCGCTGTGCTCTGCCACAGTGGGCATCTGAGGACAAACCCTGCCCTGCTAAGTGGGGCACTGGGAAATGGTAGGAGAGGTCCTAGCACTGGGGATATGGGTGTGCTGGCACTGGGGATACAGAGATACTGGCCCTGAGGGCAAGAAGGTACTGGGAAAGAGGAGTCCTGGCATTGAGGACCCAAAGATACTGGCACTGGAGACACGAGGGCACTGGCAATGGGGACACAGATACCAGCACGGAGGACAAGAAGGTACTGGCACTGAGATCACAGGGGTCCTGGCATTTGGGTCACGAAGGTACTGGCACTGGTGACACAGGTGTGCTGGCACTGGGGACATGGGCACGGGGAACAGCGGTGCCAGCAGCAGCTCCTCTCTGTCATGGCAGAGCGCAAAGCTCTGCAAGTGCTGGTCCCAGTGCATCAGGGCTGGGGATACAGTGGGATGGGGATGCAGCAGGGCTGTGGATATAGTGGGACTGGAGACCCCAGTACCTGATCCAGCAGCAGGGTGTTCCTGTGGCGCTGGGCCAGGTGATAGGCGGTGAAGGAGCCCTGGATGCCAGCCCCGATGACGATGGCATCGTAGGTGGCCTGGTGGAGCTGGCTTGGGGCAGCCATGTTTGTCCTCCTCCCCGTTCTTGTCCTCCTGACAGCTGGGAGCAGAGCCAAGGGGAGGGATGGGGCAGAGTCCAGCGGGAGTTGAGCGGATGGCAGAGCCTTGGCTACCCTCCAGCCTCCTGGGGACAGGGGAGGGGGGATATGGGGGCCACATCCTTCCTGTCCCTGCGCCGCCACCGGTGGGTCTTTTACCCTTCCTCGGCTCTCCCTGACCCCAACACTGGGGTCACCAGGACCCCAACACCACTAGCAAGACCAGAACGAGCGGGAGAAACACAATAGGAAATGGTTTCCAATAACCCCCCCTTTCCCTGCCCCCCAGTCACTGCTGGCTCCAGAGGGACGGGGGGGTGGTTCAGAAATGCTCCCCCTCCTGTGCAGATGGCAACCCCCTGCTCCCTTCAAAGCAGAGAGAGTTTTTTCTCGGGCACAATTTACCGTGGCCACCAACCATTCCGTTGCCATCTTTTGCTGAGGCTGTTGTTCTTTCAGGGGGAGATGGGTGAGGTTTAGGGCTCC
>VZRI01010272.1:203126-214227 GCA_013397515.1 Upupa epops
GGCAGGGGCTGAAGTTGACCCCAGGCTGCTGGAGACCCTGTGAGCGTGCGGAGGCCCCGGGGGAGGTGGATGAAGTTGTGTCTCTGGCGGCTTCGGCGATAGAGGATAATTTTGCCTCCAATCAATTCTTTAAATGCGCACAATTGAAAGATTGCTCCTGAGAGCTGCCTATAACCGGAGAGGTAATGGATTCCCTCCAGCCGCTGGCAGCAGCACGGGAGAGGCAGTATCCCTCCCTGCCTCAGGCTGCTGGGGAGATGGGGCCGGCCACCGCACTGGCACCTCTCTGTCATGGGCATTCTCGGGTGGGCACAGACCAGCCAGGCCTGCTGGAGGCAGTGGGGGATGTCTCCATCTGCCTGGTTCCCCGCTGATCTGCCCCGTGCTGAGATCTGGCCCCACTCATCACATCCTCCGAGGCATCAGAGGGTCTCTTTGGCCGAGGCTGGGGATGCGCTCGATCCCCCGCCTGCGAGAGCAGTAGCAGGAGGCGACCGGCACGCTCGCTGTGCCAGCGGGGGTTATTACATATATAATTTAGATGCAGTAACGAGCTGTGCTGAAGGGATCAAATATTAATCAGCCACGAGAGCGCCGCTGTGACCCTGCAAAAATGGAGAGAGGCGCTTGAAATGCCAGATCAGCCAGTGCTGGGCGATGCACGGGGTGGGCTCTGATGGTCCCCAGCCGCTCCAGGGGGTGGATGGAGGCAGAGATGTGACCGTAGCATCAGCCTGTGATGGCTTCCAGAGCTGGATAGGCTCTACACGAAGAGCAGTGATGGGTTGGGGTACAGCGTTTGCTGGCGTGGGGCTGCTCACGTTGAATCCAGGGCTGCTGGCTCCAGCCGAAGCAGACGGCGATGCTCTGTGCTTCCCGCCCGCTGGGAGGGAATGGTGTCTGCGGGGAAGATGACATGGCTGAGCAGCCCGACAAGCAGCTCCTGCTCGCTTCCCACTACCAGATTTCAATTACTGTCGCCGGCAGCGGGCGGAGGGAAGGGGAGCTGAGAGGGCAAGCATGGCTCTGCTCTCCCTGTCTCCTGCCCCAGATGAGCCAGGCACTCCCAGCACACACAGAGGTCCCCTCTATCACTCTGAGTGTGCCAAGGAGATGAGCTGTGCTGTGTCCTGAGGGTGCCCAGAGGTGGCACAGAGACTTGTGGCAAGGTGGTGCCCATGCCACGGGCACCCCATATTGGTTCAGAGTGGGCACTACCCAGCAGCGAGAGCTCTGATGGAGGGCTGGAGAGGTCTGAGAGCTCTGATGGAGGGCTGGAGAGGTGCTGCCAGTGTGGGTCGAGGCAGGGGGACATGGCATTGTGTGGCTTCAGCGCTCGGGTCCGAAATAGCCACAGACATGTAATTTATCACTGCCGCCGCTCCAGGAAATTGCTGTACAAACGCGTTAGCTCCTCGGGGAGAGTGAGATTACATGGGCCGTGGCGGGGTGAGGAGGTACTAGGGGCATCGCCAGCACCTCATGGCACCCACTGACCGCAGAGGGAGGAAAGCCTTAGTGACAGGCATCCCGGTGCCCGCTGGGCTCTGCCCCTGTGCCCACCCGGTGTCGATGATGCTCAGAACTCGGCGTTTGGTCTCGGCCACCGCTGCCACAATGCTCCAGGGAACGGGCTGAGGCGACATGTGACATGTGTCAGCGGGTAAATGACTGTTCAATTCAAGGAGAATCGCAAAACATACAAGGTCAAACGCTTCCCCGCCAGCGCCACCATGAATATTAAAGCTGGGCTCCCTCGGCAGCCGCCGGCTCTGATGGTCCTGCTTGCCCGGAGTGGCCCCTTGTGTATGTTTTCACCCCCTCCCCTGGGTGCTCTGGCAGCACTGACTTGGCAGTGGGTATCTGGGCTCGCTGGCGGTGCTGGTGTGAAGGAAGTCGTGGGACAGCAGGTTGTGGGTGCCAGTGTAGGTGCCAGCTGATGCCGTTGGGATGTCTGGCTTGCTGATGTGTTGGCTGCGTGGCAGTAGTGTCAGATGGGTGGTGGTGAGCTGCTTGTGCCCACCCACCTCTACCTGTGCCAACCTACACCCTCACACGGTTTGCAGGCACCCACCCACCTGCTCACTCCTGCTTGCACTCTCCTGCCTACCCACCCCTGCCTGTGCCCACCTAGCCCTGCCAGCACCCACTCTCACCCTGTCTGCATGCTCCTGCCTGCACCCACCTCCTCCTGCCTGCACTCACCTACCCCTTCCTACACCCTGGCACTGCCTGCACCCTCACACTGCCTCTTCCTACCCACCCACCACCTGCACCCTCCCACCACCTGCACCCACCATTGCTCCTGGCTGGCAGTGGGCAGGAGGGTGCTCCCCTCCCTGTTGTGTGTCCCCATCTCTAGGGCCAGCAGGGTAGGGGCAAAGATGGGGGATCTGGGTTCAATAAGGTACATTCCCCCATCCTGTGCCTGTTGCAGGGGGCTGGGGGCTATGGGTGGGAGAGCCTGGCGCTGGCTGCCTGACAGCTCATTCATCACCACTGCTGGTCCCAGCCGTGGGGGCAAAGCCAGATTGGATTTTAAATTGGAAAACAAACCCAGACTCCTATGAGCCCCAACTCATGTCCTCCTCATGCACCAGTGACACGGCCGCACACACATCCTGCCAGCAACCCCTCCCTATTGGGAAACTGAGGCACAGAGCAGCACTGTGCCATGGGGTCTCAACGCTGCTGGGCCAGCAGAGGGTCCTGCCCTGTCCCATGGGCTGAGCTGAGCGCTGTGTTGTCGCTGTCTTGGCGGGTGGCATCGATCGGTGCTCCCCGGGTGGCCACGTGCCGCCTTATTTATTTATTTGCGACAGCAGGAGGCATCGATTGGTGCCGGGGGGGCAGCTGCCCGTCGCAGCCGGATTAGTCTCCGACATCTCCCCAGCTCCCGGCTGCCGTTAATAGACTCTGGCTCGGCAAAGCTGTTGTGAGGGATTAGGACCCTGGCCTGGCTGCAGCCACCAGCATGTGCCACATAGCCAAAGGGCATTGGTGGGTACCTGGCTGGTGGGGACCCATTGGACCCTTTCTCAACGCCTGTGCCCAAGCTGAGCTCTTGTGGTGGGTCCTTGGCAAGGGCAGGTTCTCCCATCGCAAACCTCTGGTCGCCTTGGGGATGCAGTAGGGACGCAGCTGTGGCACAGACACCGGAGATAAGCTGCTTAGAGGCATCTGTGGAGGTGGAGGTTCTAATCCTGTGGTGCTTGAGGGGCATGAGTGGCAACATCTGGGCACCTGCTGCCTTCTCATGGTGTCTTGAGAATCCTGCATCCCCCAAAGTTCAAGACCATCCCCAGACCTCAGTGTTCACGATTATTCTGTGATTCTGTGAAGTCTTGTAGTACCCAGAGCATCCCCGGGTGCCAGGAGCATCCTGTGGTACACAGAGCCCCACACAGAGCCTGGGGCACCACCTGGTGCCCAGCCACTTGCCCAGTCCAAGATGCCACAGCACCCAGATGGGACCTGCCATAGGAGCTTTTCTGCAGGGTCTGGTCTCACCAGTCAGCTGTGATGGTCACCACCACACTCCCCAGCACCCCTGTGGTGCCATGGGCAGGGAGAGAGTGGGTATCTCTGCCGCTGCCTTTACTACACGGGGCAGCTGCGGCAGCGCAGGGCCCATCCCTGAGCACTAATCTGCTATTAAAGCTGAAAAGAGATTTTGGCGCCCTTCAGTATAAACTCATTAACTTTTATGTTCTAATAAATGGATCCTATTAAAAAATAATTCTAATCTTGCTGGGGGGCAAGTGAACCTTTCGGAGCTGGTGCAGCCGGGTGCTTGCCTCCTCACCATGCCACCATGCCCAGGGCAGTGTCTCCACCCCAGGGGTGGGGTGGGGACATAGGGTGGGTGGTAGGGGTGTGGGGATGGCTGCCAGCATCCAGCATCTCCCCACCATGCTGCTCACCCGGGCTAATGTCTCTTAATAGTCCCTTAAAAGTGGCAGTAGCAGAGTAATTAATCTTCGCGAGGCCCTGCCCTGCTATGGAACCGTTTAATTACCCAGTAATTGGCAGTATCGTGTCATCAGTGCCTCTGCATGGCAGTGGGACATGCCCACGTGTCACCCCGGCCTCACACCCCACCACGGAGAGGTGTTGGGTACTGCCAGGGCACCCTCCTTGCCAGGGAGCTGGATCCCCTGGCACTGGAGACTGGGTGGTGCTGGGTCTGGCAGGGAGAGGTGCCAAGTGGCTCATTAGTGCTGATTAATTCCTTATTTGTTTTGGTTTAATGGAGCTGAGCAGGCTAGGGATTACTGTGGCAAGGGGGTCCTGTGGGAGGTGGAGAGGGTCAGCAGGAAGGGGGTCCCCAGTAGGGTGACTTTGTCCAGGGACGACCTAGCTGACAAATGGATGGAGAGGAGCTGAGCTCTCACAAACTCATTGCAGTGGCGGCCTAAAGGAGGGTCCCAGTGTTCGTGTTCTGGTGGCATCTCCAGAGCAGCCAGTCACTGCAGACATGGCAGTCACCTGTGTGGCTGTATCACAGCAACACTAGGGACCCTCGGCATGGAGAGAGACCAGTTGTGACCAGTGACACCCAATCCAGGGCTTCCCCACCAAGGGTTGGGTCACAGGAGGGGCGGGCACCCCTTAGTGTGGCACGAGCTGCAGTTGTGTGTTAATTAGCCAGGGTTTATTTGCCAGGGCTGCCCCAGGGAGGGGCACACTGGGGCAAGGTGTGGGGTCCCAGGGCAATGTGGTTGGTGCTTTTTGTTGCCACCCTGACTGTGGTGCAGTGCTGGTGCCCAGGGAAGCATCAGCCCTCAGGGCAGCAGTGGCCTTCATGAGGTGTCCCTGCTGCATCACTGGTCCCAGTACAGCCCATGCTGAAGGGTTGGCTGGTCCCAGTGCAGCATCAGTCTATGATGCAGCATCAGTCCAAGAGTCCCCAGCATCTCTTGTTCTTTCTTCCCTGCAGGCTTCAATGGGCTGGCAAGTAAAGCCGGGGAGAGCGCCGAGGCCGAGGGGGAGCCGACGGCACTGCCTACCCCAGAGGAGCGGGAGGCAGAGGCTCGTTTTGTCAGCACAGCTCCCACGCTGAAGATCCTCAACCACCACCCGCTGCTAGAGGACCTGCTGCACGAAGCCTTCCTGAAGAAGGACTACCTGGGCCAGGCTCCATTTCTGCCTGCTGGCCCTGGCCCCCTCCTGCCCTCTAGTGCCCTCCAGCCAGCCCCTGGTCCCCCAGCCCCTGAGCACACCCCACGCACCCCTGCCCTGCCCAGGGCTGCCTTCCCCACTGACCCACTGACCACACCAGCAGGACGCTCAGGGCCGTGGGGGGAGACATGGGGCACCGTGCCCAGTGCTGGCACCTCATGGACCCCCACTAGACCACCAGAGTCTAGCCCTGCATCCCCTAGCTGGGCACCTGCCACTCCTAGATCATCCTTGGAACCCCATACTGGGGCCACTGTGGTCCCTGGGGATGAGGAGGGGACTACCACCACTTCCACCATCACCACCACCACTGTCACCACACTGCAGGGGCCAGGTGAGCACTGGGGAAGGAGCTGGGGGGCAACTGGGTTGGAACAGGATTGAGTTGGAGTCTCTTCTGTCACCAGTCCTCTGCAATCGGACGCTGGCAGGACCTGAGGGCTGGCTGGTGTCCCCGGAACCGGCTGTTGTCCCCTACGATGGCAACCTGGACTGTACCTACACCATCTCCGTCTACCCTGGCTATGGTGTTGAGCTGAAGGTTAGCTGGGAGGCTGTTGGTGGGATGGGGTGCCAGCAAGTGTGACCCATTGCCTGCTCTGTGCCACGGCTGTTGGCGCATGCACAGTGTAGTAAGTGAGTGGTTCTGTCCCCATCCTCATACTTGCCCATGTGTTGGGAGACAGAAGAGTGGGCTCAGGGCATCACCCACTCTCAGGACCCTGGGTAGGGATGCAGGTGGCACAGGCTGGTGGGACACTCTGTGCCGACCAGCTGCCACAGCTGGCACCAGTCGCGGGATGTAATCACTGAAGCACTGATGGAGAAGTCGTAAGCAGCACTGATGGGTGTGAAACCGCTCTGCAGAGCCAGGAAAATCCAGTGCCCATCTGCCAGGAGCAGAGGCTGGTGGCAGTTCCATGGTGCCAAGGCCATGTGCTGCTCCCACTGGTGGCACATGGCCATTTGTCCCCACCTCCACCCAGCCTGCTGCCTGAGGTGCTATGGGGCAGAGCTGTAGGTGCTGGAAGCTGGCAGTGAGCTGGTGGCAGCAGCTCCAGCTCTCCCAGCAGAGCTTCCCAGTGGCACTGCTCATCCCCGAGCTGCACTGCCTGATTAACATCATTAATAGCAAATTGCTCTGGGGGGCTGGAGCACAGGCTTGGCTGTTGGTGTGTGCCCATGCCCCTGTGCCACGATGCTCCAGTGGAGCTGCTGGCTGGGTCTTGCCGCTCTCTGTGCCGTGGGATGATTTATGGCAGCGCTAACCATGTTTGAAAGGTGCTGCCCTGCACAGACAAGCTTCAGTGCGCTATCGACTGTGGGCAAAGTGCCCGAGGACTGGCTCCGAGCCGTATGCAGGGGTGATGCCAGGGTGGTGACACTCAGCCGCCCNGTGGAGAGTGCAGGGGGCCTGGAGCCCACCCTCCTGGCCAACGAGTCCTTCCTGCTGCGGGGTCAGGTCATCCGCAGCCCTGCCAATATCCTCACCCTCCGCTTCCAGAGCCCTCGGCCCCCCAGTCCTGGCTCCTACCATTTCCACTACCAAGGTATGGGGCAGAACCTGCTGCCACCAGCACAGACCCCCTGGTGCCCTGATGGGGGCTCCCTGGTGGGCACGGTGTGAATTCAGAGCGTGGGGATGCACACCGGAGTTAATCTTGTGCGCTGGTGTGTTAAGTGGGCACCGACAGGGTGAAAAACATTAATGGAGAGTTAATTGGCAGAAGCAATTATGGGCTCATTTAGCATCATTACCAGCAACCACAGACAGGCACGTTCTCCCACAGCCCTGCAGCACCCAGCTGCTCCCAGGGAGGTGGGTGCTGGGCATGGGGTGGGCTGTGGTCTCCCTAACACCACCACCTGCCCCCCAGCCTACTTGCTGAGCTGTCCCTTCCCGGCACGACCGGCTTTTGGGGAGGTCTCTGTCAGCAGCCTACATCCTGGTGGGGATGCCCACTTCCGCTGTGCCCCTGGCTACCAGCTGCAAGGTGCCCGCTGGCTTGCCTGCCGCAACGCTACACGCCCCTTCTGGAGTGCCCGGGAGCCCCTCTGCCTCGGTAAGCATTGGCATGGGGTGGATGTGGCACAACCCAGCATGGCACAGCCAGCTGATGATGGTCTCTGTCCTGCAGCGGCATGCGGTGGGGTGGTCCGGAATGCCACTGTGGGCCGTGTCGTCTCGCCCGGCTACCCTGGCAACTACAGCAACAACTTGACATGCCACTGGCTGCTGGAGGCACCCACTGGTCACCGGCTGCACCTTCACTTCGAGAAGGTCTCGCTGGCAGAGGATGATGACAGGTTTGGCCCCAGGACAGGGAGAGGATGGAGAGTGGGGGACCCCCTGGGGCATCTCCGCATCAGGCACACAGCCCAGTTCAAGGATTGGGATAGGCACTGATGGGTGTCATTGGCCAGATCCACGGATGGGTGCTCTTGGCTGTGTTCAAGGGTGGGTGATGTTCAGCATAGCCAAGTGTGAGCCCTGCTGGCCATTGGCCATGGTCAAGGACAGGTGCTGCTGGCCACGGTCAAGGAAGTTACCATTGGCCATGCCCAAGGGTATGTGCCATTTGTCATGCCCACAGATGGGTGCTGTTGGCCATGGCTGGGTGCCCTGTCCATGCCCACAGATAGGTGCTGCTGGCTATGGCTGGGTGTTATTGGGCATGGCCCTGCTGTGCCTTGGCAGGCTCATCATCCGCAATGGCAACAACGTGGATGCACCGCCAGTGTACGACTCCTACGAGGTGGAGTACCTGCCCATCGAGGGGCTGCTCAGCACTGGGCGCCACTTCTTCGTGGAGCTCACCACCGACAGCAGCGGTGCTGCTGCGGGCATGGCACTGCGCTACGAGGGTATGGGACCAGCGCATAGGGGGGCACCTGGGCATCCCCACACCCACTTGGCCCCCACAGAGTTTCACCCCTGTGCCCACAGCCTTCGAGCAGGGGCACTGCTACGAGCCCTTCGTCAAGTATGGGAACTTCACGACCAGCGACCCCCGCTACCCCGTGGGCACCACAGTGGAGTTCAGCTGTGACCCTGGCTACACACTGGAGCAGGGCTCCACCATCATTGAGTGTGTCGATCCCAGTGACCCCCAGTGGAACGAGACAGAGCCAGCATGCCGCGGTGGGCACCAGGGCTGGGACAATGTGATTCAGTGGGTGCTGGAGCTTGGGGGTTGCTACAGGTGCTGGAACTGGGGTTGCTGTGGGTGCTATCTGGGAATGGGTCACAGTGGATGCTGGAATCACTCTGCCATGGTGTTTGCTGGAGATGACAGGCACAGTGAGAACCAGAACCAACAGGAACGATGGGTGCTGGAGCTGGGATGCTAAAGTGGGTGTTGGAAATGGGGTGGTGGGTGCTGTGGCAGGTATCACACAGCATTGTCAAGTGTGTCCCCGCAGCGGTGTGCAGTGGGGAGCTGACAGACACTGCTGGTGTGGTGCTGTCCCCCAACTGGCCGGAGGCGTACGGCAAGGGCCAGGACTGCATCTGGGGGCTGCATGTGGAGGAGGACAAGCGCGTCATGCTGGATGTCCGTGTGTGAGTGTGGGGACAGCCATGGGATGCAGATGGTGGGGTATGTGGTGGGGGGGGGGGTCTAGGTAACCTCACCCTCACAGCCTCATTATCCCAGGCTGCGGTTGGGTACGGGAGATGTGCTGACCTTCTACGACGGTGATGACCTGACGGCACGTATCCTGGGTCAGTACACGGGCACCCGTAGCCGTTTCAAGCTCTATGCCTCCTCTGCGGACGTCACCGTCCAGTTCCAGTCCGACCCAGGTGCTGGTACCTTCACCTATCGGCAGGGCTTTGTCATCCACTTTTCTGGTGAGCCCCACAGTGGGATGGCACCCCCAGTGTCCTCAGCATTCCCAGTCCCTGGCGTCCCCCGTGTCCTGAAGCCCTGCTCATTCCACCTTCCCCGCAGAGGTCCCCCGCAACGACACCTGCCCTGAGCTGCCAGACATCGCCAATGGTTGGAAGACGTCCTCCCAGCCAGAGCTGCTCCATGGCACGGTGGTCACCTATCACTGCTACCCTGGCTTCCAACTGACTGGCACTGACCTCTTGATGTGCCACTGGGACCTGACATGGAGTGCTGACCTGCCCTCGTGTGAGCGGGGTGAGCAGTGCCTGCTGGTATCCCATCAACCCATGGCAAGTCCCTGGTGGCCACTGTCACCAGCAGTCCTTCCCACCCACAGTGACCACCTGCCGGGACCCTGGGGATGCTGAGCACAGCCGTAGGGTGGTCTCCAACGCAAAATTCCCAGTGGGAGCCACCGTACAGTACGTCTGCGACAAGGGCTACATGCTGGCAGGTGCCAGCACCCTCACCTGTCATGAGCGTGCTGCAGGGGGACCCAAGTGGAGTGATCGTCTCCCCAAGTGCATCCGTGAGTCTGGTACCCCCCTCCCCAGGCACATTCCCTGACCTAGCATTGGGCACTGATGCCCCTGTGCCCCTGCCCCACAGCAGAGACATATGAGCCTTGCCATAACCCCGGCGTGCCAGCGGGTGGGCGGCAGAGCCCTGAGCGGCGGCTGTACCCTGCGGGAACCACCTTACGCTTTTCCTGCACTGCTGGCCGGGTGCTGCTGGGTGACAACAGCCTGCGCTGCCTGCCTGGGCACCCATCACGCTGGAGCGGCTCACCTCCCATCTGCAAGGCGGGTGAGAGAATCTCCCCACCCCAGTACCCTGCCAGCACCTCTTGGCACCCCACTCCTCACCACTGATGCCACCTTTTTTCTTCCCCCACCTCCAGCATCCTATGATGAGTTTTACAGTAACCGCAACCTGGACGGTAAGGACAAGGGTTTTCTGGGCACCCTCTGGGGTGCAGATGGGCACTCAGGGGTGCAGCTCATGTGAGGTTCCCCCTTGGTGAGGCCCCAATTCTTTTGCACAGCTGTGGCCAAGGCCGTGCCCTCAGGGACAGCATTGGAGGGCACCAATGTCGCCATCGCTGTCTTCCTGCCTGTGCTGGTGGTGGCCCTGCTTATTGGGGGCATTTATCTCTACTTCTCCAAGTGAGTGGCTAGGTGGCCCCTGACACCCCATGTAGTCCCCTTGGTCCCCCTGATGCCTGCCACAGCTGCCATTTCTCTACAGGTTCCAGGGGAAGCCAGCCCTGCAGCTGCCCCTCACCGGCTCCCACCCCTATGACCACATCACCGTAGAGTCGGCTTTTGACAACCCCACCTACGAGACAGGAGTAAGTACTTGCCCCCCACCCCAGACAGGGCTGGGCACCCCTGGGGTCCCTGCATCACAGGGGTCAAGTATGCCAGGTGGGACAGGCATAGGATTGTGTTATGCACTCCAGCTGTCCATCCAGAGACCATACACGGGATGGGACAGCCACCTAGGCACAACACATGCAGTGAGACATCCATCCAGGGAACGCATGCTGGATGGGACATCCATCCAGGGATGGGATATACACCTAGGCACCACACCTGAGCTGAAACATCACTCCAGGGACCACACATAGGATGGATATGCACCCCTAGGACCATCTGTAGTCTGGGATGTCCCTCCCAGGGCCCTATTGGGTGGGAGATGGCCTGCCCCTGTCCCAGGCACCCCATGGCACTGCGAGTGTCCAACCCCTCGCAGTCTGTTTTCTTTGCAGGAGACCAGGGAATATGAGGTGTCCATCTAAGGGTGGGCAGCCTGGAGGTGGGTGCCTCAGCTACCCCCCAGCCACGGGCCTCTCACAGCTCTCCCAAGGAGACTCAAGCCGAGCGCTCTATGGGAGCAACCCGGGCGCCTGACACTCCCCTGACACTCCTAACCCACCCAGACCCCCGTGGGGTCTGTTTGAGCCCCACTGTCACCCGACCCCCTGCCCTGGGTTCATGGGGTGCTGAGCCGGGGGTGAGTGGGGG
>VZRI01010272.1:215402-282605 GCA_013397515.1 Upupa epops
CCCCCCTGCCCCCCTCCGCCACTTTCCCCGCTTCGCTCCCTCCCGCCGGGGGGGGCTCTCGGGGCCGAACCCGGGCTGGATGAATGTGGGAGAAGATGGAGACCAAGACGATCGTCTACGACCTGGACACCTCCGGGGGGCTCATGGAGGTGAGGGCCGGGCCGCGGAGGTCGAGGTTGTGGGTGGCTTGACTGGGGAGGCCGCAAAATGGCGAGGGGTCCCCCCCATCCCCCCTCGGAGCCCCGTGGCCATAGAAGGAAGTGTGGAGGGACGAAGGCGGCTCGCCCAATCCCCGGGAGAGGCCCTCGGGACACGGGGCTGCGGGCGGGGCGGGCCGGGCCCAGGCCGTGTCCCCCCAGGCGGGCCAGGGCCGCGTGTGGGGTCACACATAGCTGCGTGTCAGTCGCAGCTCCTCAGAGCCCCTGTCTGTGTGTCTGTCTGTGCGTGTGCAGCAAATCCAAGCCCTCCTGGCTCCCCCCAAGAGCGAAGATGGGGAAAAAAAGAGCAGGAGGCCCGAGAAGGAGCCGAGGCGGAGCGGCAGGGCCACTAACCACGATAGCTGCGATAGCTGCAAGGAAGGAGGGGACCTGCTGTGCTGCGATCACTGCCCGGCTGCGTTCCACCTCCAGTGCTGGTAAGGTTCGGTGCTGTGTCCTTTCCGCTCCCGCCATCCCGGCCACCACCGTCCTTCCAACGGCTCCCGCTTCCCGTTAGGTCCCTGGTTTGCCCGGAGAGGCGGGAAGAGGGGACGTAGGGCCGGGTCTAGCGGGTAGAAACATAAAGGAGGTGCAAACCCCACTCGGGTCCCACCCCCTCGAGACTAATCCGAGTGACCCCCTCCTCCGCTGCTTTCTGTTCGGGGGTGCGAGGGGTTACACCACCCTCTTTTCTTTTTGTGCTTGAGCAGAAGCCGAGAGGAGGAGCAAGGCAGCTGCTGCCTGCGCGGGGCCTGGCTGCCTCGGTGCTGCCCCTGCCCAGCCTTCCTCCCCCCACCCGGAGCTAATAACTTCCCCTCCTCACCCCTCACTAAGGCTGCTTTACTTTGAGAGGGGGGTTCTCCATAGAGTCCTGGCTGCAGGAGGGGAAGCGGCAGTGGCGTCTCCGCGCCAGGCCTTGACGTTCCCAGCGCTTCCGTGCTGCTGCAGCTGCTGGGAATAATGGAGGTTGCTGTCTCTCTGTCTCCCTGCCTCACTGTTTACAATATGGCGACCTTCCTTTAAATTATATTTTTATTCTCAGCGCCATTTTGGCTGCATATACGACTTCCAAACCCTTGCAGCCCTCCTCCAATATATCCAAACATGAAAATACTTTTCCTTGTGGAAATACAGGCCTCCAGACTTGAAAATTGGATGCGTTTGTTACGTTCCCTCCTTTTTTCCTTCCTCCTGACTCTTTGGAACTGCTTGTTTCATCCATGGGAGTGACTGCGGTGAACTGGGGGCAGTGGGGTTCCCTTGTTGGGAGTTGCATGGATTTGTTGATGAAGGCAGATATTTGTGCATGCAAATCTGGGTGCCTGTGGTAGCCGTGAGGCGCTTGTGGAGGCGGTGGCAAAGCTCTGGTCGGTCAGGGCTGCAGCAGGGAAACACTCTTGCTGCCTTCCTTCGCAGCTTCCTCAGCTTTCACACAAAGCGATCAACTAAAGGCACCTCAACTTTCCATCCCAAAGTTTTTCCCTTTCTGCACTGAGAGCCCAGATGCATCCGAGGCCACATTATCCAAACCTCCCCTTCAACAGTTGACACAGGCGGGCGGTTTGTGTTAAATTAGCGCAGCCAGAGTGGATAATGGAGTGGAGGAGGGAGCGGGGCGAGTCAAACAGCTGGAGCTCGGGCGTACAGAGTATTCTTCCTTAGGGGAGATTTTTTAACCACATTCCTTTCTCTTTTTCATGCTTTGGAGCTTTGTTTGCCACCCTGTTACAGCTGTCTCTTTGCCTTTTTTTTCCTGGTTTGGAGTTGGTTATTTTCTTCTTCTTTTGCGTGGTGGTTATACTGTGTTTATATGCTAATTGCAGGTCTCTGAACGCTTATTAAACTGATTGCTGATACCGGGAAAACTGACTGTGCGGTCACAGTTCTGTAGGGAGTGTCCCGTTAGCAGCGTGTAGCCAGACAAACCCGACAATGCTGTAGCATGCAGTCATGACATCATCCCTCCTACCCTGAGGAAGTGCTACTGGTGGTGGTGCAGATCCTCTAATATTTACTAGGAGGATGCTAATTATTATTATTTCTTGTTCAGCTTTCTTGATGGATGTTAATTTAAGGTGGTTTTTTTTTTGTTCTCTTGGGCGTAGTCGCTTAAAAATTAGCGTTTGCTTTCAGTTGCTGCCAAACGCATCATGAACCCTCTGTTAGTGAGGCCAGAGCAGTAGCCAAAAGTCCATGTTTTGAGATGGAAAAGCTGTGACTAACACTAGAGTTTGCTGGTCAACTCTGAATCCTGGTTAAGCCAGGATTAAATGAGACCACTTTGTGCATGGCTAAATTTCTCCACTTAAGTTGGCAGGTTTCTTGTAGCAAGTGAGTGGGAAACAGTCCTGTAAATCATGTACCTGTTAAGCTTTGGCTGTACGCGAGTTAGTTGCATTTTAAGAAAAAAAATCTTTGGCTAATTGATCAGCCTTCAGAACAGAAAGGGAGGGGACAATTCTGGTGATTTACTGCTTCATTTGTTGCCTTGCCTGGGGTGTCTTGGCTTCTCATGCTCTGGAGTGGCTTTGCCTGAAGGCCTCTATGCCCAGTTCTGCTGCCTTACTCAGGGACTTCTGTCCATGCGTAGGCCAAATGAGTGAACCAGGTTGTTTTGCAGGGATGCTCAGGTTTTGGTTTTTTCTTCCCTTTTCCTCCTACACCTTGCTTAAAGTAAACTTCCGTTCTGGATATAAACTCAGGCATAAAGGCAGTGTTTGCAATTTCCTTTCTGCTCTTTATTTTATTTAAAGAATAGCAGCTGTATCGAGGTGCTTGTTGTAAGTCATTTGAAAAGCAGTTTAAATGTGCTGTCGGGGCATGCTGGCTGAATTGCAGCCACAGCTTACCTGTTCTTTAAATATTTATTGTAAGCTTTGGCATTGGCTTGCGTTTATGATCATTATAGCAAAAGAAACATCATGAAAGAGCAGCTCTTAATTGGTCTGGGATTTGTAATTGGTTGATTAAAGTTATCTAGGATATATCATAGTATAAAAGAAAATGAATGACAGCCCAAGTCCCACAGTAAGCTGGAGACAAACCCAGGAGTTAACTCAGTTCCGTGGCTCATAAACTAGTTTTGTGTCTTTCTGTGCAGGGTCGTTGTTTAAACCTGTAGGGAACAGATTCACTTCATTAGGGAAGTGCACGGCTTTCAGATTTCAGTTTGCTTTATCTTCCATTTAGTACCTGAGCGTGTTCTTCTCTGTGGAAAACAGCAGGCGCTTAGCCAAACTTGTAGACCCTGGTAGTATTACGCATCTCTGGTGGTAAATAGCAACTTCTGTGGATATGTTTTGTGATAATGACTGCTCTCCTGAGTTAATGTGGGTGGAAGTGGCTTCCCAGTTCATCTGTTGGGGTGTCAGCTCTTCTCACAGCTCTGCTTCAGAATTGCTAGTTCAGCATAAAACTACTGCAGGTACTGTAAGCGTCTCTGGACTGGAAGCCTGGCAGCAGATAAGCTGGCTTGCTGGGAGGGGTACAGGAAAATGTACAATCCTTTCCAGATACTTAGTTTCGACATACTTGGATTAGTATTGTAGTCAGGTGACAGTCTTCAGGTTTGAATTTACAGAGAGGGTTTTTTTTTCTGTCCTTAATAATTCTTGAAAGCAGGACATAGGATCTTTAGCTATTACGTCTGCTTTTGGTTACGCTCTTTGCCCATAATATGCTGCTTTGGGTAATGGTGCAGCATGCGTTTTCATTCTGAAGTTCTGCCTTAGCCCAGGCCCCTGGGAGTGGCATGTGCTCCTCCTTTACATGATTGAAAACGAATTTTCCAGTGCAACTTCCATTCTTCACCCTTTATATCCTCCTGGCTACACAATTCTTAGAATTGATGGTATTTTCTTGAGCTCGTGGTAAACTTGATTCACAGTGAAGTCAGTTTGTAAAGTGACGCTGTGAACTCATTGCAGCTCTGCTGAAGGATTAGGAAGATCCCTGGGAGAGGAAAAGTTTAGTTAACGAGCTGGGGGAGGGGAGTGACAACAGGAGGGAGAACTAACACAGAACAGTTTTGTGTTGTTTTTTCTTTTTTTTTTTTTTCCTAAAGTCTCGGTGCCTGAGTTTCTGGTTGGAGCAGCCCAAAAATCGCAAACCTCACTGAATGCTGCTGTTCAAGTCCTTCTTATAAATGGGGTGATGCTGGCTGTGAAGCCCTGCTCACATGGCACATTGACCCCGGTTGCTTAAAGCTGACCAGACAGCGGCACTGCCCAGCAAAAAGGCATCTGGGAGAGTTACACTGCTACCTCTTTGCTGGGACCTGCTTAGCTCAGTCAGACTTTCTGCAACACTTGCCTCTTCGTGTTTATATTGGGAGGTTTGGCTCCATTTCCCTTCTGATTTGGCAGCCTTCCCCTTGTCAAAGAACTGGAGTAACCGACCTGCAGAGAGCAGGAGTTGAGGCTAAACTAGCCTGAGATTTGCGTATTTTCTGAGTTCATGTTGGTTAAGTGCACAAAGAACGGAAAAAAAGCTGTGTCTGGCTGGTAGGACATCGATAACTCTTTCCTCACTTTCCTCAGGTTTAGAATTTCCTGCTTCATCTTGGCATTTGCTCTGGATTTTCACATAAATTCTGTGGGAGGGGAACCTTAGCCTATTGTCTTAGCTAATCCTTCCTTTAAGTGGCATCTTTGTCTGCCTTGGGGGTGTCAGGTGAAACACTGGCAACTTTGAATGGTCTGAAGCATCTGCTGCAAGGAGTGGCAGGTTGTGCAGAAGGCCGACTTCACCCCTAGCAGGGATTCAGTACTTGAATTTGAGGTTTCACTGGCACTTGACAGTTTCAGAAAAAATCTCAGCCATTTGAACTGCAGAAAGTATTTATTTTGAGGCTTTCTGTTTGGGTTTTCTTTGCCTTTTTTTTTAACATTAAATGACTGGCAAAAGCTACTGTAATGTCAGTGTAATTACATTGTGAAGATGAGGGTAAGCAGTTCTGTTCCAGACATTAATTTGAATGTATCTGTCTTAACTGATAGCTTGTTGAAACAATGTTATTGTTTTAAATTGTCATTTTAAGTACTTTTTATTTAAGGGGGGGGGGAAAAAAGGTCAACCTTTTGGGTTTTTTTTAATGTGTCTTTGGTTCTGATACTTTGGTAGCTGGAGCCAGGGTAGTCTGGATCCTAAACCAGAAGGAAGTGATTGCACTGGCAGGGGCTGTGGGTGCCGAGGGTCAGTGCGCATGTGTCCACAGATGTGGTAACATGATCGGTCTTGGCAGTTCTGTTCAGCACAGTTGTACCAATGAGATCTTTCCCTCTTCTTGTTTTGTCCTAAATCTCTGATGCAAAGGCAGATAAGGTCAGCCTAAACCTACGAACCTAAGCTGAGGACACCAGATAAACCATTCACAGTAAGAATTTGATGAACTAGTCTAATTTCCAGGCTTGCAAAACCACGGTTCTCACCTGCATGTGCATGGATATTGCTGGTGTTAAACTGAGCGTGAGTGGATTTTGCAGTGTGGGCAAGAGCTGTGCGTTTGGATCAGGCTGTGGATTGCTGCTCCCACTTTCAACATGAGTATAAAGTGGTAGGAGCAAAGCATCAGGCTTCTGACCGATTCAGGGAGGTGGTTATTTAACTGCTTAACTTAGTCTTTGCCTTCAGATGTCACCGCTGTAAGGGACTAGTATTACATCACACATCCAAAATGGTTTGGAGCTGGTTAAAAGGACATGATGCAAGATTATTAGTAAGGAATGTTCTCTGCTGTTTTGCCACTTTGCTTGGGAAAGGGACAGGTCTATATTAACTTGGATGGATGCAACTGAGAAGATGGGGGGGTTGTGTTGCTGTGGGGTCTGATTTTGAGGTGACTCCTCAGCAGGATGCACATGCTTTGAGGTGGGGTTCACTGCTTTGTTGGTGTAGTATGTCAGACCTGCGGGCATGACTCACAGGAGCCTTTCAAAATGTAGAAAGGCCTTCCGGAGGAATTCCAGCTCCTCCAGGCATTTGCAAAGGAAATTCTTACTTGGATTAAGATTCATAATACTAATATGCTAATAACTGTTTGTTATGGAAATCTTGGTGCTATCTTGTAAATATGTTCATGTGTGTTTAGCATGTCCGATGGTTTTTTTTATCACATACAAACTCAGCGCTGTTTAGGTTGTGCAGACCTACCTGTGGATCTTACTGTTGGAAATGAGAGAACCACTGCTTACCACACACAGCAGTGTAATGCTCTTAGAACCCTCGTCTTGCTCTCCATTTCTCTGTGCTGCTTTTGGTGAGATTAGTAACAAGCAGAACCCCTGACCAGGCTGTCTGACATTCAGGTGTACTTACAGTAGGTGGGAAGGACACATTGGATGGGGAGTGTCTAAACCAGTTGTCAGAAGCAGAGCAGTGTAGTTGTAGTCAATGCCAGGACCGCACATGTTATTCCCCCCCACCACCCCAGACAGACTTTTTAAGTGGGGGTTGTAGATGCTGTTGTGAGCACCTGCACAGCGGGGCAGAGCTCCTGGTTGTGTAGGACAGGCTGAGTCAATTCAAGATTTTAGTTGTAGCGTCAGTATTGAAACAGTTTTTTGTGTAGTAAAGGCACTGACATCAATTCTTCTGTTTATTGATGCACACAAGTGGATGTTAAATTGCTTTTGTTGCCATACTGCCTTCCTTGCACGTGTCAGGTTCTTGAGTTTTTCCTGTGCTCTGGAGCCCTTATTAATCCTCAGATTGGTAGCAAGAAGCAGAAATTTGCCATGAAGGAAGCAAGTGGTTCCTTCCAGAGTAGGAAAGAGCACTTCCCCAAAGCGACTGAATATTTAGGGAGTGCTGCCTATGACAGTTTTAACCCACATGTGAATGTGAAGAGGATGTACCTGCTTGGGGGTTTTTAAGCAGTCAGGAAGTTAGACTGGACTTGTGGAAATACTAATGCATCGGGGAATATAACGTGGCTTTGTTACAGGGGTATGAAGAACCGGATTTGAAAGAAGTGAGTGTAAGCAAAAAGCATCTTGCCACGTCAGGTTACTGGCTACACTTGTGTGATTTTTTTTTTATTTATTTTTTTTTTTGACACAGTCAGATGATTGGAGCTGGCTGTTTCTGGTCATAGTAGTTGATTTGCACTGCTTTCAACTCCACTGCTCGCTAGATGTCTGCCTAGTTTCCTTGCAGGAATTCTGCAGTGTACAGTAACTCTGTAAGCTGAGTAAAAATAGTGTTGTACCTTCCCTTTAATAAAGAGGTTGACAGATACCAGTGGTAATGCAATCACAGTCTTAGGGTATGGAGTAAATACTCCCTCCCTGTAGCCAAAAACAAAGAAGAGAAATATTCTGAGGATCATTCTTCCCATCCTGAGCACAAAAGGCAAAAAGCATCTTAGTCAGCTGGGGGACATCGGAGTGCCTGAACCCAACTCTAACCTAGTTCTGCTGACATCTTCTCTGCACGAGTCACTTCAAGTAAACTAGATGGAGCTG
The DNA here is from genome assembly GCA_013397515.1 of Upupa epops. NCBI lineage: Eukaryota > Metazoa > Chordata > Aves > Bucerotiformes > Upupidae > Upupa > Upupa epops. Next base: position 223,063 of record VZRI01010272.1, read on the forward strand.
GAGATTACTGACTTTGAGCCCTGCAGAAAGCAGTGGCTTCAGGATGCGTTTTAGCAGGCTGAAAACCCCGTGCTGAATTTCTGGCAAGCGCCAGTGATTGGTGTGAAACACCTGCCTGTGCAGCCTTTGACTTTGGGCAGGGCATCATGTGAACTTCCCAGTGATCTCTGTCTAGAGTAGTAACAGGAGCAGGATATGAAGGTGATCAGAAAAGGCAGAAGAGAATGTGTATCCTGCTTTAAGGGGATTTTGGTGGATATTTTTATTGCTGCTCTTTTTGCCTCTCTTCCCTGGTGTTCTTGGGAAAGCCTAGTCCACGTGTAGGTGTTAGAATTATACTTGGCTTGTGCCTGCGTGAAGACAAATTCATACTCTTGCTTTTATGGGTCTGTCCTTCATCCTCTTCTGATGTGGTGCTTTCCTTTTTTCCACCTTATTGCTTCTGTCCCTTCACCCCTGTCTCCTTTGAACACATTCTGTATGGCTAGGGCTGAATACATTCACTCTTCAGAAACCTCTCAGACCTGTGTTTTGATTATATTTTTCCCCACTCTCACCAGAGATGTCTCTTCATTTATTGTTCTTTAAAGACAAAATTGGATGAAGTGATTCTCACTAGAGCCGTGTTGTTTCTCTTTTCTATTCCCTGACGCTGCCCCGTGTGTCACGATGTGTATAAAGATCTGAGCACTTAATAACAAATCTGGACGTTGAATTCAGGCTTTTGTTACTATTGTGTGTGGTGCTAGGGAAAGAAGCAGAAGTCAGGGTGTGCAGAATGCCTGAATTTCTGCATCTGGCTCACATTTTCCAAAGTCAACAGGTCTTCCTATTGATTTCTGCTTATAAATACAAAGGTGGATGGATCCTTGGCAGATCGTCCCAACTGCCAGGGTTCATTAACTAACCAAACTAATGAAAAGTAAATAAATAAACCATCAGCGTGGTAGCAAGTGGTATTAGACACTTTTAAAATGTGTAGTTATATAGATGATTGACATTTTTAAATATATGAAATCTAATCTTTAAATAGCAATATTTCCTTTGATTTTTGTGTCAGCTGTTAATGAAGGTAATAGCTAATGGGTTGTCTAGGGAATGAGCTCTGTAGGCCAGGTTCTTTCTATAAATAGGAATAGCTGGTTGCATCAGGTGATAGCATGTTTACATCCAGCTTATCCAGTCTGTTGGACTCTCCTGCTTCTCAGGTCTGAGACAGAAAAGTTCCTTGTGTTAGAGGGAACTTCTCTCATCCACTGTGAATCTCGGGATTGCCCACGCAGTAGTGGCTGAAGAGGAGAGTGAAGCCTTGGTGAGTCTTATAGGGAGTGAAGCGAGGTGAGGTAGATAGCACATGCTTCATTGAGGTGGTATCTGGCTTTCTCTTCCCAGGATGAGACCAGCAGGAGTGGTTTGAAGAAGGAGACAAGGAAATAAATGGCTTCAAAATTCACAAACTACTCAAATTCACAACGCACTTGTGCTTTGGCTTGTGAAGTGCTACCTGGTTTTTAAAAGCCTCGTAGTACTGCTGCTGGAGACTGGGATCGGCACAGTATTCTGTCCTTGCAGTAATGAACACTGTCTAGTTTACAGAAGATAGAAATAAGTGCACAGTGAGTGAAATTTTGGGATCTAGTGTAGAGTTCAAGACTTCCTCTGCTCTTGTGCTGGCATGCATTATATTAGTGCACCTTTATTGTTTTCCTTGTGAGCATCTTGTTTCTCGACAACTAGCTATATAATGGTTTTTAATCCTGCTTCTGTTCTCTGTCTGTGGCTGAACCCTTATTTCCAACTCTGGCCATGCTGTTGGAAAGATGCATGCTAAGCAGATGCAGTGTTCCAGATGATGGGATAACTGGTGACCTGTGAAATGGTCATTTTGATTCCCTTCCTTACTCAGTGGCAGCCAAAATAATCATGTACTGACCCATCCATGATGTCTGGGTCTCACTGCTGGGTGTTAGGGATGTAGAACTTTTTATACACACACTCAGGACTTTGATTTCCATGTAAACAAAGTTACACTGGCTGCTATAAATTTTTTTCACTAGTTCCCTCAGGAGTTGTTGCATCACAGATAAAAGTGTAGCGGCTGATGCTCTGCAGTTAGCATGAATTGCACTGCTGGCTTCAAGTAGGTGTAACTTACAAAATGTGTGAACCTTACTTACTGAGACCAGAACATTTCAGAAACTCACAGTTCTAGTATGACTTAGCCTGTAAAGAACAAAGCTGGTTGGCTTATCCAGAGTTTGGTGTTTCCTGTATTAGTGCTTGAGAAATATTTGGCTTCTCTGGCAGGAGAGTTGGAATAGATGATCTTTTGAGGTTCCTTCCAACCCCTAGCATTCTGAATGTAAGACCCCTATCCCTGTTAATGAGCAGAACTTGTAGACCTTCACTGAGTGGTTTGGCTGGGGAAGAATCCAGACACTACTGGAACAGGAGAGAGGTGATGGTATTCCTAGTACCGTCTGTAAGGTAATGGAGTCTGACTTCAGAAAATAATAAACTCTTTGTTGGTCTGTGAGTTGCAGTAGGTAGTAAGAGAGTTACAGCAGGGAAGAACTTGAGTCAGGCTGCAGCTGTTGGCTTGTTCTGAGAGTTTTTATTATGTATAACGCTGAGTCTCCGAGCACTGGGTTCCAGGTGTCCTCTTCCTGCAGGGTTTGGGAGCAGCTGTGAACAGAAGTGTGTAACTTGGGCACTGTAAAACTGTTTCAAAGAACTGAATTTGCAAATGATGCAACTTTCTCTGTTGCTCAATGGGGCGTTTGTGATGCTCGGACAGCGAGTTTGGTTTCCTGGTTTGTTTTCGTTTCGGCTGCCACTGAGGCCCTGCTGGAGGAAGTCAGGGAGCCTTGTTCTTTCTGAGAACAGCTGTAGCTCTATCCATCCTTGGGATAAATAGGAATCCAAAGGAAGAGCCGAAAGCTCTCTTCCTTTAACTGGCAAACATAACCAGCATCTTTCATTATAAGCCTGCCATTGAGCCTTGGTAAGTTAATTAGATTTCTGAGAAGGAAAAATGTTCTTGCCTACATCTTTTCTATGTGGTTACTATTTCCCACAAACAGGAAAAAAGAAATAATCTTAAGTCTGATTGTTGAAAACAACTGACATCAAAAGCAAGTTACTCAAGAAAGCTTCACCAGATGGTTTTGTGTTTTCCTGCCACCATTAACTCAACCTGATAGCTGGCTGCAACCTTGTGGGTGCAGAGCGGGCTATCGGTAAGTGTCATTGTGCCTGTGATGCAAGATGGCCACCAGGAATGGTGCGTGTAAATAACTTCAGGTTTCATTATAACTGGTCCTTTTGAGAGCCATGGCCCAGTTTGTATTGCAGAAGGTGCCATTCCTTTGAGCGTTTGTTTACTTATTTATTGAGGAGAGCAAAGTGAAGAGTAATTACAGAATTTAGACTAACAACAGGCATCTGATGTATGAGAGCTCCAGAGTGTGAAATTGAAAAGCTAAGTGGCTTCCTGCTATTGTTTGCCTGATAAAAACTCTGAATATAGGGATGGCTCTTGAAGATTCTTTTATTTCATCATAGCCATTTAAATTTTATTTAATGAAGACTTTGCATAATGCTCTGACCATGGGAGCTAGTCCAAAAGTATACAAGAGCAAGTCTGGACAGCACAAACACAGTGTGAATTTCAGAAGCTTCTTAACTTTCTTCAGAGAAAGCCATGAGCCTGCTGTGACAATTGACTTTTTGTCAGTGTAGTGGCTCTTGGACAGGCAGCATTAAACATCTCCTTTAATTTCCAGAGCCTTTGTATGAGTTGGTCTTCCAGTTGTTCATGTAAGTATTAGTTTTGAAAGTCAGCCTTAGTTTTTAAGAGCTGTCTTTGTCTTAAATTCAGGAACATTGCAGCTGAGCAGATGTGGTTTGGGCTGCACCAAACCTTCCAAATAAAATGACGCTGGCCACTGCTCCTGCCCATGATGTCAAGTGGGGAAATTTTCTAAAACAGAAGTTCAACAAAATTGTGCAGAAGTACAAGTGATTGGTGAACAGCAGAGAGGAGATGTGTTGCAACTGAAGATAAAGTTGCTGCTGGCTGTACATTTCCAGGTCCTGTTGGCAGCAAACACTGAGGGCTGGAGATCTGCATGCTAATGAACCTGTGAAAGATAGAGAGAAAACACCGTGGTGCTCCTGCCAAAGTGCTAATTCTTACCTTGGTTATGAAGATCAAGTATCTTGTTCAGATTTAAAAATCAGTTTCTCTTATGCTTACATGAAAAGGTTGAAGAATGTAGTCATAACGAGTTAATTAAAACGGCATTCTTTAGCGCTTCCCTGGCGTTCTGCTAAGACCCAGGAAATGCTCTCTGCTTGCAGAGAGGCTGGTATTGCAGGAACAGCATTCATCAGTCTTTGTTAGTGCAGGGAGCTGCCTTGATGAACAGTTCATTAACCAGGAGAAGCAGAATCAGTCTTTTAATACACTTGCTGTAGCAGTTAGGCCCTGACAGCAAGCAAAAAAGCTTGAGAGGCTACTCTTGAGAGCTAAAACCATGCTGCTGGTCTGAAACTAATCTTTCCCCCTCCTTCCACAGGCCTTTGGGTTCATTAAAAAGCTTCTCCAGGCTGCACTTTAAGAGTTGCGTATGTGTGCAGGGTCTTATTGTTCTTGAGCAGGTAGTTCAAACATAACAAATGGGACAATAACGTACACACTTAAGAAGAAAACCTGTTCTAACTCTTCTAGGCAACTCAAGATTCACCCTGATATTAATTGTTTCATTGTAAAATGTGTAACGCTGAGGTAACAGTTAAAACAAATAACCGGAGGCATCTGGCAGCGCGTGGATCCCTGGCACGTCGCGTGTGCATTGGAATGGGGCAGACGTGTTTCTGGTGGTTCAGGCACGCTCGTCGGTAGCTTCAGAGGGCTAAAATTCACTACAAACAAATCAAAGTCTGTGGGTGTTTTTCCCCTGAGGTGCTGGGAGGAGAAGAGAAAGGTTGGGAGGGGGAACAGGCCAGATGAATCTATGCTCGCTGTAGCTGCAGATCTGGGAGTTTGGTTTCTAGCAGGAGTAAAACCTGAGCTGTGGTAGGATTTGCCTAGGACTCTGAATGGATTTATGCTGCAGCAAGCACACGGGATCGTTTGTTACTCCTCCTTCCAACTCTCTTGCTTGCTTCTGTTGGCAAAAGATTAGTTTGGGGCAGTAGGAGAGTTACTGTTCCAGTCAAACATTTGAGGCTTCATGTAAAGCAGCCAGTGAGGCTTTGGTGCTCTCGTCTAGAGCCTGATCTCTTGCTCATCCAAGTCCTCCAGGAAATGAGAAACATAAGCTGCAGGTATGTTTGTGCGTATATGCAGAGCACTGCGTTTCTGGAGCGCCTGGAACACAGAGGCCTCTGAAACCCTGCACTCCTCCTCAAAATGGCTGCCAGATGTGTTGGCTCTACTGAATTCCCGGGAGCCCGACACCAGCAGTGCTGAGGTTATTACCAGTTTTGGTTCTTGCTGTGTTCTTCCTTGAGTCTTCCAGGCCCAGTGTTGCAAGGCTGAGCGTGACCCCGGATGGCCGCACTACCTGCGGAGGCTTTCTGTTGGCACGCTGATGCGCTCGGGGCAAGGCTCGCCGGGACTCTGTTTAAACAAAGGAAGCTGTTTGTTTTTACAGCTCAAGCTTCAGAGCCTGGGCTGGGATCCTGTGCCATTTTCCTGTGCTAGGAGCAAGATTCTCGAGGAAGATGGCCTCTCCTTCTGCTGCAAAGCACAGCTCTGGCCAACAAACACATCTTATCCTCTGTGGCTTGTCAGTGCTGGAGGCCTGCTAAGGCCTGGCTTGAAATTGGTTTGATGCTTGTCAGTAGGTGCAACGAACAGTACAGATTCTCTTGAAGTGAACCACCCCTGTGGCTGTCCCATGCTCATTGTGGCTTCTTGGGCTGGTCTTGTAAGCTCCTTGCTAGTGTGGCCTCCCTGCTGCTTGATCATCTCACAACCAGCCATTCCCTACCAGATCCCCTGTAAAGTGTTTCCTAGTCAGGGAGAAATGGAGCTTCCAGGTCCTGCAACAGTGTGCCTGTCTGTTGTGTTCAGCACCAGAGAGCAGGCTTGCTGTGAACTGTCTCCAGCATCAGTATGCAGAACTGTTCAAAGTGTATTTTAAAGCTGCTCTGTGTGGTAACTGACTGTTTTTCTGACAGCGCGTACGCTTTTCTTGCAACAGTCAGCAGTTTGCTGAAATAACAAATCTTAATGATAAAAAGGTGTTGGAAAGTACTTGAGCTAGTAGTAGGCTGTGTAAGGAAAGTGTATCATCTAACATATGCTGCTCTGCCTTTAACTGAGAAAAATGATTCTCAGAATAGTCCTCCTTACTCTTTCATCTAATTTGCTTTGGTTTATTTCTAGCATCAAAATGAGAATGTCACTTCGATGTGATACAGCTTTTCTAGTAAGTGCACATCCACATGAGTAGGATGTATGTTGCACTTCTAGCCGAGGCAAGCTGTATGTGGTGTCACTTGTAAGAGTATTTGGGTTGCCTTAAGATAGACTCTGGTTTCCACTATTCCTGAGTGTGCCCAGGGATAGAGTGCTTGGGAGGCAGTGGGTAGATATCACAGCAGCTTCTTCTGTTGGACTCACGCTGCAGTTTCAAGGAGTGGAAGTTCCTAGATATAGGATTATGTTTGCTGTATGGGGATCTGTGTAGTCTTACATGGAGTAGTCAAGTTATCTAAGGAGGTGTTTGTTGGTGTTAGGCAGGAAGTACATGTGTTGCACACAAGTGAATCTTTCTCTTGGCTGTTCAATTCTGAGTCTGTTTTCTAATTCGGAGGAGATGAGATTGGTGTCAGGCAAGTCTGTCTTCTTAGGGGTGTCCTGCTAAGTGGATGTATAGGGGAGCAAAACCGGGGAGCATCACCATAAAGAAAGGGAGGAAGTGCCTGGGAGCACCTGCAGAGCTCCCCTGAGTCGGGCTGCGTAGTGTGTTCCAGAAATAACAGTAAAATGTTGCTTTGTGTTTCCCTTGTAGCAACCCTCCACTCAGTGAGGAAATGCTGCCTCCGGGGGAGTGGATGTGTCACCGCTGCACTGTACGCCGCAAGGTAAAGCCTCTCCTAACAGACACAATCCCTGTCCTTCCAAATGTCTTTTTGAAATGTGACCACTGTGTTTTTTACCTTCCTCTCCCCTTAAAGCATTATGTGTGTACTGCCAGAAAACTGCAATTTGTGTTCACACTCACAAAGGGCTTTGTTAGGAACAGGCTTAAAGAAGACCAGGGGGTCTTGATGGAACCCTCCTGGTGTTTTTAACATCGCTACAGAGCAAAACTGAAGCACCTGATACGTTCTTGTCAAGCTGTGCCTTTTAAACTCTTTTCTTTCCTCTCAATTGTGGAAAAGGAGGGATTCCTGAGGTGTGGAGAGAGTGGGAATGGCTCCCATGCTCGAGGAGGTGAGCTGTCTGCAGGCGAAGCAGGACTCATGTTAAAGCAGCTTTGGCATCAGGGCTGTGATTCTGGTTAATGCGTGATTTTTTAGAAGTGTGATTTCACAGCAGTTGCAAATCATCAGAGGGTGAAATCACAGTGAGTTATGATTTCCGGGGCTGTTGAACAGGATGGGGAGGAGATGATTGGGCAAGATTGCAGCTTGTCTTTTTTTTTTTCGCCTTGATGCTCTTTCTCCAGGAAGCTGTCTTGCACATTGTAAACATCTTATTGCTGTGACTACGTAAGACTGTGTAGCAGAGGGTTTGGAAACTGCACCAAACTATCTAGCAACTGTTCCCTTGAAGTGACACCCAAAACAGATTGGAAGAAAACTGTGTGCTCAGCCCTTTGTTCCTGAAGTAATTGCCTTATTTCCAGGGTGCTGTTCAGCCCATCTGCCAGCAGCAAAACAGGAGGTTGCAAACTGCAAAAAATAATAAATAAATTTTGAAAAGGAATGATGGGGGGAAACATCCCCAACTTTCTTATACTAAAAATTGCCCAGTATCACTTTATTCCTTTTAGAGACTGTTTTCATGATCGAGTATGTTCATCTATACTGGTGGCAGGCACTGGGGCAGTGCGTAGTTGCCCACACTAGGCCGCACAGCATCCCATCCTTTACAAAACAAACATCGCCGTGATGACAGTGCACTGTTTTCCAGTGCTGCAGTTCTCCCTGCCCACCTTGTCCAAGATTCTTGTCATCGAGATAGAGCAGAGTGCTGTTTATGTATCATGTTTGTATCCTCAAGCTGACTCTTCTCGTTCTGTAATGGGTTTAGATGCACTGCCAGGGTTAATAGACTGCATCGACAACGAACATTCTGCTGTGGAGTGCCGCAGTGTCAGCTGGCAAAGTAAACAGCGTTGCCTGATTTGTCAAGTGTTTAGGACTAGATGCTGTGAAACGTTGTCCTGATTTGGACTCCAGTCCGGCTGCAAAGAGAGATGTACTAATGTTCTTCCCTGTGTTTCCCCTCAGTTTTGTCCCCTCTACCTTAGCTGCAATCAAATTGTTTTTGCTAGGTCAAGGCTTCAATAACTTCACAGGAGAAGTTGTTGTAAGTGGCTTAAGCCTTTTCAGATGCTCTTTGTCTTCGATTGCATATTTGTCAAGGTTGATGTGCTTTGTTTGTGGCCTCCGTGATAAGCCTGCCTATTCATGTCGTGCAGAAGCGAGAACAGAAGAAAGAGCTGGGGCAGGTAAATGGATTGGTGGACAAATCTGGGAAAAGGACCACCTCCCCCACCAGTGACGCAGACCTGTTGGACAGGTCTAGCAGCAGCATCAGGGCTAATGCGCATGCCAGGATCTTGGAAAGGAGAGCAAGCCGGCCTGGCACTCCCACATCCAATGCCAGCACCGAGACCCCCAACTCAGAGCAGAATGATGTCGATGAGGACATAATTGACGTGGATGATGACTCTGCCATTGCAGAAATGGACTGTGGGCAGCCCCAGCTGAAGCGACCCTTTGAGCTTCTTATTGCTGCTGCCATGGAAAGGAACCCAACGCAGTTCCAGTTGCCGAATGAACTGACCTGCACCACAGCACTTCCAGGTGAGCAGTGCCTTGTCTAATGTTAGTGAAGATGTCCACAGTTGCATCCTGCTGCCATCTTGCTTTTTTTCCCCTGTTGGTTCTGTGGTAGTTGTGGTTCCAGTGATGCTCACTGGTGAAACCAGAGGGTGCAGACATACCCCTGTTCCTCCTCAAGCTGTCCAAGAGCAGGTGGTCTCTTTCGGATGTGAGCTGCTGCCACACGTTACACCTCCCTCAGCACTTGTGGTAGAGCTTGCTGTTACCACCTCAGTCCAGATCATCAACCTGAAGATTGGGAAAATGATAATAATGTGATAATCTAGTAACAAAGTAATGACTTCACATATAGGATGCTACCAAAATGATTAAATATAAAGTACATCTGCCTTTAAAGGCAGCCTCTGCTGCTTAAGGCCAGATTTTGCAGTTGATAAGGGAGCCTGAAGGAGCTCTCTTTGCTTTGTCTGTTTGCCTTTGTCTGAGACAATTATGCGTATCGACCAGAAAGCAAATCTCTGCTATGTGGGTAACTCAAAGCCTTTTAAAATTTCCTTTCAGGTACTAGTAAGAGGAGGCGAAAGGAAGAAACCACAGGAAAGAATGTCAAGAAAGCACAACACGAGTTAGACCACAACGGTTTGGTTCCTTTGCCGGTGAAAGTCTGCTTCACATGCAACAGGTACTGGACTCTTGCAGGGAAGGTGTCTGGTGTTACTGTGCCTATTCCAGGGGCAAAGTCCTTGCTGACAAAAGTAGATGACCTGCTGCCTTTCCCATTCATCTTCATTACTTGCTTACAAACCTCTAGATGAATGGGGAAGTAATCATCTTTGCTAAGTAACAGCTGTTTAACCACGGCAGACATAGGCGTGGCCTCTGCAGCCCTGTGTTGGCTGTAAAGGGTTTTAAAACGTAACCTGAAGAGAGTGAGACATCTTGTCTTCAGAATTTTTCTCCTAAGGAAAGTTCTAAAGTGATGTCGATTTAGAAAACAGAGGTAGGTGTTTATGGTTTAGTGAGGGGAAGTATGTGAGGAGGTGACCTATAGGAAACACGAATCTGCTGAGAGAGATAGAAGCCCAAGGCAAATAGGAGATATAAAAACCTGCCGTTGTTTTATACTGGTTTTTAGAACTGCTTAGAAGAAACAGCACACAGATCAATCCTGTCTCAAAATGTCAGTGAAAATGAAAAACTTTATTTCAGGAACGCAGTCAGAGTTCTGGAAGTGGGCTGGAGACTCAGATCGGCTTTTGTGGAGAACAGCTGATGACTTTGTCATAAGGCGAAGACTTTAAACCATTGGGGATCAGATGTGGGAGCTTTCTGGAGTGTACTAACATCTTGTTGAGATAAATAACCTGGCTTCCCACAAAACTAATCTGAGGAAAATTGTGAAAACCTATGAGGTTTCCTTTCAGTCTGGTTTTTGCTCCAGACAAAGCCACTCGGATCTGACTCCCAAGGTCAAATTGAGAAGTTGCTTCTGTGAATCTGACAGGTGCTTACAGCATCAGTATCTCTTCCCACCAGAGAGCCTCTGCTGCACTAGAGAGATTTGTGTGCATGGGCGAGTCCTCCTGTCTTGAGTAAGTCTTGTAGAAGGTCCATATAGATCAAGTTACAAGTCTGAAGCCTAATTTTAGATGCAAGGAACACAGTGTAGGGGAATTGGTAAGGAGAGAGAAGCTGAAGTGGTTAGCTGAGTTTGCCTGCTCTATGTCTTACACTTGGTATTCTGTATGGGAATAATGTGTGACTCTCTTTATAGGAGTTGCAGAGTGGCACCTCTAATTCAGTGCGATTATTGTCCACTCCTGTTCCACATGGATTGTCTGGAGCCACCGCTTACTGCCATGCCTCTGGGTAGATGGATGTGCCCTAATCACATAGAACATGTGGTGGTAAGCAGGACTATGATTGCAGTATGGTAACCGGATGCTGGAGTGGAACCTGGCAGGTCCATTAAAGGACAAAATTCAAGAAATGTAAAACAGCTTCTGAGCTCTTATTGCTCCCTGTAACGCTTGTAAAGCTCCTGCTGCAGGCAACACGCTCTCCAAAGGAAAATGATGCTGCTATCTGCAAATAAAGTACTAAGATGGGGGAACTCCTTCCTGTAACTGAAGCTAACACCTCAGAATGTGGCTCGCTGACAGCTTGTCTAGTTTTCAGACTGGACTCCTTAAGATCTAGATGAGCTTCCAGAACTGTGATACAAAGCAGCACAGTGCTACAAGTAGGGGAAGTAATTTCCTTGCATGCTTACCCAAAAACTGTTCATTCCAAGAGGGAGTTCTCGTTTGTGGAAAAGCAGTGTGCTGGAGACTAAATATTCAGGAAGCTGGGCTGAAACAAAGGGCATGTGCCCAGACAAACTGTTTCTGAGAGCGCTGATGCTGCTTAGCAGGCCTCTAAATGCTTTTGTATTCATCTCCAGCAATGTGCCCTTTAACAGAAATGGTTAGTACTGCAGGAAGCAGTCTAAAGCTGAGCCGATGCTGTACTGCCAATGCTACGAAGCGTTATGAAAGTCTTAGGGTACATTAGAGTGATCTGCAGATCCCTAACTCCTGTGGCATTATCTGATCACCCAGCTGAACCAGAAGAACTTGACCCTGAGTAATCGGTGCCGAGTGTTTGACCGGTTCCAGGACACCATTTCTCAGCACGTTGTCAAAGTGGATTTCTTAAACCGAATCCATAAGAAACATCCTCCGAATCGCAGAGTTCTTCAGTCGGTAAAGAGAAAAGGTTTGAAGGTATGTGTAAAAAGTAGGTGTCAGTGAGGCTCCTTGCCTATATATTCTAGTTTGGGAGGGAAACCAGCACTCCCTATAGGGTTAGTCTGAGGGCAGGAGTAAGAGGGTGGGATCTGAATGAACGCATTGGTCAGAGGCCTGGAAGTCTGCAGTTATTTTACACTACATGTAACATTTAAGAAGGTCTTCTGTCAACTGTAAGGCTCAGCTATTACAACTAAGCTTTTAAATCTTAACACAAACATATAAAGGAGATCACAAAACCTCTTGAAGGTTCTGCAGTCAAGATTGGGGCTTCTGCATCTTCTGGGTTAAATCCCAGAGAGTACTTGCTGCCAGAATGTCTGGGAAATGCCATACAGGTTTCCTTCCTTACTTGGCCTTTTTGCATGATTTCTTCTACGTTGTAGCCACCACATGCTGAAGTCGTGTCTGACTTAGAGGAATAAAACCTATTAATTTCAGCCCTTATTAATATTAATTTGAAGTGCTCAGCCCTTGAAACTTCTAATGTGTTACCTGCAGGGTTCTTTTGGGTCTGAATGCAGCAAACATGAAGCGTAGTGCTGGTGGGGCACTTCAACCAGTCATTCTTGAGTAATTGTTCTCATGTGTGATCTTCTTTCTCTGCAATGTAGGTTCCTGATGCCATAAAGTCCCAATATCGGCTTCCACCCCCGTTACTTGCTCCTGCAGCAATTAGAGATGGCGAGCTGATCTGTAACGGGATCCCAGAGGAACCCTTGCAGAAGCACCTTTTGAACACTGAGCACTTAGCCAGCCAGACAGAACAACAGGAGGTAAATGAAGTCAAATGCTTGGACTCAATGTCTGTAGTTGCTTTGGTACAAAGAACCTTTTCCATTTCACTCATGAGCAGAGCAGTTGTCTAGGAAACCAGTCTCAGAATCATGTCCAAAGGTGATGGCTTGTCTTGTCTCTGACACCCTTCCTTGCCCCTTAAAACTTCATTTTGGCTTTCCAGGTGTAATGTAAAGCTCCTTGTTTGACACCACAGGCGAGTGAGGAAATAGTATCATGGCCTTAAGAGTGGAGTTGAGGGCTTCCTGTCTAGATATCATTTTTATTTCCTGGCTGAAGGGGAAATGTTTTCCACTTGGATTATGTAAGACTGCTCTCCGGCACATTTTTTTGTATGTTAATATCACGTTTCTGAGCTGCTTTTTCTTGCTAATAGACTTTGACTTTTAGATCAAGGTCAAATGAGTGTTTAAATCTGGTTTGAAACTCTTTGCCAGACTCCACAATGCAAAGACATGTTGCTTTGCAGTCAGTGGTGCAGTTGAGTCCTGAGCTCACACAGGGTTCTTCAGTTGGCCCATGCATAGGCAGGTGCATATTTACCATGGAGCTTAACACTTGGAGTAAGTCTCTTGGTCTTCCTTCACCTTGTGTAAACGGAAAGGTGCTCTCTAGCCCAGCTTTGGCAGATGACTCCCTGTAGTATGAGGTAGATCAGCATTTCCTTCCAGCATGCTGCAGAGTAAGTTTGAGGATTGTTTGGTGAGAAGCCTGTATTACTGAAAGATGTGCTTAACTAGCTGGAGAGTTCTAACACTTAACGAGTGCAGAGAGAAGGAAGTTGGGGGTTGTGGAGTGCGTCCGCTGTCTTCTCCCTCCTTTAATCTAAGCTCCTGCATGTCCTGTCCCCTGCACAGAGGCAAACATTATACAACAAAATTTGCACTTTTGTACCTCTGGACAAAGTTTTCTCCTGATTTGAGTTGAGCATTAGAGCAGGTGGTGTAGTTCCAGGCTGCATCTGAGCTGTAAGCAGCACAGGGAAGCAGCTGCGTTTCTTTGAGCTAGGTGAATGGTGGAGTAACCGTCAAGGTTTGGAGCACTCTCTGCCTGTGGAGCTAACCTGCACTTCTCTCTTCCTCCCAGTGGCTCTGTAGTGTTGTTGCGCTCCAGTGCAGCATATTGAAACATTTATCTGCTAAGCAGATGACTTCGCTTTGGGACTCTGAACAAACAGAGAAGGCTGATATTAAGCCTGTTATTGTGGCAGACGGCTCCCTCGCGAACCCTTACCAGGCAGCTGACAAGGCACCCACACCTTCCCTCTATTCCATGTCATCCTGCACCTCAGGGATTACCACTCAGAATTCCTTGAGCTCCTCACAATCGCAGCAAACGTTGTCACAGGAAGATGTCAACTGCAGCTCGTGTATAGATAAATCCAAGAAGGTGTCTTCTTGTGGGACTTCGAATGGGCCAACGGCCTCTGACATTAAGGTGAACGGTCCTCATTTCTATGGTGTTTCGTCCGAATCTTCAGCACAGTTGACTGACTCTCAGAGGCTAATGGGATCTGGTAACACAATACCTGTTTTGTCTCATCGGCAAACATGGCCTCGGCCCCTCACGCCCCCGGCGACTTGTGGACTTCTGAATCACACCATTGGAACCATTGTCAAAACAGAGAATGCAGCAGGACCCGTCTCTTGTGCACAAAGGGGTTCTGCACCGGTCACAAGTATGCCTACGTCCGTATCGAGCTCCTGTGGCAGCCTGGAGACCACCAGCACTTTGCAAAGAAAGAATGTGCAGACACAGATAGGACCTCCGCTTTCAGCAGACCTGAGATCTGCAGGCTCACCTCTGACTGCCACGAGGGCTCTCACTCCTCCGCAGGCCACAGGAGATGGCATCTCTGCTGTTGGGTCCACAAACAGATTCTGTTCACCAGCACCACCTTCAGGTACATGCCCCGCAGCTGATCCTGGGCCTGGGGCTGTGCCCAGGCTGTTACACTGAACCTCATTTAACTGGGAGCTGGGTTTCTGTGGAGAACCAGGAGAGGTTTCTCAAGACTTCTCCGTCTTAGGTCCCTTCATGGGAGCCATTGGAAGTCTTTGCTGGGTGCATCTATGTGAGAGGGCAATTCTGTCCTGAGAAAGCAGGATGGTAGATCAGTTGAATTCTGGACTTGCAGCAGTAGTTTGTTTCTTGGTTGTTGTTTTGGTTTTTTTAATGAGAAGTGTTCAGCTGCACAGCTTGGTGTTGGTGAAGCACTTGGAAGCTCTAGTCTGCCCAGTGCCTGCTAGGCCTCTTACAGAATGGCTGTGGGCTGAACAGGCCATCTCTGTCTTGACTTGTACCCTGAACACCTTTGCTGTTAAGTGCACGGACCCATTCTTCACCATAAGAACACCAAGTCACAGATGTTGATAGCTGAAAGTCAGAGTTACTGCTTCTAATTCCAATTTTGCTGGAGTGAGCTTTCATGGAAAGCATTCACCTTCCCTTTCTCCAAGCCAGCTCAACACTCCAGCACTTTGTGCAGATTGAGTTTGAAGTGGTTCTGGAGAAGCACACAAAATCTATTGCTTCTCCTGCAGTTCTGAGATGCTCAGTGGCAGGTTTGCAGGGAATGGCTCAGATCTGGGGATTGCAAGCAACAAAGGCAACATCCTTTAGTCGTCTTTTTCCTTAATGAGTAACTTCTGAGCCTTACCTCGTGTTTGGAAGCAGTCCCCAGGGCACTTGGCCTCTGTGCTTATTGCTGAACAAACTTGGTTACTCTGAGGCTGCTTAGTTTGACCATGCCCTGCTCAGAAATGCAAAGCTGGGAGAAGTTTTGGTGAAGAAAATGATACTGTACCATAGAAAATGTCTTGCTTGTGGTTTGAAAAGTGCTGCAAACCCTACATAATTGGGCAGTTACTTAAGATGTTAAGTAATTGCTTTTGGGGCAAAGCTTTGTCTTCTACAGAAATGCACATTAAACTCCCATTTTAGTTGCAGCTTCTCTTGAGAAAAGGTGTAAATATTTAGAATTTCCACCTCACATCTATATATTTATAATAAATCCCAAATTAGGGTTGTGTATGATTTGTTGTAGGCTACAAAGCCACACATTTTTCAGGACTTTTTTCTCCTGCCATAAATTTCAGGCACATGTAGTCTTTAAAAAAGATCTGGTGTCAACGATGCATTAAAGGGATTTTGTTCTGCGCATTTGTCATTGCCTGTTGCGGTCACACAGTCACTGCCAAAGCAGTTGGGTTTTATTTTGTAAATAATAAAATCTGCTTACGACTGTCGCATTGTTCCTAAGCAGTGAAGAACACTCCTAAAGTGTTTCACTCCTAAGTAAAAATGTGACAATTGTACTTTTTAATGCGTGTTCAGCCCCAGACAAGCTACTTGGCAAAAGTTCCTGAGGTTTAGCAAACTCTTCAAGCTCCTGGGCACTTGGTGCTCATCATTTCAGTCTCTGTAGGACATCGCTTACAGTTTGTCACTGCTGCTGCTTCAGACAGGGAGTAAAGGCTTGAATGTATAGGTCCAGAATTCCTCTGCCAACTGGAGGTGAGAGACAGAAGCTGGCAGTCAGCTCTGTGTTGGAGGAGGCACACAGTAGCCCTTGTGTGAAGGGGGGGGGGAAGGAAAAAGCTGCTCCTGGCCTCTAATGCCCTCTAATTCAGGCCTTTCTCAAAGAATGACTGTGAGCAAGATTAGTCATTCCGGGCAGCTTGGAAGCAAAGTGCAGCCTGAGGGCTCAGTACATGTCTTGCAAACATCACAGTGACATATCTTCTCTGCACCATCTTTTTCTGTAGATGGTAAGGTCAGTCCCAACACCTTGTCCATAGGAAACGCTTTACCCTCATCACTCACTTCAAACTCTGCAGCTATGTTGGACCTCACCAGTTCCCTGAAGGCATTTACAGATGGTGGTGAGTATTTATCATCAGCCTCTCCCAATCCTGCGCCTTCACTTCCCTAGAGCATTCCATCTCTGCATAAGTCCCAGAGGTAGAGAAGGGTTGCAGTCAGGTGAGGGTGGGGCTGGGTATACATTATCTTAAACATGTCACATGCTTCCCTACCTGTAGTGTTGCCAAGGCAGCAAAGCCAGTGAAGTGTTTCAGCCTGAAGCTTTTCTGGGGAGCAATCAGAGATCACAGAGCTCTTGCTGGGCTGTGATCCAGGTGGAATTCGCATGCAGAAACCTGCAGCCTATCCATGTTGTGGTAGTAGCTGCCATCCAGAGCTGTTCCCAAGAGGCATAAAGTCTAGCAGTGAGAGATCGTGAAGCCAAGCAGTCACCTGAGCAGGGAAGCTCTAATAGATCACTAAGGTATCTGATTTATTTCTGCTCCTGTCAGTCTCCTAGACCGGCCTATTTTTTATTTTCCTTTCGTTGGCAAGAATGACCAAACTTTAGTGGAATGACTTGAAGAGGAGGAGGCTGCTGAGTGGTGATCATCAGTAGTGTAGCCAAGTTGTTGCCAGACACTTCTGCATCTGAAGAAGAGTCTTTCTGGTGTTGCCAGTGTTGACCCTCTTTTCTTGGGTGAACCCCAAGTGCTTAGCCTGCCTCTCTGCGATTGGGAAGGTCATTAGAGAACTGCTGCTTCTTGTTGTTTTAACTGTCATTGAGGTGGAGAAAGGCAGCCTGCTCGCTGCCAGAGAGCAGACCTGTGTAGGGTTTTATGAGTATAAATACTTCAAAGCTATCAGCAGCAGATCTGCTTTAGAGCTCGTTAATGATATTGTCTGAATTGCCCTGTTTGGTTTAATCAACCCCTCCATGAAGAAAGTGTGCGACTCCAGAATGAGCTTATAGCAGCTTCAAAGGTGGTGACAGCCTTCCTCTCTAATGCAGGGTCAGTGTCTAACTCGTTACTGGGGGATTCTCGAGGAGGACCAGACCTGCCTTGCAAAGGGATGTGAGGTCCACTTGTGCAGACCT
This sequence comes from Upupa epops, assembly GCA_013397515.1. Lineage (NCBI taxonomy): Eukaryota > Metazoa > Chordata > Aves > Bucerotiformes > Upupidae > Upupa > Upupa epops. The sequence goes on from VZRI01010272.1 coordinate 240,583, forward strand.
GTTGATTCTTAGCCAAACCAGCACATTTTCAGCTTTTATCAGTCCTTGTTCTCTTAAATTTCTACTTGCAAGTAGGACAGTTACATCCACTGCCTCTCAGCTTGCGCCTTGTCCATGAATAACTTACTAATTGCTTTTTGTTTAACAGAGATTGAGATAAGTATGCTGGATGAGCAGCTGATCAAGTTTCTGGCCTTGCAGAGAATACATCAGCTCTTTCCTCCCAAAGCTCAATCTCTAGCAAGCAGTGTCACTTCCCATCAGCAGTCTCCTGTGGGAAACCACNCTGTGTATCTAAGGTTCATATTCTTTGAGGTCCCTCTACTAAGTCATTTACAAATCTTGGCCATGAAAAACTCCTTCAGTAACATGAATTTCTGCTGGAAATCCTTAGCAAAGTTGTGGTTTATTCACCTTAGAATTAGCCAGAGATGGGAAGGTCAACTGCCTGTGGTCCGTCCCCCCCCTCCCCCCCCTACTGCTTGTGGGCAGGTGCACAAACTGGAGGAACTGGGGCACAGACAGACACGTGATGTTGTTGCCCATTCAGTGATGTCACCGTCAAGCTGAAATGTTAAATACAACTAACGGAAAACAACTTCCCCTTCTGCTGAAAATATCTGGATTCCTGAGTTCTGTTGGCTTTGTTTGTGGTCACTGGTGTCTAACATCTAAAGCTAGAGGATGGACATGATGTTCTTCTGTGTGCAGCCAATCCGTTTAATCTGCTTTCAGACACTAACTAGGGGTAGATATCCCAGATAAGGTCTATGGAAGTCTGCTGGCAGTTGGTAACCTTCTGAAAGCTCTGCCTGTCTGCTTGGTTGCAGCTGTAGCATCACAGCGTTCTCTAGATGATCTGTCAATCTTCTTTTGAACGCTGCCGTAGGTCACGGCACCAGGCTGTGATGCAGACTGCTTTTCTGTGCTGCCTGGAACAGGAGTTCTGGAAACTCTTCAGCAGTCTGCCTTTTGAGGCTGTCCTAACCCATCACCCTTTTTGGGCAGGAATGATGCATCAAACTGACTGTTCGGTGTTGCTGATGGAATCAAAGTTCCAAAGTTTTAGGAACCCCATTGAGCCAGCACAGCCAAATGGATGGAAGGGCATCTGTGCTGGGCAGAGTGGTGAATCTGCACTTTGCAGCTGCACATCCAGAAATGCCACTCAGTGTAACCAGTGTCGTTGACATAGGTGTTTCTTATAATCTTCCTGTTCTGTTTTTTGATGTCACACTCCTGATGCAAAGCTGTCCTGCAGATGTGGTATAAGGAGAAGCCTCAACTCTGCATACAAGGAGCTTATCTCCAAAAAATCAGCTGCAGAAATCCTGGCTAGGCCTGAGTGAGCAAGAGTTTGGTATCTGTTTCTCAGGAGATGATTTTGTGTCTGGTCAGTACGTGATGTGGACTTGGCTGGAGGCTCAGCACCTGGGAGCAGCCATTGTCCAACATGTCACAGGGACCTACCTGAGGGTAAAGTCTACTCCTCAATCATCCTGTCCTGGCAGCTGGGCTGGTGCCTGGACAAGCCCTGTTCAACCCATGTCTTTTTCCTGCAGCTTCACTAGGAGTGAAATCACAGCTGCCAAGTTGGTGACATTCACCAGCATCAATTTTCAGTGGCACTTTGACAGCAAGACCCAGCTCTTTGATTCCCCAAAAGGGAAGAGATTAAAAAAAGAAGGTAGTGGCAGGAGGTTTGTGTTCTCCTCCATGTGGCTCTGTTCAGTATTGATCTTCCCCCGATTGCATGGTTTGTGTGGGTTACTGGAGAGAGCAATTTAGTGATTGGCAAAAATATGTTCAATGCACAAATATCCCTAGGGGGTTGGGAATTGGAGTTTAGGATAAAGCTGACTGTATCCTCCTCAGGACCTGTGCTTTCCTGGAGAGTCTAGCGCTGGGGACACTAGAGTCAGGCAGCCTTCACAGCCATAACACTATTCAAGTAATTTCTTTCTTCTCTTGCAGCGCAAAGGAAGGAAGTGCAGGCCCGGGCAGTGTTCTATCCTCTGATGGGCTTGGGGGGTGCAGTCAATATGTGCTATCGAACCCTCTACATTGGAACAGGTGAGTAGCTTTTTTTCCCCTCCCCTGGCCTTTCAGAATCACAGAGGTTGTCTCTGACCCTCCCTAAACATTCCAAGTGGCTGTTGAAGGAAACAGAGCCGTTGTGGCCGCTTGTCCTGCAAACTGACTTGAGCGTTTGTGGCCTTGTGCCTTTGTAACTGGGCTGATAGAAAAATTGCCTGTATTGACCGGTGGAGAGAACAGTTACTGTTTGCTTGCAGGTTTCATTTCTTCGTGCTTAGGTTGTTCTGATGCTCTGGATAAGCCCAGTTAAGTGTGAAACTCTTCATCCTTCATGGAGCTGATAGCCTTCCCTTCCCCCATCCAAACTTTGTTCTGTGGCTTATCGCAGCATTATTCATGCACTCCTGGGAGCTGGGACAAAGGCAGTTGCTCCCCTGTTGTTTTGCTAATTGAAGTTTAATTCTGTCTGTTGTTCTCTGCTGGCTGACAGTTGTTTTTTTCTTTCTGAAATGACCTGAACCAGTTTTTTCCCTCCCCATGCCAGGAGCTGATATGGATGTGTGCCTTACAAGCTATGGTCACTGTAACTACGTGTCGGGCAAACACGCTTGCATATTCTACGATGAGGTGAGCTCTTGAATGATGAGAGGTTTTCAATTATTTTGTTGTTATTTGGCATGCATGGCAGTGGGAGCAGGAGATGGCAGGCAGCAGGTTGTCCTTCGTGTGCCTTTGTGGATTACAAAGTAAGAGCCAGGGCTCTGAATGTTTCACTCCAGTGAAGGCTGCGTCTGCATTTTCTGTCAAACCTTTTTCTGAGGCACAGAGCTCTGCCTGTGGACAAAAACTGACCACAAGTAAGCACTGCCACCGCTGGTGTCTGGGGAAAGGAAGAGTCATGGAAGCGGTTTGAGATTTTTTCATCCAACTGCGTTGTTAATAAAAGCTAAGCTTTACATGTTGACATCGAGCCTTGGCTGGAACAAAACTAAGCAAGAGGCTCTGAGCAGTTCCTTGAGGTGTGGTGGTGCAGAAAGTGTCTGTGCTATCTGAAATACTCTGTGTAAATTAACTATGTAACTAAAATATCAGTTAAGCTCTCAGCATCAACTGAGGTCTACAGTTGTTCCTGACTACAGTCCAGAGATTAGTTTGTTCTTGAAGGAAATGGACTGGTGGATCTTGCCAATAAAAGTGCTGCTGGAGACTCTTAGCATGGAAACAGTATTTGAAGCAAGATAGTATTTTATATCACCATTTGTCAACCAGCTACTGAGCAGGGTCCTGGATTAACCCACCAGATGGCTTTAGCCCTTCCTCCAGTGCACTACAAGCTACTGAACACATTTGATAATGGGATCCGGATCCTAAATCTGTGTTTGAAGCATCTCCTCACAGTGGTCAGTCCTAAATGAGGCTCTAAGCACTAAACTTCTTCCATACTCCAGCTGGCCTCTTACGGCTGTGCTTGCTTTGGAGGGAGAGTTCCACTCCTTCATGCTGTCTGCTGCACTTTCTGCTTCTAGCCTTCAAGAGCTTCTGCTTGGCCTTGGTCTCTAAAGTTTAGCAGGTTACTTGAAAATTTACTTCCCTGTGCAAGAGGAGCTTTTGCAACTTGATTAAAGCTGTGTAGGCCCTGGGGGACAAAGTCTTCAGCCCTCAGATGATTCCTGTGAGCTAACCTGAAATCCCCTCCACTTTGTCAACATCCTCTGCAAAGCTCAGTTGAGCATGTCACTGCTTGTGTAACACTGTCACAGCAATATATCCCGGCGTTCCAGCGTCCACAAACGGCCTGGAAGTCCCAGGCTGCCTCTTATCTTGCAGCTGCTGCAGCAAGTTGGTAAACTCTTGCCATCTTGTGTTTGCTTGCCCAAGCAAACCCCTTCCCTGCCAGTCTCAGTTCTTGGGCCAGGTTTATGTCTGCAGTGCCTGTTAACATGGTGAATTTACTTTGTGGGAATCTGCTTGACTCTGTTTCCAAAAGATCTGTCAGCCCAAGTCCAGTAGGAGGTAAACCCTGCTTCTCTTCAAAGCTGCTTTGTCCCTCCCTCCCTGCAAGAGAGCAGCTCTTGCTGGAAAGCAGCTGTTCTGTGAGCCCTGCATGAGAGTTGGGTTGGTGGTCTCTGAAGCTGGAGTATTTAACTGCTCTTATTTAACCATTGACAGCGGTGGGGGGAAGGGGGTTGTGTTTCAGTGCTCCAAAGGGGTGTAGAGGCAGCATCCAGCCCTTCTGACTTGGCTCCATTCCCTCCTCTTCCCTGTTTTTCAGAATACGAAACATTATGAGCTGTTGAACTACAGTGAGCATGGGACAACTGTGGACAACGTTCTGTATTCGTGTGACTTCTCGGAGAAGATAACGCCCACTCCTCCCAGCAGTATCGTTGCCAAAGTGCAGAGTGTGATAAGTGAGTGTCAGGATCTGGTTTGAGAGGAACAGGAGTGGGTGCAAATTGATCGCTTTTTCCAAAAGGGAAACCTCTCCTTGGGCCTCAGCCTGACTCACGCCAGCCCTTCCTCTGTGGGGAGTGCTCTGCTGTTAACCCTGCTTCTGCCATTGGGAATTAACCCAGCTCCAGGTCCCTGGCTGACAAAATCCAATTCAAAGCTGTACCAGGGAATGTCACAGAATGTTAGATACTGGAAGGGACCTTGAAGGATCATCCAGTCCAATCCCTCTGCCAGAACAGGATCCCCTAGATCAAGCTGGGACAGGAACATGTCCAAGCGGGTTTTAAATGTCTCCAGAGGAGACTCCGCAACCTTCTCGGGCAGCCCATTTAAGTGCTCTGTCACCTTCACTGTGAAGACATCCCCCAGCACGTCCTCCCATGCCAGGCTGTGAGTGATCTGGGCTATGCCACAGACACCCCAACCCCACACGGATCATTCCTGCTCTTCACCTGTTTGGCTTCCTCTTTCTTTTGGCTGCTGGAATAGATGTGCAAGTGCCTCACCAGGGCTGTGGGGAGAATCCTGTTTGCACAGCACCTCGTGGCTGGAGGATCTCAGCCCTGAGGCACCTCATCAGTAGCCGCTGTTGGTGAAAATGAGCTACTGCTGACCCGCCCCAGCCTTACATGTTGTTTATTTAATTTCCAGAGCGACATAAAAGCAGAAAACAAGAAGAGGAGCCGCATGAAGAAGCTGCTGTGATGAATTCACAGGCACAAGGGCAGCATCGGAAACCCTGTAACTGCAAAGCCAGCAGCTCCAGCTTAATAGGGGGCAGCGGGGCTGGCTGGGAGGGCACAGCCCTGCTCCACCACGGCAGTTACATCAAGCTGGGCTGCCTGCAGTTCGTTTTCAGCATTACTGAATTTGCGACCAAACAGCCCAAGGGGGACACTGCCTTAGTACAAGACATGGACTTGGAGGAGAAGCTTTCTTTGAAACCCCACCAGGTGCCCGTGCTGCGGTCCAACTCTGTTCCCTAGGAATTTTAGGGGGGGGAAAAAAAAAGCTTTTGGAGTAAGGAGGAAAAAAAAAAAAACCCAACAAACGCCCTCAAGACTCTTTGCAATGCAAAAATGTACAGACCGAGGTGGGATTTTTCTGTGTCGGCCCAGAGACTGTTCACACGCCGTTTGCATGAAATGAAGAACGTTTAACTTTTTTTAATTTTTCTTTTTTGCTCAAGTTTTAGGGGCATTTGCACATATATTTGTACTATACATTTCATTTTAAAAAGGAAAACTGCAGTGAGAGCAGGACGTGTCAGAGCGAGGGGCGACCGCTGTCTGACTCGAGGACTCTCCCTGACAGATAGTTCCCATGCAGTTGTAAAATAATCAGAAACTTGTTCTATTTTGTGCCAGTGACAATAGTTTTATATTAAAAGAGAAATACAGTTTTCATACAGCAAATCTATACAATATCATTGTTTTATTTAATGTAAAGAAGCGCTCTTCTTCCCACAGTTATTTTCTCCCATCCCTCCCTGCTATGGTTGCACTACAAGTAGCTACTGTGTATTATGGGCAGTGAGAAATGAGTTCTTTTCCTGGTTGTCCATCCTATTTTTTAATTTCAAATAAGGAAAAGTGTTGGATTCTGTGTAAATACATCAGTGATGGCATTTTTCAATGTTTTAAAGCTGTGTACAGTGCTACATGTGGTATGACGTTCCTCAAATTGTCTATTGTAGCAGATCGTTTGTCGTAACCTGTCTGTCTCTTTTGTTTATATGCCACCTCCCCGCAGCAGGACAGCTAGTTCCACTGTACATAGTAATTGTAACGTTTTAGACTTTACAGAAACTTTCCTGTATTCTGTATATAAAAAAAAAATACTTCACATTCTGTTTTCTGACTGTCTTGTCTTCAACTCCTTGTCACCACGACCATGGATCTTCCCCAGCCTGTCTGACTGCTGAAGAGGAGCCTGAGCTGTGAGTGCTGGGGTGTAGGTGGGATGTGCTGGTGGTCTTGAATACGGGGGCTAATGGAATCACGGACTGGTTTGAGTGGGAGGGGATGTTCGAAGCTAACCTAGTCCAGTCCTCTGCGGTGAGTAGGGATGTCTTTAACCATAGGCCCTTCCGACCTGACCTGGGATGATCCAGGGATGGGTTTGGGCGGTGACAGTAGCTACCGCCTTCACATGGGAAGGCGGTTCGGGGGCGGGAGACTGTTCTGACCTGCCTCTCATCCCTTCTCACGCGGGACTCCGAATACCTCCGCCCCATCCCGAGCACCCCTTGCCCTCGGTGGCGGAAGCCGCAGTCCTTTGCCCCGGTCCCTCCTCCCGGGGCGGAGCGCAAAGGCGGTGCCGNAGAGCCGGGCCCCGCCCGTAGCCCCGGGACGGGACTGGCCGGCCCCCTCATTCACCGCTTTGCTCCGCAGGGGGAAGCGGCGGCATCGGCGCGGCCACGGCGCTGGAGCTGGCGTGGAGCGGGGCCCGCGTCGTCTTGGCGACCCGCAACGCCCAGCGCGGGGAGGCAGCGGCCCAGCGCATCCGCACGGTGAGAGCGGGTGGTACCCCCCGGACACCCCCTCATGGGCAGTGCTGTGGGGTATCCCTGAGACACACATCCAACCGGCGGCACATTGCTGGGCATCACATGGGCACCACAAGGACTCCCCTGCTTTGGGGACTCCTAGGGCACCACCCAGGTCACCTCTGTGGGACTTACCTGGATGTTACATAGGCACCCCCAGGTCACCCCTATGGGTGTCCTGAGGACATCACTAGGACTTTTCCAGGGCACAAACCAGGTCACCCCCATGGGACTTCTCTGGGTATCACATGGACACCACCATGGGTACCTGCAGGGGATCCCTAGGGATACCCACATAGGACTTCTCAGCATCACATGGATATCTCCATGGCACCCCCTGAAACACTGCCATGAGACATCCCTCGGTATCACATGGGCACTCCAAGACACCTCCAATTATCCCCAAGCATATAGCACACCTTAGGGACAACCTATAGGACACCCCTAGGGGACATCTCCAAGCACCCCAAGGCACTCGGAAGCACAGATGACACCCCCAGCACTGGCACAGGGCACCCCACTCATCCCGTACACCCTGTAGCCTCAGGGTACCCTACAGCACCCCTTAGCCTGGTCCAGATCCAGTCAGCCTCCAGATCACCCTCTGTGCCCCAGGTGGGATCCAGCCCCCACCCCGGGCAGGATGCCCCCCTCCCTGGGCTGTGCCCCAGGCTTTGCTGTGCCCACAGGAGACTGGGAACGCAGAGGTGCGGTTCATGCACCTGGACCTGGCCAGCCTGCGCTCAGTGAGAGCCTTCGCTAGCAGCTTCCTGCGCCAGGAGCCTCACCTGCACCTTCTCATCAACAACGCAGGTAAGCACTGAGGACACCCCCTCCATTTCCCCTCTTTGCACCCAACAAGTACCCACCATGAGCTGCTGTTGTCTCCTTTGCTGTCGTGAGCGCTGGAGGCATGACAGAGGATGGCTTCAGCCTCCCCTTCCAAGTGAACCACCTGGGCCATTTCCTGCTCACCCAGCTGTTGCTGAAGCGGCTGCAGAGCTCTGCACCCAGCCGCATCGTCATTGTCGCCTCACGTGCCTACTGTGCCGGCCACCTGCACCTTGACACCCTGGGCCAGCCACCTCCTGGGCCACTGTCCACCTTTCAGGACTACTGCAACAGCAAACTGGCCAATGTACTACATGCCCGCGAGCTGGCTACGCGGCTGCAGGGCACTCAGGTGACGTGTTACGCCGTGCACCCAGGTAGGGACATGGGGCTGGGGTCAGTGGGGCAGAATGGGATCTCCATCAGGTTCTCTATGGGGTGTTCTCAGGTGCTCTGCAGGGAGCTTGGAGCTGCCTTCGCACAGGGAATTCCTGTGCTCAGCATCCCTGTGGCTGTTGCATGGGGCAGCCTTTGCTCAATGTCTCTTCATGCCACATATCCTCCTCATTGTGAAACGTTCCTGTGCATGGTGTGTCCCTTTGTATGGGGTGTCGTTGTGAAGAGGGTGTTCCTTTGCACAGAGCATTGTTCTTGCACAGGGAATGCCCTGGGGAGCCACACACCACTGGCTCCATTACAAGATAGGGCACAGGCAGTGCCCTGGGGATGGACACAGCAACTCTGCACGTGCAAAAGCCTTTCCCAGTGGGAGCTGGGCTGTGACACAACTGCTTCTCTTCACTGCAGGCTTTGTCAACACAGAGCTGTTCCGTTATGCTCCGCTGTGGCTTAAGCCACTCTTGATTCCACTGGCCTGGCTCTTCTTCTGCGACGCAGCCGAGGGCGCCCAGACCTCCCTGCACTGTGCAACAGCTGAGGACATTGAGCGCTTCAGTGGCCGCTACTTTGATGACTGCCATGTGCAGGAGCCATGGCCATCAGCCCGCGATGACCGGCTGGCCCGGGCGCTCTGGGAGACCAGCGAGAGGCTGGTGGGGCTGGAGGAGCCCTCGGGGAACCCCACACTGGCTGCTCATGGGGAATAAAAATGTTGGTGGGGAATGGGATGGAGCTGCTATCAGCTGCTGCGTGGGTTCGGGTGCAAAATGGAGATGCCTGAGGACTCCTCCCTGGCTCTGCACTACAGCTACAGACAGACACCTACAGACAGACAGGCAGAGGCCGCCCATGTTCCCCACACACGACATCAACATGGCGGCGGGGCGGCCCCGACCTCCCCAAGATGGCGGCGGTTACGGTACACGGCGGGGCGGGGCCAGGCGGCGCTGGNGAGCCTTTGGGAGACCTCGCAGTGGGACGCGGGGGGGGTCCCTGCTGTGGGGGGATACCCTGGGATGTGGTCTGGGGGGGTGAGTGTGGGGCCTAGGGGGTGCTTGAGGTGTTTGCTGCAGGGTGCCCAGTGATTTTTGATGGGGATACCCTGAAGCAGCACTGGGGGGGGGGAAATCCCTGAGGGGGCACTGGGTCACTCCCTATAAGGAGGGAACTCTGTGACATTTTTTTGTGTGTGAGTAGGTACCGGGGTCCCCCCAGCACAGGGAGTGGGGGGTGAGATGCTGCTGCTGCCTTTGGATGCTGTCAGGCAGTGATACTGGCTCTGGGCTGCTGCCAGCAGCCCTTGGCTGGGATCATGAAGAAGCCATCTGGTTCCTGGGGGGCACATTGGCTTTGCTGGGGAGGGGGAGCTGGGTGTGAGTCTTGCATTGGGACAGCTCAGGGCAGTGTCATCCGTTGTATCCTACTGCTGTTGCTTTACTGGCATGGCATTTGGCCTCCAGATAGGTGCAGTTTCTGGTTCAGGTTTCTTAGGTTCAGGTTAAATACACCAGCAGTGAAATCCCCTGTGATATCTGATTCAACCTGTAGCTGCTCTAACACTCTGCTGAATCTCCCCACGCTGCAGTTTGGCATAGACCAGGCTGCATGCGGACAGGATTTAATTACCATTAGGTGATGCAACAATTTGCTTTAAGGGCTGTATACTCCGCTCTTCTGTGACAGCCTGGGGTCACATGTGAGGTAATAACCAGTTTGCACACAGATGTCTGTCACTTCATGGGCCCTGGATCATGTTACGTTGTTTTTGTTGATGTTGGGGTAGTTTTGTGGCAAGTGCTGTGGTGCTTTGGCTTGGGACAGAAACGTCAGGGATGTTCAGTGACCACAGTTCTGCCACGTGTCTCAAACTATGTTGTTATGTTTCTGGAGCCAGAGCCTGCAGAAGGGCTGCAGCACTTGTTCCTGGCTGATCTGTTATCAGTTCATCTCTCTTGGATAACAGACCTGTTATGTGAATTACTGAGCAGATGCCAGAAGCAGGCTGCAGCTTTGAAAACAAAGATGCCCTCTGCAGCTGCGGCTGCTTCTAAGGAGCTACAGACCACACCCACCGGCTGCCTGGAGCCAGCAGTACTTAACAGGTTTCCTGGTCCTCTGCAAGTCTCTGCAGTTCCCAGCTGGGATCTACAGCTGCTGCAGCTTTTCACTACAAGAGACCCCAGTCAGAATCAATGTCTCTTGGTGAAGTGCCCCTTTTGCTGGGAGGAAGCAGGAAGCTGTGCTCCAGGACACCCTTAGGTCTTAAAAGCTTGGTTTTGCCTATGTTCTAGTCTGAAGTTCATCGAGCACAACTTGCAGCATGAGCCAGCACGAATTTGTGGCATCTGCCTGCAGTTCCAAGCGTGACGTGTTTCCACAGCCAGGGACACTCCTCAGTGTGCAGCCAGTTCTGGGAAGGGAGTGTAAATCAGGCCAAGCTTTGCAAATCACAGCTGGGTTGGGTGCTGCCACCACGTGAAGTTTTCTTCTGCGCTGTCCGTCTGGTCACCAAACGTTTCCTGCCTCTGGAGAGCACCAGCCGTGAGCTTCAGGAGCAGCCTGAGAGGTTGTGGAAGCTCTGCCAAGCCCCACAGCTTCTCCGCACTGATGCGCAGAGCGGATGTCTGAGCATTAGTGGAGGCACGTTGCCACAAGTAGTTGTAGTTCCAGGAGCTTGAGACGCATCTCTTCAGGGAAACACAGAGAGGACTTTGGGACCAGCATTTATTTAAGTGATACTAGGTTGGATTTGGGGAGAGAGGATGAAAGGAAGAATAAACCAAAGGTTATTTAAAAGAGTTGACTTTGTGGGAAGGCAGCTCCGACTCACAAAGCTAATTGATTTCCGTTTGTTGTAAATATAGCCTGTGCCTGCTGAAGGAGACTGTCACGTGCCTTGCTTCTCCTGGCATGTGGGTGTTTTCCGAGCAGTGGTCCGGATTTTCTCTTTCTTGTGAGATATTTGTGTTCCTCCAGAGCTCAAGGAGCAGCCAGCTGTCCTTGAGAACCTCAGTGTGCATAGGAGCTCTGTAGCCTTATTTGGGAAGCTGCTTCCCAGAGAGTGTTCCCACTGGCCTCCTGCTGAGCAACATTGATTTCCTTCTAAGAAACTGCGCTGTGTTGGTCACTCTGCCCAGCAATGGATTCTAGCCTGTGAATCTAGCTTTGCTGGAGGGTAGTGGTACTGGGAGTCTCCTGATGAGGCTCTGGCACATGCCTGGTCCATTGCTGACCCTCCCCAAAAGACATAAAGAAAATGATGTCATAAAACAGTTCTTTGCTGTTTCAGCAGAAGTTCAGGCTGTGAAAGGAGGGAAAGAAGTCTGAGAAGCAGCAGCACAGCCAACCTAGCTGTAATTTTAGGAGAATACTGAGACAAATACATTGCTCATAGACCCCTAGAACTAAATGACTTTACTGAGTATTTACTGAGTATTTACTGAGTGGGAGCCCTGCCCAGCTAGCCTGACCTCTCCCATCTCAGTTGGGTTGACACTGGGGCATGAGCTGAGCAGCAGATCCTACACACCTTGCTTTTACTAAGGCTTGTTTTATGATTTCTCAACTTCAAGAACTACTGCCTGGCCCAGTTTTCAGACGATTTCAGTGCAGCACCCTGTAGGGCTCCATGATCGCTATCAAAGTAAAAGAAGAGCTGTCAATTCATTGGTGTAAAGATTGCCCAGCAGGCAGAGGTTGTTAACCCTTCTTCCAGAGCTGCTCTGAGATAACACATCCTGTTACTCTTGTCCTTACTCCTGCAAGAAGAACTAGTCATAGTTCTGAGCCAGTGTCTGGTTTTGTGGTATTTTTTTAGGTTTTGAAAGCCTGAAGCAAAAGCTTCCTGAGGCCCTGCAAGCCCTTCTTGCAAGAGACCTACAGTCCACAGTGCAAGGAGGAACTAGTTTCTCAGATACGACAAAATTAATGTGAAACTGCCTGGAAAACCATGTCCAAACAACTTGACAGGGGCTCACTGTTCATCCATAAGGATTTCTCAAGGAAGTTCCTTGTTTTGGCTTGGGTAGTGCAATTGAGAATATACTTACTGCATCTGCAGATGGTACTGAGCCAGGAACATATTCAGGAACTTTGAAGAGCAGCATTAGAATGAAAATTAACTTGAGAGAGATTGACCTGATGGTCTGAAACAAATCTGATGCAGTTCAGTCAGAAATGCAGAGCTGCCCTTAGGTGACAACAGTTGACTGCATGAAAATAGAATGGGAGATGGTCCAAGCCATGGTAAGCAGCAAGAGCCATCAGAGACTTCACGCTTGTGGTGGCACTGGTGACATCAGAGTTGTCTGCCCCTGCGCTTCCAGTTGCAGGCCTGTGTAAGCTCGTCGGCTCCAATTCCAGTCCCACAGCTTTTAAAGCACTGAGAGTGTGGGAAGGAGTGGGCAGCTCCAGCTACATTTCACGTGATGTTTTGCCTTTCCCTGCTCGTGTGCCTTTAGAGCTGGAGTTCAGAGTAGTTCCTCAGGGTCAAGGTCAGAGTGTTTGACCTCTCACACTGGGCAAGCCATGCAGAAAACTTCTTGTGGCACCAATTATCATCCACCAGGTTTAACTGAGTGCTCCTGCAGAGTTATGGTCTTCGTTTTGCTTAGTAAAAAAATCTTTCCCTGTGGTTATTTCATTCTGTGTGTGATGCTCAGGGTGATGCTGTCCAGAGCACAGTACCACTAGCCCACCAGGGACGGTATCTGGAATATTGTGTCCAGTTCTGGACCCCTCCATTCCAGAAGGACACAGAGCAGCTTGAGAGAGCCCAGTGCAGAGCCACAAAGATGAGGAAGGGAGTGGAGTATCTCCCTGATGAGGAAAGGCTGAGGAAGGTGGGTTTCTTTAGCTTGGAAAAAAGCTTAGACTGAGGGGTGGCCCCATTAATGTTGATTAATATGGAAAGAGCAGGTGTTAGGAGGAAGGAGCCAGGCTGTGCTCAGTGGTTCCCAGTGATAGGACAAGGGACCACGGGTATCAGATGTGGAACCTCCTCTGTTCCAGCAAGATCAGAATAAACTACTTCCCAGTGAGGGTGACAGAGCACTGGAATGGGCTGCTCAGGGAGGTTGTGGACTTGTTTAAAACCCATCTGGGCATGTTCCTGTGTGACTGATTCTAGGCGATCCTGCTGTGGCAGGGGGATTGGACTGGGTGATCTTTTGAGGTCCTTTCCAATCTGATATTGTGTTTACAGCTTCGCTTCAAGCTGTAGCATGATGTTGCTGGTGCTGAGTACTGCTTCTCAGCACTTGGATAGAAGCAGCTTAGGCAATTCCTCGAACTCAAGAAGTGGTTTTTCAGCTTTTTGCAGCTTATGGGACTCAGGGTTTCCCTTGACAGCTCCGTGTTAAACCTCAGAGACTTGTGAAATTACTCTTCAGAAAATCTTGAAGGAGAACGCATTGGACAGAATAGCCTCAGGGCTTCCTTTTGGTTTCCAAGAGGAATTCTGGGGTAGTATCTGTGTAGCTTTGTTGGGTAACTTCATTGTGGTTTGTCCTCTCTGGGTTTCTGTTTACAAGATGAATTAAACTAAACATATGTTTCTAACACCCCCCCACCCCCACTCAAGCACTGACAGAACTTAAGCCAAGCCATTTTGATAGAGATGACAACCCAAACAAGCCAGTGTAATCTGCTTTCATCTGCTATAGTGACCATCGTAGGATTTTATGGATTCTACTCAGAACCCTGCATCGTTTGAAATTAATTTTAGTTAACCTCGTGTCATTTCTGCATGTGAACAAAGCCTAATTTATATGCGCAGCAGGACCTAAGAACCAGACACTGATTTTTGTCTAGACCCTCCTTTATTACATGATTTTCTTTATGTATGCCTTTTCCTCTACTCTCCACTGTGCCTTTTGTCATTAACTGTTTTCAGTTATCACTGTTTCTCTTGCCGTGCTGCGCTCCTTAGCACCTCATGACTTCTCCCAGCACAGAGCTGTTTCTTGATCGAACCCAGCTTCTCTCCAGCTGGACCAAGCTAGTTTGTTCACAGCTTTGGTGGTGAATCCTCCTGAAGGAGGAAACTGCAGCACCAGACCACCCTGATTCAAGGCCTGAAGATGGCAGCTTGCTCTGTGTAGGTGATGGCAGCAGGGACTGCTCTGTTTGTGTCTTTAGCCTGTGACAGTCTCTGGGAAGGAACATCATTATCGCGTTACCGTAGCAGCCTGTTTACCACGACCTGATTTCTGAACCCTCATCACTTCCTGCCACAACGAGGTAACTCATTGCCTTGAGTTACCCTGGGAGAGCAAACAACACAGAGCTGCTTTACAACCTCACATTGTCCCAGCTTTGATGTTCTGAGCCCTGAGCTGCTGCTCCTGTTCCTTCTCACTGTCAGGGCAGTAGCTTCCTGCATCTGCTAAGAGCTTCATTTATCTGCAGACTCCCAAGCAATTAATCTCACTTCAAACCAGATGACGTGCTTTCTCCTGGCTCTGGGAATTCTTGCTTGAACGTGGGACCCCTTCGTTTGGGAAGAGGCCAAGCTGGAGGGCAGCTTCCCAGCTATGAATCCTCCATTTGTAGTGTGCCTGGCCCGTTCTTTGCCCGGAAGAGGGACGGTGGATGTTTGTGGAAGTGGTGGCCAAGTGGCTGTGAGACCCAGGCTGCTGGAACAGTGGCTGTATTATAGCTGGAGAAGGCAATGTTCTCTGCCAAATCGCATTGTGCAAGAGAGTTATTCTTTAGCTTTGCAAGGATTTCGCTGTGTTGGGTCCTTTTTCACTTGCTCTCTGAGAC
Organism: Upupa epops; assembly: GCA_013397515.1. Taxonomy (NCBI): domain Eukaryota; kingdom Metazoa; phylum Chordata; class Aves; order Bucerotiformes; family Upupidae; genus Upupa; species Upupa epops. The sequence goes on from VZRI01010272.1 coordinate 255,617, forward strand.
TTGGGAAAGAGGCTGCAGGGCTGCAATGGAAAATGAGTGTTCAGCTCATCTGACTTGTGTTACCAGGACAGAGCTCTGCTGTGCTCAGATGTCCAGTTCGCGTGAAAGTAACAGGCTGGCATCCTGCTCCTCTTTCGTGTGCTGGTGTCTGGAGTTTTCTTCTGCTTTGAACTCTTTTAGACAGATAATCTAGCTTAGGAGACTGCGCTGTGCAGTGTGATGTATAGTGCTGGGAAGCAAATGTGAAGCTCGCTCTGGGTGTGATGCTGAATGAGGTATTTCCTTGTATTGCCTGCAGAAGAAAAGCAGCATCTGTGTGGAGAGGCACCGTCCTGTAACAACAGTGGGTTTAGGGTGCAGAGTTTTCTCAGGAGATTGTTAGGAAACAATTACCAGAGGTTTGGTAAAATGCACGTAGACCCTGTGAAAGAAAATACCTTCCCATGTGGAGCTGCTTTTCCCCACTGCCAGGAACACCTCCCTTCCTGTTCTTGGAAAACAAGGGCCTGGCTGAAGGGCTGGGCTAACTGGGTGATGGCCTCCAAGATCCATTAAGAGGCCTCGTGGTTAAAATGCTGTAGGGTATCGTTTCAACAGCTCCTGTAGCTCCTTGCCTGGCTGAAACAGCCTCCCAGCTATGGGGAGAAGCTATCCAGAGGTTGTTGTGTAGGCGACAGGAAGACGTTCCTCTAGGCTGTGGAGCACAAGGGACAAAGAGTGTGAATCTGTCTCCTATTTGTTTTTACTTCCTGCTGAAATCAGAGGGTGAAGAATTTATTAACCATTACATGGAAGCCAGTGAAGCCTGTGCCATCTTTAGCTGACGGTGGAACATGGGCAAACACTTGGGGGAGGTCGGAGTGTTTCCTCATGGTGACCCTTCACAGTTCTCCTGCTCTTCCTCTTCCTGGCTGTGTAGATACGTCCCACAGGGCTGAAACTGCCTGTTGCTGTGTTGGTACAGTGGCTGCTGAGGCCGCTGGGCGCGGCTGTAATAAATGTGATCATGGATAACAGTGAGGGGAGGGACCGCTAGTGTGACCTGCCTGAGACAGAGGAATTCAATGTCCTGGTCTAAGGCAGAGAGCTGTAGAGCTCCTTCTTTACCAGGCATGAAACCTTGCGCTGGTCACTGCAGGGTGCTCTTGAAAGGCAGCAGGAGGCTTATTCCTTGAATCAAACACAGGAGAATCCAAACAGCGTCTTCTAGCTTCACTGGAGTCAAGTGTGTCAGGGGAGGCTGTCTGAGCTGCAACAGAAGCGGCTGTGATGGACCACCAAAGCTTCAGGCACTGTAGTATAATCACAGAATCATCATGGCTGGAAAAGACCTTAAGGATCATGAAGTCCAGCCCTCATCTCAGCGTCTCCCTCACCCCCAGACCATGGCCTCAAGTGCTTTAGCTTCTCGTTTTTTAAACTCCTCCAAGGATGGCAACTCCACCACCTCTCTGGGCAGTTCCAGTGCCCAACCACTCTCTCAGTAAAGAACTTCCTCCTAAGATCCAATCTAAACCTCCCCTGAATCAACTTGAGGCCATTTCCTTGTGTCCTATCGTTAGTAACGTGGGAGAAGAGACCAGTACCAGCCTCACTACAACCTACTTTTAGGTAGCTGTAAAGAACGTTAAGATCTATCAGCTTTCTCTTCTCTATGCTAAATAACTCTAGTTCCCTCAGTTGCTCTTTAGAGTGCCTGTTCTCTGCACTTCTCGCCAGTCTTTCTGCCCTTCTCTGGACCCACTCCAGCACCTCAGTGTCCTTCTTATACTGTGGCACCCAAAACTGGACCAAGTACTTAAGGTACAGTCTCACAAGTGCAGAGTACTTGCATAACAAGAACTGGAAGATGTATTTGCAAAGCTCAAGAGTTCTTCCCTCTTCCAGTGTTGAGCTACTCTGGTGGGTCTAAGGGTGGTTTGCGTTGTGGGTGAGGGAAAGGACATGGATTTCTTACACGGCTTCCCATAAATGAACTGGTACATCACAGCTAGAGATACTGAAGCAGGTACTTACATTGGTTCTGGCTGCTAAAAGCTCTTAAACTGCTCAACAGAACTGAAATAAAATGTGGGTTTGAATTGCAGCCCCTGTGTGTTATTGTGTCATTGCTCATTGTGCTGAAGGATTACAAGTACTGTTTGCTGCTTGTGTAAGAGGATTCTACAAATAGGCTGCCTTTGCAAAACTGCTGTGTGAAAAAAGCATGAGGAGGTGAGGAAGAGCGATTGGTGATCGGCTGCCTTAGGGTTGACTGAGTGTTCCAGGACTGCTGTCAATCTTGGGAAGCATTTTCTACGTTCAGTATTAAGCAGACACTGTGGGCATGCTTGTATTCTTCTGGATCACGCTGCAGAACTTGGCTTGGTAGCACTGGTTGCTGTAACACAGTTGAGCTGAGATGTTTCCCATGCTCTGAGGGGCTGAGGGAACCTGTGATCCTCTCCAGGATGCTCTTTCCTCAATGCCCAGAGGCTGGGCAGCCTTGCTGTGGGGTTGTGCTCCTTGCAATACAGTCAGGGTGTGGGTTTTTCCCTGCCTGAGAGCAACCTTTGTCTTTGTAATCCCTCATCTCTGTGGTTTCCGCTGCAGGTGGCTGCTGTGGTTCTGACGTGAAGCAGTATGTGTACGGCGGCTGGGCCTGGGCCTGGTGGTGCATCACTGACACCCAAAGGTAAATAGACCCCCATTATTGGTGTTTTGGGAGTAGGACTTAGGGAAAGTCATCCCAGTGGGGTTGTCAGGAGTATATCTTTAGGAACACAGGACTGTGTACTGCATGTGAAACCATGGATGAGCATCAGCCCAGGCCACTGCCTTTGGCTGTGAGCAGCTCCTGGTTCTTTGAAGGGTCACTCACAGCCACACAGCACAGCAATGAGTGGTGGGGACTAAGCCTGTCCAGGGCCCTGCAGCAGGTAATCCCGTTCCTCTCTGACACGAGAGAAAAGAGTGATGCACAAAACACAAGTGCAGGACAGGGGCATTCCGTGCTGTCTGCGTGGGGACAGCAGGGTATTACAGTGCAAGAGACAAAAAGGAAAAGCAGTCCGTGGCTCTCAGCTGAAGCATTTTGCAGATGGTCCCTCTGGCCACAGCTCTCCCAAACCCAAGGCAGTCAGTTGATTTTTTTGCTTATTTTATCTTCTTTTTGCTTATATATGCCCCACCAAGCTGAGATAGGGCTGTAGCCTGGCTGGTTTCTTCCTGTGCTAAGGCAGGAGTGCTGCTCTTCTCCACCACTGCCCTTGCAGCAGTTCCACAGCTATGAGGCTTTGGCAGAGCTGCTGCACAGTGGTTGCCAGGCTGGCTCATCCATGAGTTCACAAGAGGAGCCAAGTTCTGCCCCATATGGCCCAAACCCCCTCCCAGTTACAGACATGTCTGTGACACATGGTGGGTTGGTGCCACCTCCTGCTCCTCAAGTCCGTTTTTCTAAAGATCCACTGACTGCTGTCACCTTGGCAGCAGGCTGTTCCTGTGTCAAACCACGGCGTTTCCTTTCTCTCCCTCTCCTCAGTTGTGGATTTTGCTTGCTGCTTCTTACCGTGCTGATCTCTGAACTAACGTGCAGCGATAGTGCTGCTGTCCTGCTAACAGAGCCCTTCGTCTTTAGGATCTGGGGGAATATCACTCTCTCCTAACTTCTCCCTCCTGCTCACCAATTCACGTTCCCTCCGTCTGTGTGAAAAATAATAGGGAAAAAGGATAAAGTTGTGACTTTGGGGTTTTTGCACTGGGGAACAGCCAGAGGCTGTAGTTAGCCTTTACTGCCTGTTCTTGTCACCTCTTTTCCCTGTTCATGTGTTGCCATCAGCAGATAGAATGAGCATGTGGCTACCCTCGCTCTGCACACACTGCCATAGCTGCTTTTCACCTTGGGGCAGGCAGTTTACCACCCTCACAGGGTCCTGATGTGCTGCTCACAGCTGACCCATGACAACTCTCAGATCCCTTCTGAGGTGGCTGGTACTCAGGATTGCTACGAGATCACTCTATGGTGTTCTGGCTGCATGAGTAGGTCTCTGCTAACACTGGTTGCTTTAGCTCCAGCTCTCCAGCGATACTCACAGGAGGTGGGAGAGGATGGAAGCCCCCAACTTGAGGGCTCAGTGCCCTTTGATCCAGACGAGCTTTGTTCCCAAGTTTTTGAGGCATCTCTTGTTGTGTGAGAAGCCCAGAGAACAGTGCAAGACTTTACCCTGCTGTGTGGAGGAGATAACAGGATGTATTTGGGAGGCTGACTTACAAAGTTAAGCAAAGGCTGAGCGCAGGGCCAAGAACTGCTTGGCGGGAAGGAGCTGCCACATGATAGAGGCCTGTGCATCACTCAGCAAATGGGACTCTTGCCAGGGATGGCAGCACCCAAACATCTAACCCTTGATTCATGCCATGGGGTATGGGGTTTAATTCTCTTTTTCAGAGCAGAGCCTTTCCCAAATGCCATAAGCCATGCTGCAGATGGAGCCTGCTCCATTAATGTGAAGAGGGAGGCAGATTTCCTCCTCCAAAATTAGGACATCTTTTCTGGAACTGCCAGCCAGCACTGAAAGCAAAAGCGACAGCAGCAATTGCATTGCTGTCAGCAGCATCCCACCAGGTAGCACTAACCTGGGAACAAAAGGAACTGTTAGAGCTGACGGCGTATTGGGCTCTTGTTCTGCTGCAACCTTGAGGACCGGGGAGGGGGGGAAATCAGTCTTGTCCCTTTGTAAGGGTCAGAAATAAAAGCGTTGAGAGGCAGCTCAGCCTTACATGGCTCTGGGGGAAACAAATAGTGTTATTCAGCTTCTCAGAACAGCGCTCAGAAGCACCTTCCCTCGTCAATTCCATTGCCAGGGGTTTGTAGCCGAGTCCCTGGCATTTTCATGTGTCTGGCCCCTGTAAGATGTTGGCATAGAAGCATCTTAGCTATTACAGAAGGGAATTTTCTGTGGGTGAAGGTTGCTCAAGGACACCAGTCCAGGTGGAATACGCAGTTTGGTTTCATCTCTGGCGGCTTACTGGACTGACACAGGGTGGAGATGATCCCCCAGGCTGTTCATCCTCACTGAAAGAAGTGTCTGGATGCTGTAAACGCCCTGCTGTGATCACAGGAGGTGCTCTGGCCTAGCATTGTGGGCAGTGGCAGAAAAGGCAGACTAAACAGGGAAAAGCTGAAACCTCAAAGTCTCTTCTGTCCTTTGCAATGAGTGTCTTACTCTCTGATAACTGCTTTGTGTATTTGCTGTCCTACCCTTATTCATCGCTGCTCAGACTGTCTTTGGAGGTTATGACCATCCTCTGTCGCTGTGAGAATATTGAGACGTCGGAGGGGGTCCCACTGTACGTAACAGGGGTTGCACAGGTAATAATCCACCAGCTTCCTAACATCTTGTCTGACTGTTTATCCCTCTGTTTTGAGCAGCAGCAACAGCAGCAGCAGCAGCAGGACACCATAAAAATTAATTGTTTTCTAATGAGACAGCTGAAATTTCAGTGCCCTCCTCTCCTTCCCCGGCACTTGCCCTGGGGCTCACTGCACAGGTTATAGGTAATGTAGACAGATGCATATTTGGCAAATTCCAAATTCAGCATTGCTGTACTGGCTCCTTCTGATAACGCTGCAGACATTTGCTCCAGCTGTAACCCTTTCCTCAACACTGCTGCTCCCATTCTGCGCTTGGTGGAGAACATCAGGGCCTTTGCCTCTGCATGGAGCCTCAAGCAGGCCAGATCAGGTTCTGTACAGGATTTGGGGCCAGTGGGAAGGCATTTTGTACCTTTTCAAAAGGAGACCTGTACATGAGTGGGGAAACTGTAGCTGTACTTGGCTCTGCTGTTTTGGATGTGGGTTTCCACTCAGCCCTTCATCCTCTGCATGGAGACAGTGCCTGCAGTGGACATTGTCACATTTGAAAATACAACATAGAGAGCTGGGGTGAGTTGCAGCACCCAGGAGGAGCATTTGCACTTCGAGCAGTTAGGAACCGGTGTAACTGTCGTTACCAAACATTCCTGGGACTTGCCAGAAGCCAAGAAGCAGCACAGTATTGAAATGCAATGCAAAGCATAGATTAGGACTTAAGAACGCCAGAACCCTGCACTAGCTGATTAGAGCTGTGAATGCACACAGCAAATGGTGCTAGTACACACCCTGGACAGTGGGATCTGTTTGATCAGCTCCCAGTTTGCATGCCAGTTTAATTAGGACAGTGGCCAAGGCAGTCATGAACTTGCAGAGATCCCTGTGCAAGCAGCAGCCCCTTCATGGTTCAGATGTTTGACCTAATGTTCACTGACAGTGTTCTTTGTGCCCTGTGACTCCCTGTCCTACTGCCAGTGCCCATATGAGAGCTGGGATTTGTTTCCTGAAGCAGAACCTACCACAGCCCAGCATGACTTCTGTGCTACCAAATCGTGACCTGCAGAAGGCTGGATCTGGCCAAGGTGCCTCAAGCCCACCCTGGGTGTCTGAGAAGGCTCTGGAGCTGCAGGATCAGTTCCTGGGTGCCTGGTAGTCTACAGGCACAACTCTAAAGAGCTGAGGAGGCACTTTCATCTGCCTTTGGGACGCAGGAAAAATAGAGGGAGAGATGAACCAGATCAGGGGGTTAATGGTCACCCAGCAAGGACAAAGGCAGGGCTGCTTCTCGCAACATCATGCTGGACTTTGCCAAGCTGCAGAGATGGCAGCATGGGGTGGGTAGAAGCATCCCAGGTCCACACTGTGCTTTGAAACCAGCGACACCAGCCATAGAAAGCACACACTGCCCTGGTACTGGGCAGCATGGCATGACGAGCCTCTGACCTCCATCAGGCCCCTCAAGGTCCCAAAGCTTCTGACCATCTCACTAAGCCCAGCAGGAGGGAAAGGGTCACAGTATCATTTCCAGTCTGGCTCCCAGCCCTTCTGCAGTGATGAATTGCCTTTCAGCGTTATCTGAAAATGTATTTCTCGACCGAAGTGTCTGTCTCCAGTCACAGATGTAGTCCCTTGGCTGCATTCTGCGCCTGGCTTACATTACCTGTGAGGAGTGTGGCAGGTAGCCCGGGGCAGGAGATGCAGAGGGAGGAGCGGATGTCTGTTAACCTGGAAACGTGCAAATATTTTGCGTTTTTTGGCAGGATTTCCCTAGAGATAATGACGTTACAGCCCAGGTGTGAGGACGTAGAGACGGCGGAGGGGGTAGCTTTAACTGTCACAGGTGTGGCACAGGTACAGTAACTCCAAACCATCATTTCAGGAATGCATGTCTCTAATTTAACGTCTGGTTTCCCCCCTTAAGAGGTTCCTGTTGTCCAGGAACAGAAGTCAACTGCTGCGAGATAAATTCCCCTAAAAACCCACACTGTCCTCATTGGCTCAAACACGCTGCAGCATGTTAAGTGTTGCGAAGGGGGTTGTGACCTTTTCTCCTCTCCCCAAAATCATTCTTCTTGCTCTAGTGTCTCATTTGTCCATGTGGCAAACGAGCTCTGTGGGGGTGACTTGATCTGTTTGTGAAACATTGATGTACCACTGCGCCTGTGGAGCTGTGTCAGCCCTGCAGGACTGAGCCTTCCACTCCCGAGATGGTTTCAACTATTATGTTGCTTTGGGTTATTGTTATTACTGTTATTAGCATGTGGACCTAATAATTCTGTACGGTGGGTTAGAGCTTAGAGAAAGATCTTAGGTCCCTCCAGGCACTAAAATTTGTGTGTAAAATTTCCATCTCTGATCAAATTCCGATTCTCTCGAGCTCCTGAAAATCAGCTCTTGCTGCTCCTGACTGAAACTCCAGTATTTCTTAGCCGCCAGGGTCTGCTGCCCTGGTACAGAGAACGTCCTTGTGACCAGGTCCTGCCTCGGGGAGGATGCTGGGAGGAAAATGCCATTAGCTTTCGACACGGTTTGACTCCCCAAATAGGCAGCTGGATTCTTTGATTGAAAATTGCTCCTGACAGCTCATTCTGGGTGTATAAAGCCAAGACAGCGTTCCCAGTGCACTCAAGGCTCTGGTCACCGCATGTTGCAGGAGAGGTCACTGCTGCGTTCCCCATGGTGAGTAGCAGAGCTGAGGGGAGCTGCTGAGTGATGTGGTGCTGTGATCGAAGCCCCACATGCATGAAAAGGCTCCCTGTGGGGACAAGCACTGTGGCTGCTGCACCCCTTTTAAGACCAAACGTTTCACAGGTTTCACCTAGTGCTTTCCAGAGCAGCCAGTTTCTTCCCAGGTTTACTGGTTTGCTCAGAACTGACGTGGCAGAGGAGCTGCCAGAGGAGCTGTGTCTGTGTGTAAGTGGAGAGACAGATTCCATCAGGAGCAGTTGCTAGGCAGAAGGGTCGGACACAGCTGGGCTCAACAGCAGATAATCCCATGCCCTGCTGCTGTTGGGGAACAGGGCTCTGGGCAAGAACACCAGTGCTGGCACCAGCTTCTTAGGCTCATCTGGCTCTGGTGGTGTGAACCAACATCCTTGTTTCAGTCTTTTAGTTCTTTATATCCATTTAGCTGCTAATAACCACTGTGGGCATTGCATGATTGGCTGAGTTTGTGTGCCCGTGTGTCTCCTCACACACATTCCGTAAGTCTGTCAGATTTTCTTTTGCAGAAGATGTTGCTGTGAAACCAGCATTGCATTTTTCACCCAGTTTGATGACCTCCTTCTATTGCCTGCAATATGGTCTAGACTGGGTGGTGTGTGGTAGCAGAAAGTTGGGTCCCTAGGCATCTTGATTTAAAAATGCAGCTCCCAGTTCATCTCACTCGAGTTATTCTCACTCTTTATTTTTCATTAATTTTGAAGATTTAGGCTTCTGAGATGCAAGGTATTACCAGGCAGAAAGGAGGTTTGAGGCAGCTGGGGACACGAGTGGCAGAGTTCACAGACTCACAGAATGTCAGGGATTGGAAGGGAGCTTTAAAGATCATCCAGTCCAATCCCCCTGCCATAGCAGGGTCACCTAGATCCAGTCACACAGAAACATGCCAGGTGGGTTTTAAACAACTCCAAAGAAGGAGACTCCACAGCCCCCCTGGGCAGCCCATTCCAGTGCTCTGACACCTTCACTGGGAAGAAGTTTCTTCTCATCTTGGAACCTGCTCTGTTCCAGCTGACACCCAGTGTCCCTTGTCCTGTCATTGGGTGCTACTGAGCAGAGCCTGGCTTCTTCCTCCTGACACCTGCCCTTTCCATATTGATCAACATTAATGAGGTCACCCCTCAGTCTCCTTTTTTCCAGGCTAAAGAGACCCAGCTCCTTCAGCCTTTCCCCATCAGGGAGATGCTCCACTCCTTTCCTCATCTTTGTGACTCTGCACTGAGCTTTCTCAAGCTGCTCTGTGTCCTTCTGGAACTGAGGGGCCCAGAACTGGACACAGTATTCTGATATCAGTTACCTTGACTGGGGGACCCGAGTGGCAGAATTTACCTTGATTTTTGCAGAAGTGCTTTTGAGACAACCTGTTTCTTTTGAGGGCTTGCACAAAAGAAGGAAAAATTATTCCTAAAGAAACTCCTTTGGTCGTTGGCCATCACAGTACAAGTACTAAATGTGCCTAAGGATGCTGCTGCTTGTTTGTGAAGAGGGATGTGATGAGAACTCGCCAGTACCTCCTTCATAGGCTATCTAGGTGCTTGAGACCTTAGGACACGCTGGGCCTCATATCCTTCCATGACACTTAGCCATGCCTCAGGCTGAGGAGTTGCTTCTGCTCACCCCTTGCTGAGATTGCAGCTGGCAGGAGTGGGGCCTGGTAGTATCGATCCTGCTGATGGGATGGTTTTGTGGCAGTTCTCTGGGTTCCTGCCAGCTGACCTCTGCTTCAAGTGACATTTGAAGAAGCATCAAGTGTCTGGATCACTGGAACCAAGCTGGATGTAGATTGCTCAGCTCTGGTTTGTACTGTGCAATCTTGGCTTTGTAGGTTAACATCTGTATTCAGCAAATGGCCAGGCTGGCTGGGGCTTACTGGGGTTTACTGGTGCTGGCTGGTTTTATTTGCAGAGGCCAACTCTTTCCTTGCTCCCGTTCAGTCCTGCAGGGACTTTATTAACAAACAGCCCACTCCGTGCTCTGACTGCCCTCTCAGTAGCTCCCAAAGGGTGGGGGTTGTTTAGAGCAGTGGAACTGTTGGTGGATACATCCTGTCCGCACTGCTGCTGTCTCTGCTGTGTTTGGCATGTGCAAAACCCTCCTGTTGGCAGAGAGCTGAGCTTTGTGCAGGGCCCGCGCTCCCCAGTGCAGCTCCAGAAGCAGTTCTCCCAACTCCCCCTTGTGTAGAAAGTGTTCGCTGCTGGTGCGGGGTGCACCGGCTCATATGCAGCCCAGAGAAGGCAGAAGAGGGTAGCCATGCTTGCTTGAGGTTGTTTGGCATTGGGGCTGGGAAACCCAGCCTGAGAGGACATAGGATCAGCTCAGATTGGTGTTTCTTCGCATTAACAGGGATAGGGTTGTGGCAGCTGAATCTTGCACAGCTTGCTGTTTCTAATGTGGTTTGCCTTTGTCCCATTACAAGACAGAAGCTGGTCCCAGTTGCCCTGCTCTCTAGTACTGGCTGGCTGGCTGGGTGCTGCTATAAGCATCCAGAGGTTAGGCAGTGTGATTATTTTGGTCTCACAGGCCATCCCACCGGGCTTTCTCAACCATAGTTTGGGTTTGCCAGCAGTTTCACTCTGTAAAGGGGTCTTGCAGGTGTTTTGACAATGTCTGCAGGCTGTGAACCCATCAAGAACGTATACTGTGACCCTCAGAGGGCCCTATACAGCTTCAGAGATGTCTGAGCGAGGATGGTGCTGGTGTCGCAGCCAGCTCCAGCCAGGGCCTTTGGGGCAGGGCACAGGTTGCCACCAGCATTTTATGGGACAGGGGTCACTGTCCAACCCAGATGCTTCCATGAGAGGGTGCTGTGGGACCTTCTCGGCACCCAGAGATCCCAGCAGAGCCGTTTTCTTCTCTGGTTCAAACAGAGATGGGTTCCTCAGACTGGACCTGGCCCCAAGGAGCTTTCACCTTGGTGGTTTGCAGCTTCTCGTAGCAGTGTTTGCTGCATGAGCTCACATCTCGACTGCCCAACATACCCCACAGAGATTTATAATCCAGTTTCCTTTACAGAGCAGCCCATGACCACTAGGACTATCTTAAAACCCCAGCTTGTCTGGACCTGAGGATGCTTTTACATCTGCCCTTGACCGTGTGAGGTGAAAGCAGCACCAGGGTAGCTCTGTCCCACCCCTGGGACTGACTTGTGGAGCAGGACAACTGGGTGCTGGCCACAGCACACTGGGGTCACCACAAAGGATGGCTGGGAGCTCCCAGCCATTAGCAGGACAAAACAGTGTGGTCACCTCTCCTTGCAGGGAACACCAAATGGAGCTCCTGCTCAAGCTGCTTCTTGGGCATTTCAGACTCTCCCTTGTTCTCTACCTTTCCCATGTCAAAAAATGAATTCTAGTGAAGGAGGAGGAAGAGAAAGGTAATGAAATGGCTGTTGGCCAGGGGCAGTAATAGAAAGCCCTCTCCTCCTAGGCCTGGTGTTGGTACAATGGCTGAACTGGTAGTTCAGAGCTCTGTGGTAGACTTTTCATCAGACGGGGCTTGCAGGGCCAGGCTCTGTTCCCACATCATCTGGTGGCTGCTGCTGCTTGTGCCTGCATCAGGGCTCTCCCAGCAGCAGTGACCCGATGATCTGGCTCAGTGTTGTGACAGCTCAGCGTGGTCTCTTGGAGCATTGATAGCCCAGGGGGCTTAGCAGCCTGCTGGTACTGGTACTGCTGCTTCTGCTGCTGCTGCTGTTGGTTGCCCATGCCTCTTCAGACTGGTGCCTTCAAGTCCCTTTGGCTTTGTTTCCTGTCTCTAGGTGAAGATAATGACTGAGAGGGAACTTCTGGCTGTGGCCTGTGAACAGTTCTTGGGGAAGAACGTGCAGGATGTGAAGAACGTGGTCCTTCAGACACTGGAGGGACATCTGCGCTCCATCCTAGGTGCGGAGGGGCCCACGCTCTTGAAAGCATCTCAAGTAGCCTTCTTATTTATCTGTTGACTGCAGAGGCAGCATCTTAGATTGCTCCCTACAGCAGCTCTTGCTGTGTGCTGTGATAAGCAGGATGTCAGTGCCTGCAATGAGAGATGTCTCAGTCCTTGTGGATTACAGGTGTGTGTGGTGGTTGCATTTGTGAGATTGAGATGTCGGTCTGTTCTGCAGTGTCTGGGCAGGGGGTTACGCCCTTGTGCCCAGACCTGAAGAGATTAGGGGCAACAGGGATGTTGTTGAGCTTAGACCCATGCTGGGGTGCATTACCTCTTCCAAATAAAGTGCTTCACCTTCCTGCCTTCCTCAGGTACCCTGACAGTGGAGCAGATCTACCAGGATAGGGATCAGTTTGCCAAGCTGGTGCGGGAGGTGGCAGCTCCCGATGTGGGTCGCATGGGTATTGAGATCCTGAGCTTCACCATCAAGGTACACCCAGACGTAGGGCGCTGTGCTACGGGGTACCGGGCAGAGCTGTAAGAGCAGCAGAGCAGAGCCTGGCCCTGGTTCCTCTGCTGCAGCCAACTGAAGAGGCTCCAGCTGAGAGTCTGCCCCAGCCCTCTGGGAGTTTCCATGACAGCCGCCACGGCATGTCCTGCATCCAGGCAGCCGGGCAGAGAGCTGCCTCTGTAAACACAGCTCATGCAGAGGACTCATGGATAACTAAACCTCCTGGGAGTCAAAGGGAAGATGTCGGGAGAAGCTATCTCTCCCTGTCACGCCTGTTTCTCTGGCAGCAGGCTGACATGGCTCATTCCGACCCCAGCCTGACCGCACAAGCGGTTGCTCTGAGCTTCAGCAGGAACTGAACAAAATGGAGCTGCTCATGTGAAACGGCTGTGACTTCTCTTCCCCTCTCCAGGATGTCTATGATAAAGTGGATTACCTGAGCTCCCTGGGCAAGACTCAGACTGCGGCTGTCCGACGGGATGCAGACATCGGTGTGGCAGAAGCCGAGCGAGATGCTGGCATTCGGGTGAGTCCGGAGATGTGCTGGGCTTCTCCGGAGCAGCCTGTTCTACTGCAGCTGGACACCCTGAGATCTGCTCTCTGTTTCCTCTCTATAGGAGGCACAGTGCAAGAAAGAAATGCTGGATGTCAAGTTTATGGCAGATACCAAAATAGCAGATTCCAAACGGGCTTTTGAATTGCAGAAAGCTGCTTTCAGTGAGGAGGTCAACATTAAGGTGAGAAGTATCCAACAGCCCCCTGTCATTCCCTGCCTGATTCATGATGATACTGCTATCTCAGGGACCTACCATCTTCCTCCTTCTACTCCTGCATGTGTTAGGAGAGCTGGAGGTAGAGAACCCAGGATTCTGTCTCGGAGTGTGAGCTCCCTGCAGCAGATTCCTCTCGTGTTTGCAATGGCTAGGTGGGACTTGGAGAAGAAAGGGTGGGAAGGATGATCTAAGCTGAACCTGTAGCTGGCTGGGCTCAAGGGCTGTGGGAAGCATGCACAGGGAAGGACAACTCAGAGGATTGGAATGTCATCGCAGTAGGAGCCATGGCTGGTTTCAGGGCCTGACAGGGAGATCTTGGCCAAGACCTCTCTTTTAATCTCTCCTGTCTGCAGACCGCAGAGGCCCAGCTGGCCTACGAGCTCCAGAGCGCCCGGGAGCAGCAGAAGATCCGCCAGGAAGAAATAGAAATTGAGGTGGTGCAACGCAAGAAGCAGATTGATGTGGAAGAGAAAGAGGTCATCCGGATGGAGAAGGAGCTGATAGCCACAGTGAAGCGACCGGCTGAGGCTGAAGCCTACCGTATGCAGCAGATTGCTGAGGGCGAGAAGTGAGTGAGACATGTCACCAGCTCCAGCCCTGAGCTCGTTTGCACCCTGGGTTGGGGTGATGTGGGAAGCCAAGTGCAGTGGGTTCTGCATTGAGATCCTGTTTGTGGTCTCTATGTGGGGCAAGCATGTGGCTGAGGGAGGGAGGGAAGCAGTGCTGGGTACACTGTGGGGATCTGAGCTGCTGGAGGGTTGTGTTTCCTTTCCAGGGTGAAGCAAATCCTCATTGCTCAGGCAGAGGCAGAAAAGATCCGCAAGATTGGAGAAGCAGAGGCTTTTGTGATTGAGGCCATTGGGATTGCAGAGGCTGAGAGCATGAAGCTGAAAGCTGAAGCGCTCAAGGAGTACGGAAAAGCTGCCAAGCTGGCTCTGGTGCTGGATGCACTGCCTGAGGTGAGGAGGGAGCAGCTGTCCCCTGCTTGGGTCGAGGGGTGGAAGCACAGCAAGGCCCCACAGGGTGTGTAGGGATGAGCCCTGTAGGCTGATGAGCAGCTCCTTGGCTCAGCTCATCCCTCCCTCTTTCCGTGTTTCTCCAGATCGCTGCCAAAGTGGCTGCTCCACTTTCCAGAGTGGATGAGATTGTTATTCTCAGTGGAGAGAACAGCAGCACGACATCGGAGGTGAACAGGCTGCTGGCCGAGATCCCCGCCTCCGTGCGTGCAATTACTGGTGTGGATCTCACAAAGGTGAGCTGGGCACAGGCAGCTGGCAGTTCCCACAGCTCTCTGGGCACAGGAACTTGCCTGAAACTTTTCAGACTCCTGGGCAACCTCCACTTTCCCAGCCCTGCCTTCCCTTAACAACTTCTCTCCTCCCCTCCTACAGATTCCCCTGATCCAGAAAGCCACCGGGGCCCAGGCGTGAGGCCACCCAACCCCAAGCTAGTGAAGATGACTCCCTGTTATTCACTCAGACATCGACTGCCTTCAACTCGTGGGAATTCCTTTTATATCAAAGACAATCCGAGTTTCGTTTCTGAGCTCTGGTGCCTTATTTTGTAGGGCCAAAAAGATGCATGTCCAGCCAGCTGCTCTTTCTGCTACAGAGGGCGGGAGGGGATTTATTTTGTAATTTGTTGTCTATTGTGTCAGGCCCCGGTCAGGATCCGACCCCCAGTCAGGGCTGGCAGCTTGTCTGGCGTTGCAATCCCAGTGCCTTGCTGTTCTCTATCCTCTGGTGACCAGAGCTTGGAGCTTGGAGCAGAGGCTTGGCTGGATGTGGGACATGGGGAGGGGAGCTGAAGGAAGAGAACAGCCAGGACCCACCTACGCTGGGCTCCCTGCTCTCCCTGTGCCCCTCCTGGGCACAGCCACCCCCTGCCTCTGCCCAGAAGCTGTTTCTGTAGCTGGTTTTACCCATCCCAGTGTCTCATCCCACAGCACTGGCAGTCCTGCCCAGCCTAGTGACACCACCCTAGGAGGGTGACAGTCGGGCACTGCCAGCGGGTGCTGCCTGTTCCCATACTGTCTTCCTTCAGGGAAGTTTCCTCCCACGATCTGGAGGAGGGATTGCTCAGGGGAATATTAGTAGAAGGAGCCTAACTCAGCCCTGGTCTGAGCCAGGCTTGGCAACACCCCACCAGGAGTACCAAACGGTAGTGCTGTGACAAAGCCACCCCTTCTTCCATGGGATGAAACCATGGAGGCCCCTGTTCCCCGCTGCCACATCCCCCGGCACCATGGCCTGTGCAGCTGGCTGGGGATTGGTGCTCTTGGGCCTGGTGCTGTGGCCCTGGGTGCAGGCTGTGGGCTGCCCTTACCTCACTTGGTCCCTGTTAAGGCCAGTGGCTTTGCTGCCTTGGGTGATGCTATGAAGAAGCTGTCCCCTGTGTGTGTCTGCAGCCCCAACAGTGGCCAGTGCTGGCCCCTGCCCCTTCCCTGCCCGTCTCGATGCCTGTGCTCAGTGTGGCTGCAGCAGCCAACCCCCTGTGTGAAGGTGGTGACCAGAGCAGGCACCATGGGGTGCTGGCGGTCCCTCTACTGGCTTCTTCACCTACAGCTGTTGCCACTGGGACCTGGGTACCCTTCCTAGCAGCGCTCCCCGGGCTGGCCATCCCTTCGCCTGGAGTGACCCACTGGGGGGAGGATGAGTGTCATGGGGCTGGCAGCACCCGCTCTTCCTCCCTGGCACTAGGGTGGGAGGACTAGTGTTATCAGCCCCCTAGTGTGTGCTTGTGCTGCTGGGCGGCCGGCACAGATCTGGCACTTGTTGGCGGGTGTGCCGGGTGAGGTCCTATCTGCATGCGCGAGTGTGTCCCTGCGACCCCGCGACTCTCACTGCTGTATGATAATAAAACCTTGTCACCGTGTGCCTTGGCTCTCGCCCTCTGCCCCCTGCACCCATCTCTCTGCCATGGCACCCCCCTGGGCAGTGCCAGAGCCAGTGCTTGGCTTGCTGGGGACTGCTAATTCTGGAATGGGCATGTCTTCCCATGGGATGGGGGAAGAAGGGACGGGTGGAAGTGAGATTCTTGCTCATGCTGCTCCTGCAAAGCTCCTGGGACCTCCATGTGGTCACCATGTCCCCATGGGCTCCTTGTCCCATCCCTGGGGCTTCCCCCCATCACAGGTAGAGCCCTGTCCTGCTCCCACATGGGTCAGTACAGAGCCATAAGCCAGACAGTGTGGCTGGTGACTCCAGCTACCTCTCCCTCGTTATTCCAGTGTCCCCTTTGCTGTGGGGACACCCCAGCCAGTGGCACCCCAGGGTTCAGAGCATGCCTGACTCTTCTGCTGTCTGTGCACAGCCCAAGCTCTGCCCTGCCATCAGAGCCCCTTGCAGGGGAAAAGGAGGGTGGCTCTGGGCTGCAGTGGGACTCCTGTGGGGGGCTTTGCTGCACTGCCCTCCTCAGAGCAAAAGTGCTTCTCTTGTTCCCTTACGATGCTCCATGTCCCTGCTGGACACAGACAGGACAAAGGGCCCTGTCCTACAGTGTGCAGCAGGTGGTCCTGCAGATACGGTGGGTGGGGATAGCTCAGCAGCCCCCAGTGGCCCCTTATCATTGCCCAGACTTGCTGCCCTGGGGCAGCCAGGCTGGCAGGACGTCTGCAGCAGCTGGGGGTCTCCTGTGGCACCCAAGGGTCTCCACACCAGCGCTGTTGTGCCAGCCTGGGGGATGCTCAGGGTGCCCTCTGCCCTGCAGAGCGCTGTGCCACAGAGCAGGGATGCCTTTGGGTGCTGTGTGTGCTCCACAGACAGCAGAGTCGGAATGGGGATAATCACATGGGACTCATCGAGCCTGACACGGCTAGAGGGACTCCTGGGGAGAGTTTGGTGTCCCTGCTCTAGGTTCTGAGGTGCCTGTGCCATTGTGCCACAGTTTGGGGAGTACTGCAGACCCCCCCAGGACACCTCTGAGTCAAAGCAAGGGCCAAAGGCACAGGCTACAGTCCTCTGTGGACCCCAAGTGTTGGTGTCCTCATACCTGGGGACAGGCTGGAGCTCAACCCTGTACCACCTCCTGCCAGGGTCTAGTCAGACTGGGGGGGAACAGGAGGGGTGAGGCTGCCCCTAGTCCTGTCACCCAGAGGTGACAGCAGGTCTGGGGACACTTTGCATGTCAGGGCAGGGTCCCTGATAACTGGACACTGCTGATTATCAGGGCCTTCTCACAGAGAGTCCTGGCGGGGGATTATCACCTCCCTGCAGGCAGCTTCCAGGAACCCCTGCGTGCCCTGACACAAACAACAGGACTCCATGGCACGGAGCGCTGGGGGATGTGGCCCTGTGGGGACATGTGGGGCTGGGGGACATCTCTGACCAGGGTCATGTACAGGCAGGTGACACTCATGGCCAGAGGCTGTGGCTATTTGGGGACACAGATGGCCAGAAGACAAATATGAGCAGGGTCATCAGCTATGAGATGGTAGAGCCCTCTGGGGATCTCATTCCTTGAGGACACACAGTGGGGGGTGCATTCCTCCAGGTGCCATATCCCCCTTGGTGGGGCCAGGAGGCAGGGGACACTTACTTCTAGGGGACATCTTCAGGCTGGGAGGCACATCCGTTTGAGGGCTTGCACACTGCTGTAGGACATGTCCCTCAGGAGGATATATGGCCAGGGGATAGTGCTTGGGAAGGCACCCCAAGGGAACACAGGCTCCTGACACCCCCATGAATGTGCCTCACCTGGGGGTGCCTGTGCAGTGTGACAGCTTGCACTCACATGTTCCCACCACCGCCCCAGACTCCATCTCTGTGGGGCTGTCACCTTGCTACGTCCAAAACATCTGTCCAGCAAGCAAGAACCAGTTGGCAGTGGTTAGCTCCCAGCATCTTTGGGGGGAGGCTGCCCCTCTGCAAGTACCATCCTCAAGCACCCCACGGGTTATGCCAAGCAGGAGCTGCTTGGGGCTGTGCCCCACCCTGGGCATGAAGGGGTTAAGGGCGCCGTCCAGCTGTGCAGTGCAGATGTGAGATATGCAGATGAGGCAGAGCAGGTTTTATAAGGCGGCTGCAGACCCAGCACCTCGCAAAGACCCAGTGCCACCCCCATAGGTAGGTGCCACCTCCTGGAGAGCTGCTGCTCTGCTCTGGGGTGGTGGGACTTGGGGAGACAGAGGTGGGGTAGGGTGGGAGCTGGTGTTGGGGAGTAACGGGAGGCACAGCTCTGCTCTGGGCTGTTGGTGTTGAGGAGGATAGGGGTGAGACAGGAGTGAGGTGTTATTGCGAGGCTTTGTCCCACACTGGGACAGTGTGACTGCGGGGGGATAAAGATGGATTAGGGGAAATGTTTGGTTTAGGGGCTATTTGGAATCTCTGCCCTGCTCCAGGGTGGGACAACGGAGAGGGAGAAGCAGAGGGCAAAAGAGATGGTGGGGTGGGAAAGCCATCAAGAACCTCTATCCTGCTCCACTGTGGTGGGATTAGGTGATAGAGAACGAGTAGTGGAGATATTGGGGTTGGGAGGCCATGGGGAGTCTCCATCCTGCTCTGGGACAGCGTGACAGGGTGACTGTGATGAGGATGCCTGGGTGGGGATGGGGAGGCCCTGCTGCTGTGCTCCCTAACGGTGGTCTTTCCCTGCGCAGGTCCTGCTACCCTCTCACCCTGCAGCTCACCGCCCGCCACCCCGGGCAGGATATCATCGTATACTGTAAGTCGGCTATGAGACACTACAGTATAGATGATGTACTCCCCAGGGAGCACCCGCCAACGAAGGACCGCCAGGGGATGGGCCACATGGGATTCGGGGGGGGGGAGAGGGCAGTGTGTGTATGGGATGGGGTGCTACAGGGACACCCTGAGGTGTGAAGAGCTCCAGGCACAGCCAAGGATCCACAGCCAGCGGGGAAACCGTTACCATTACTGAGTTTAGTAATGGTAACGGTTCTGCCGATGGCTGGACACGCGGCACGGCACTGTACAGTTCAACACGGCACAGCACAGCACTGCGGGGCACAGCACGGACACAGTGATGGAGCCCAGGAATTGGGCTTGGGGCAATAAAAGGCATCATGGCACCATGGCTCCAGCTCTTCTTCCTTGCTGCATTCATGGGGGACACTGGGCCCAGCACAGGGCTGGGTACATAGTTGTGCTGGGGTGCTTGGGGGGCTGTGCTGGGGTGTAGGGTGGGATAGAGAGCACTGGGGTGCATCCAGATGTACAGGGGTACCTTGGGGTCAGGGGAACACATGGGTGTGGGCAGGGGCACAGGTGGCACTGGAGAGCACTGGGGTGTGTTGCAGGGAGCACCGGAGAGAAGTGGGAGGCACTGGACTGTGTGATGGAGGGCACTGGGGAGATTTGGGGTGTTGCAGGGTGACCTCTGGGTTGCATTGGAGGTAGAAACTTGGAGTATTGGGGATTACTGGGGAGCATGGAGGTGTAGGCAGATGTATGGGGTTGTTGGGAGGGCACTGAGCCTCCCAGGGTGCACTGTGACGGACCGGGGAGTCTTGTAAGGAGCACTGGGGCAGACTGGATGAAGACACCAGGGCTCGCTGGTCTGAGTGGTGCTGCCACTGTGGGCACCGGGCAGGCAGTCGCCGCCCTGCGCCGTTCAGGACGGCCAGCAGGGGGCGCCTCCACCTCCGCGTCCCCGCGCACCGCCCCCTTCCTCCCCAGCAGCCCCTGCGGCGGGGAGCGGCGCTCTGGGCCCGCCCCCTCCTCTCTATGGTTCCCGCACCTTTGCGCCAGTAAGTGCGGATGTCACGCGCCTTCCCAGCCTGCCCCGCGGCGGGGCAACATGGTGGCGCCCCTGGGAGTAGTGGCCGCCAGGGCTGTCCGCTTGGTCTCCAGGGCTGCTGCGGCGGGACCGCTGTTGCTGGGCTCAGGTGAGGCGGCCGGGGCTGAGATCTCGCTGCAGTGGTGGCCGGGGCTGCTGCAGGGCGGGGGGGTTTGAGGCTAGGGCGGCCTTTGAGGAGCGGTGCCCGGGCGCTGCGGCGTGAGGAGGTGGACGAGCTGGGGCCGTTTAGTCTGGAGAAGAGGAGGTTTCGGGGTGTATACGGGGGCTTTATAGGTACTTAAACCCGAGTGGGCTACCGAAAAGCTGGAGAGGAGCTGTTTACGAGGGACCCTGGTGGATAGGGCAAGGGCGCTGGGCTCGAGGTGAAAGAGGGGAGATTTAGATTACATTTGAGGAAGCAGCTCTTTGTGAGTGTGCTGAGGCACTGGATCAGAATGCCCAGGGTGGTCGTGGCTGCTCCATCCGTGGAAATGTTCAAGGTCAGGTCGGATGGGTCTCTGGGCAACTTGCTTTCGTGAGGGTTGTTGCTGCCCGTGGCAAGGGGTTGGAAATGGATGATCTCCGAGGTCTCTTCCAGCAGAGACAAGTCTGATTCTGTAGTACAGTTCTGGGCTGGTTTCAGTCGATGTGGTGGTTTTATTGTCTCTCCAGCCAGGTTTCCCCAGAAATGGTCCCCATGGGCTGCTGCACTTCCTACTCGCTGCAGTGGGAGCAGCTCTGCTCTTGGCAGCTTCCTGGGCATCCCTGCAGAGAAGCCAAGTGATGCTCTGGGCAGGCACCCTCCACCTGTTGCCACCAGCAAAGGTGAGTGGTACCAGCTGCGCCTGGTCCTGGCACTGGGATAGTCATCCCTGTCCTACTGTGGGGTTTCAGCAGTGTACAAGCTGCTTCTTTTCCCTGCTAGAGGAACAAAAACGCCTGTTACAAAATCAACCTGACCAGCCCCGGAACCCCAAAGTTTTAAGAATTGCCATCATCGGAGCACCCAACGCTGGGAAGTCCACGCTCTCCAACCAGCTCTTGGGCAGGAAGGTAAAACTGGGCTGGAGCAACAAACTCAGGCTGCTGAATGAGTTTTTTGCACAGACTTTGTCTGTGTAATGTGTTTCGTTTCCTGTAGGTTTTCCCTGTCTCTAAGAAAGTGCACACAACTCGATGCAAAGCCCGAGGGGTCATCACATGTGAGGAGACACAACTGGTAAGTTTCAGGTCCTTCTCGTGGCAGGGGCAGTGGGGAGTGCTAGCTGGAAAGTGTGGGGTTTTCTCATTTGTGTCCCACAGAGTCATTTCTGTTGCACAAATTGAATTTGTAATCCTGGTCACTAACTGTAGACAAACTTACAAGATGTCTGATGTCTGTCTTCTTTCTAGATCATTCTGGACACACCTGGTCTCACTAACCACTTTAAAGCCCAAAGGTATCACTGCTGTTGTGGAGAGAACAGGGGAGCTGTTGAGGTTTAATAACACCAGAGAGTTATACAGGTCATTAGGGGCTGGAAGGGACCTCCAGGGGTCATCACACCTGACACCCCTGCTTGAGCAGGATAATAAAACCTAAGATAGGTCACACTGGAATGCATCCAGACAGATCTTGTGGAGTCTCCTTCTCTGGAGACTTTCAATCTCCTTGGGCAGCCCATTCCAGTGCTTAGTTACCCTGACAGTAAAGAAATTTTTTCTCACAGTGATATGGGCCTTCTGTGCTCCAACTTGCACCCATTGCCCCTTGTCCTATCACAGGGCACAAGTGAAGAGAGATTGTCTCTTTCTTAACTCACAGCCCTTGTGAATTTATAGACAGTAATTAAGTCCCCTTATAACCTTCTCTCCAAGCTGAAAAGTCCCAAGTCTCTGTCTCTTGTCATAAGGCAAGTGCACCAGTCCCCTAATCATCTTTGTGTCCCTCTGCTGAACTCTGTCAATCAGATCTTTGTCCCTCTTGAACTGAGGAACCCACAACTGGACACAAGATTCCAGATGTGGCCTCACAAGGGCAAGAGTAGAGAGGGAGAAGAACCTCCCTTGGTCTGCTGGACACCCTCTTCTTACTCCATCCCAAGAAGAGTCATTGCACTGTGTAAAGTTTGTAAAATAGGAATGACAGAAATGAGAATTTTTAGCCTTATTTTGGTCTCTGAGTTTTTCACTGGTGCAGTTTCAGTAGCAAACAGAGCCTGCAGCATCCCAAGCCCTGTTGTGTTTGAGTCCAGCTATGTGTGTGTAGTAAGGGGTGTTGCAAGCCATCAGGAACCTTTTGTGTCATGTTTTGTCCTGCTGTGAGGACAAGAACAACTGTGATCAAGTGTATCTGGCCTGCTCATTTGCATTTGTCCTGCAGACACAAATTGGAAGAAGCCATGCTGACAGACCCATGGGATAGCATGAAACATGCAGATTTAGGTGGGTTCTCCTCTCCTTTTGGAACAAGTCAAACCCTTTATGTGCCACAGAAGTTTACAGCCCTGCAGCTGTGGTATCCAGGTGTTCCTGGGCAGCAAAGGCAGCCCTGGGATCCTGAGCTAGGAGGGAGGAGGAGGAATTGCAGTGAAAGTATGTACCATATTGAGCTGAGGAGAGGATAAGAATTATCTGGTGCCAAAGGGAGGAAGCTTGGGTTAATAGTTGGGTGTGGGTGTGAGATACTGTTAGGCTGACAGGTGTAAACTGCATTTTGTTGTTGTAGCAATTAAAACACTCCTTTTTGATTCCACCCTTGTGCTCTCCTGTGGAAGAGTGAGGAGTAACAGGAGAGTTATGGCCATAGAGTGCAGAGAAACTGAGAACAAGTGTTTTGGAACATGCAGATTTACCATATTTCTCTTTTCTCTGGCAGTTCTGGTTTTGGTGGATGTGTCAGATCACTGGACGCGGAACTGTCTGAGCAAGGAGGTGCTGAAGATCCTTTCTCAGTTTCCTCAGATCCCCAGTGTCCTGGTTCTGAACAAGGTAAACAAGGAGCTTGTTCTTTCTGCCTTCTCCAGCATGTTCCACTGGTGTCTTCAGACAGCATCAGCGGTGATGTGTTTTCAGGTCTGGAAGACCATCTGGTTCTGCTGCAGCTGTCATGTCCTGCAGCAGCTGCCTCCCTGGGTGGTTTCTTCTGGCTCCTTCGTATCCAGGTGCCGACATCACATAGGACAAATTCCTGACACTCTTCTCCCTCTCTTTCTTTAGGTGGACCGGGTAAAGAATAAGTTCATCCTACTGCAGCTAGTGAATGAGCTGACAGAGGGAATTGTAAATGGAAAGAAACTAGAAGTGAGGTCTGATTTTAAGGACAATTCCAGGTCTTCAGCAAAGCCATCTAAAGAGGTCACTTGGGCTTCTCCACCTGAGAACAGGGCTTCTGAGTCTCACTGTCTGCAGAAAGCCCCAGAAGGTTCCAGCTTGGACAATAGCAGTGGTATGAGGGCTTCTGAGTCTGGGAGTGGCACAGAAGCAGCACAAGAGCCAAAGCAATATGTGCCTGCAGATATAAAAAGTATGAGAGGTTGGCCGTGCTTTCAGGAGATCTTCATGCTGGCAGCTGTCCATGGAGAGGAGGTGGATGTGCTCAAGGTAACTGTGGTCTGAACTGGTGCTAACACTTGGGAGATTGGTGTGCTCTTGCCTTTGTGGGACCCTGGTACTTTGTCTCCTGTGAGCAAGTAGTTGAGCTGCAGTTGGCCCTGGGGGGTTGTGGGGAAGCATTGTCTGCCAACATGGAGCACATCCATACTCTCTAGAGTATTCTGTACAGGACTCTTACTTGGGGCTTGTTCATAGCGATGAAGACACTCAGTGCTACCTTTCAGCTGCAAGGGATGCTGTGAGCTTCCATAGCTCCTGCAGACGGCTCTAAAGAGGTCTGACATTTTGGCAAGGTCTGCAGTTCAGAAGTTTCTCCTTTCCTTGCCAAAGATGCTGAAGCACTGCTCTGGTGCCTGAGCAGCAGCAGTATCATCACAGTGACTGGCTGCAAGACAAGCACAGAGGTTGGTGGCACTGTGAGAGCTATGTGACAGCTGATACAGGTGCATTGTGTGTTCTGTGCTGACAGCGGTACCTCCTGATGCAAGCCAAGCCAGGCCCTTGGGAGTTCCACAGCAGGGTCTTGACCAGCCAATCACCTCAGGAGATCTGTGACAATATCATCAGGGCCAAGATCCTGGAGTACTTGCCACTGGAAGTGCCCTACGGTGTGGTTCAGGTGCGAAATGTGTGTAGGCAGAGCTGCCTTTGAGCTGGTTTGTTGGAAGTAGCAGGCTATGTGATGAGAATTCCTTCCCTTGAGTTGGTGACTATGGGATCTTGCATGTTGAAGGTGTTTGAGGGGAGCCCACCCCTGTATCCTCACATCAGGGAGTGGCGTGTTGTTCCTGAGGCGATTTGCCAAATTGCTGAGTGTGTGCATTCTGTTGCAGGTGACAGAAGTGTGGGAAGAAGGACCGAGTGGGGAGCTTCTCATCATGCAGAACCTCTTGGTCCCAAGGAAGTCTCATATGGTGAGTGTGAGTACTGGAAGAGAGATGGGGCACTGAGGAGCATAACATGAGGTTCCTTGGGTCCAGCCATGTGCACCTTTGCTGTGAGTCCCCTCCACCTTAGCTGTGATGTTTTTGCTGGGAGGAACTGGGTGTTTGTGGTTTGATCTTCTCCACCTCCTTTATCCATTTTAACTGCTTCAGTGGCTGTGCTGTTGTTTTCTTGGGTGATTCTACCTCACAGTTAAGCAGTTGAAGGAAGACTGTTGTGATCCTATCTCTGGTTTTGATACAGATGATGTTGATTGGAAGAGAGGGTAACGTTATCAGGAAGATCGCTCAGGAGGCTGGCCAGGACCTGATGAACATTTTCTTATGTGATGTCCGCCTGAAGCTCAAGGTGGATGTGAAGACTTGAACTCTGTGCATATGTCATAACAGCCCTTGAGTGCTCTGGTGATGCAGAGGAACTGATCCTGTTTTCCCTTGTGGTAACCTGACTCTTTTGAGCAATCCAGAGGCAGAGGAGGATGGAATCAGAATAGCAGTTGGAGTAGAATATTTTATTCCTTGAGGAATGACACAAAATAAAATCTTCAGGCTGTCTATGGCACTTGATCTCATGGAAGCTGGGAATGGGCACTGGAGATCATCCAGCTGCAGGTGTGATTCTAGCACTGCTGTCACAGAGCTGTGTCCCATGTCCTTGCTGTCATGTGTTTGTGCCTGGAAGCTCAGGAGTGAGGACAGTTGCACTGAAGAGCTGTCACCTCATGCGTCAACTCTCCTGAAGGCTGAATTGCTCTGGATGCGACCACACAGGAGGAAGAGGCAACCCCCACCATGAAGGTTTTGTGTCAGCCGTTGAAGTTCAAGGGTGTGAGTGTAGGACTGTGCAGGTGTTGGTTTAGCCCAGGCAGTCTGAGCGGAGGCAGAAACATCCCCCAATGATGGGGTGTGACAGAGGGAGCTCAAAAACTGTAGATCCTAAAGGCCAGTGGTTTCCAGCTCCTGTGTGGGAACTGTTCCCACACGTTTGGAGGGCTGCCAGCTGCTGCCTTCATTTTGATCTCTCCTGTTCCTTCCCTCCCTCTTTCTCTCTCTCTCTGTCATCCTTTCTTGAGAGCATATTAATCAGAAATTGAGATGGACCTAGCAATAAGTGTTGTCTGTCTTTGAACATCTTGGTTTTGGTGCCTAGTGTGGTCCTGTCAGTCACACTCCTCTGGATGTTTGGAGTGAAGGTGCTGCTGGTGTGTCATGCAAAACCACTGTTCCGAGAAACTCGAGTAGCTTAAGTGCACCGAAGTTACTTCAAAGCCGTTAACTTTGCATGGGGGTTGCAGATACATAGAGGCCATCACAGCTAAAGAAGAGCCCGAAGTGGGAACAGCAGCAAGTTCTGCAGCTCAGGTTTAGTGTGGTTGGAGAGCAGCTCCCCAGGTCATGGTATGAGCAGGGCACAAAGCACTTGGATTGGAGTGTAGTAGAGCCTGGTGTGAGTGAAGCTGGTGTTTGGGACCTTGAGTTTCATCTTTGTGTGTGGCTGTACTCTGCTGTTGGGAGCAGTGAGGAGCTTCCTGTCAGAAATCCAGGTAAATCTCTATGTGCTGTCCTAAAGGGACAGTGAGGAAAGCCTGGACTGCTGCTCAACAGTGAAGATTGTTGGTAGGGTCTGCTGGGGACACCTTTTGTACTGGAGACTCCAGATTGCAGTAATGTCAAGGCTGATGAAGGATTCTCCTGTTTGGGAATCAGGAAGCTGGGTAGAGAAGCTTCCAGCATGAGGGTTGCTATGTTTTCCTCACACAGGGGACACTGGTCCCCCTGAATGCTGCTGAATGTTGTATTTTGCTCACAATAAAATGAGGTACCAGCACATGTTCTCTTTCTTCCTCCTGGGCAGCCGGGCCTTGCAGCTGCCTCATTTCACCCCTTTTATCCCAACTAAACCAGGATACTTCCCTCTCTTTCCACCTTCCCAGCTGAGTTTAGATCCTACCTACTGAGCCTTTGGGAAAGTACCACTGGGGTAGAGAAAAGCCAAGGAAGAATGATGGGAGGGGTTGGTGTGTTCTGTTCAACAAGGGGGAGGAAGGAAGGTCCTTTAGCACACAGAGGTCGTAGTCAGTTTAGCAGTGGTGGAGTCAGACTCAATCTTGAAGGTCTTTTTCCAACCAGCACTATTCTGTGAATCTGTTTGGCACATGGAGGTCAAGGAGGGGTGGCCCTTGGCACCTGGAGGTCAAGGTCACACTGTGCCATCCTTGAGCCTCATCCCAGGCTTCTTCCAGGCGGGAGCAGGGCTGGAGCTGCCTGCCTGGAGCCATGGAGATGCTCCACTTGTGTGTGCGTGTGGGGGTGAACCCTCCTGCCTCCCTACCTGGCAGCTCATTAACGAGGGCTGATAATTAGGTTAATTAGCCCATTACATCCCGTTTTAGTGGCCTCCAGAGGGGTCGTTGCCAGAGGCCTATTCAGCGCCGCCATTATAAGGAGCCCCCCCCCTCCCTGCTCTCTGTCTGGTTCCTGAGGGCACCACCAGGGG
>VZRI01010272.1:282998-323400 GCA_013397515.1 Upupa epops
GGCTTGTCCTTGTGTGGAGTCTCGTAGGCCCTTGTGCCACCCCACTAATCGCGATCCTACAGAGAAATGATTTCAGGAAATTAAAATAAAATAAAACGGGGCGGGGGGGTTGGGTGCGTGTGTGGATATTGCGGTTGCGATGTGCGTTAAATCCTTTGTGTGGTTCTTTTCCCCAGGAAAAGTCTGCTTTTATTTGATATTTTTATTTTTCGTCTTTGTATTTATCGTTAATAAATGACTCGTCGTTTTTTCTTTTCTTTCTCTTTTTTTTTTTTATTTGAATCCAACCCATTGTGTTTTGTTAGGTTTTTTTTTTCCCCAAGCATCTTTAAGGCAAAGCTGAAGGAAAACTGCAGAGCTTGGCTTCTCTGTTCTCTCAGTCCGCTCGTGCAAGCAAAGTACTGGGGTGCTTTTGGTTATGCAGCAGATGATCTTCCCAGAGCAGCACCTGCGAGGGCTTACTGACATGTTTTATCCTCCTCTTGATATCACCTCTAATTGCTAAGCAGAAGTTTTAGCATAAGTCGCAGATTTCGGTTAGTTGAGTAATAATTCACTGCACTCACACCTTACTGTAGCCCTAATTGCTTCATTGTTTTTCTAATCGCAGTCTCACAAGAAAACATAAGTTTATCTGGAAAACTTTTTTGCAGCAATACTTTTACCACTTTATTGCACAAACCTGGTTCTTTGTTGCACGGGTGGCTGCAGGAGAACACGCTCTCAGTAGGTGAGGTTGGGTTCCTGAGTGATGTCATTTGGGCTGGAGCAACCGTGGTGACTTTGTGATTGAATAAATCCTATGGGACGTGTTAGGCTTTGTGATTTTTATGTGTGTGTGTGCACTGTAGAAACTTTGTCTGATTCAGCAGCCGGCTGAGAAGATTCTGCGATCGGTGCTATGTAGTCAGTGAGGGAATATAGTGATGAGAGTTGCTTTTCCCTTCGAGCATGTGTATTTCTGGTCTGATCTTTCTTCATCTAAGGAATTTAAACTTCCTAATACTCCATTAATTTAATTAATACGCAGAGCAGCAGGGAAGCAAGTTGCCGTTGAAGCATATTATGGACACTAGAAGTGGAGAGAGCAGCCAGGAGCCTGGAGAGTGAAGGATGCAGGGAGAGCATTTAACTGGGTCTTGTGTCCTGTAAAGCCAGTCCAAGGGTTTAAAAACTTTGAGAGAGAAAAGCAGCAACAGCAGAAATCAAGGAGCAATGAATTAGCTGATTGGTAATTTTTAATAGAGGAAGGTTTGGATCAAAAGCAAGTAAAGGGTTAGAACTAACAGGCTGAAATAAACAGGCAGTGTAGGATCCTGCAGTTATGGGGAAAAAGTCTTCCATAAAAAAAGCTATTTATTTTTTAAAGAATATTTACACTGTGTAGTTGGATAGAATTTCTGAGGTGAAGAAATGGGAGACTGATGCTTTTCTGGGGGTGTCACAGGTTGAGCTGGAGCTAGAAGATCGTTTGATGAATAGGCTGTAATTTACAAGCATCGCTTCAAATATTTTCAATATTTCTCAGCTATTTTAAGAAGCCATATTGAGTTCAAGCCCAGCCAGCCGGGTAGTCTAGAGAGAGGAAGGATGTGTGTGGCTGGAACAAGAATTAAGCAAAAATAGATAAATCTGACATAATGGATGACAAGGGAAAGATGATTGCTGAAAGATGCTGGCACGCTCGCTGTTCCTTCGTGCCTGGCGTATTATTTGTTGTGTTACATGGCTTTTGAAGTGTAAAAAAAACAAGAAAAGAAGTCTCATTTTGTGCTGAGATAAAAGAAAAGGCAGGTGCTTAAATTCTATTAGGGATCAGCTTTGATGCTGACATTAAGAAGTGACCTTACTGGCAGTTCCCCCTCTGTCACGTTGTGAACTTCTCCATAGAATAAACAATATGCTTAGCACCAAATAAATACCATTTAATGAGATGGTATTTTTGATCCCCCTTTCACTTCACATTACAAGCAGATGTACACTTTTTCTTTTTGAGCACAGCCTGGGGTGCTATTTCTGTTAATAACATAAAAAAATACACTGGAGAACATCTATGCAGCATTGTTTTCTCTCCAAATGTAAAATTAAGGAGTCCTTATGTTCTCAGGAACTTGGGTATTTGCATTCATTTTAGTCTTATTTGTTTGTCCTCTGATAGATAAGTTTTCTAGCTTAGAAGTCTATGCTTCTGGGAACTGTTACCTGATCGAGAGGTGGAGGATTTTTATCAAGGACTGAGGAGTCTGTATTTCCCAGAAATGTAGGCGTATGGTAGCCTTGGCCTGTGTCTTCACCTGTACTCTCTGAAATGCCAGGACGTGGGATAGAAACTTCTGTAGGTGTTTCCTCCAGTGTGCAGCACTTTTTAACCTTGGTTTGTTCATTCATCTTTAAAAATCTTAATTTTTTGTCCTTGTGTTGTTACTGGCTGTCAAATGGAGGTGGGGAGAGGAAGAGCTGGAGATCATTGCCCTGACTGACCCAACCCCAAAGCTTCCATCACTGAGATGTCTTTTTTCCTGTATACTGCTGACTCCTCACTTCAATGAGGTGTTAGTGAGGGGTGTTACTGATTTATGAAGATGGGTGTTGAAGTAACATCCATCCTGTACTTTTCTAAAGCATAGTGGCTTCTAGGATTATGTGATTTCATAATGGAATTACTAAATACACCACTGAGAACATAGCCACAAGCTGGTGTGCTTGATTTATTAAACAGACAATCAAGAACTTTTAAATAATTGCTTTAAGAGCATGTAGTTCACTGACGTACTGAGTCCAGCAGTTGAGTAACGGGTCGTTCGGTCACGTTGTAGGCTGTAACTGCGGCCTGCTGGCTCCTCTAAGGCTGTGTATGGAGTAAAATGCTCCTGAAGATTCCACAATTCTCTGCATCTGTAAGAGACTGTAACCCCACCACTTGTTCGTTTTCAGCATTTTAAATGTTTTCAAACTGGGAAGAGAAGTGAATAATTTAAATTCTTCTTTCTTGCACAGTATGCCCTCTTCCTATTTCCCATTATAGTTTGTGACTTGTGTTACAATCGTAGCCGTGATGGTCTTTGAGCAGTCTTTCTTTAAATAATTTCTCCAAGAATGTTAGTTTGAATATGAATGCTAAGATGAGTTTGTCACTCCCTTCACCTTTTCTTTCTAAAAAAAAAAATCTGCTTTCTAAGTAGCAACTCAGCTGCTGAGAAGCAGAGCTCCTGAAAAGGCCTTCTGCTGACTGACATCCAGGGTTTGATTTTGCCCACAGATATTTCTCCAGTGGATTGTATTCCTCAAAATCTAAGCTTTTTACCTGAAAGAGGCAACACTTGGCCTTGGCTGTGCCTATACTTGGAACTGATAGAGACCAGTGTGCTCATTGGCCACTGGTTTGCAGTATCTTTAATAATTTGATTTCATTGGGCACTTAAAAAAAAGAATGGCAGTGGCCGATCTGGCTTTGCAGACCTTGTAGACCTCTTCTCCTTTATTCTGTCTGGGTGTCTCTTTGTTTCATTCATTCCCCACTCATTTTGTATTTGCTATGGAGTCAGTATAGTTTTATCCTGTAGTGCTCAGGAGTTACACACAGTTTACATATTCCCACTGCTTAACTCATTTACACTGTGTTTGGAGATCAGTCTCAAGTTTCCAGGGCTTGTGAAGAAAATGATATTTTATTACTGGAATACTTTCACAAGATTTTGGCTTCAGAAGGGAATGTCAGGGATGTAGTGCTTGGTGTGTGATGGGATGAAAAGTGGTCAAGATATTAAACACAAATTTGGGAGTCCTGCATGTTTTGGAGTCTGTGCACAGCATGTTTGGATCTTATGGAGCAGCTGAGTCTAACGTCTGGGTTATTGATGTATTTAGCGATAACTTGACTGCTCCAGGCTCTTAAATAGACGCATCGATGGGTATTTAATAGGGAGATGTGTTAGAAAACAGGTTTTCTGTAAAAGCGATGCATCTGAGACAAACCTTTAAGGAAAATTCTGTGGAATTAGGTGACAGCTCCTGCCTCCAGCAGGAGTGGACTGTGTAGCATCTTCAGCGTGCAATGAGCAAGAAGGTTTTTTAATTTCTTACAATGTCTGTAGTAATGGGATGCAGAAAAGGTGAACCGTGAAAGTGAAGCTATTTTTAGTATTTTAAAAAAAAAACCCAACAACCAGTCACAAAAACCATCTACCAAGCAATACGTTGCTGACGTCTGTAGTGTAGCCAACCCAATTAAGGTGCTGTATATTTTTTCCAACAGGATTCTGATTGTTTCTAATTTGGGAACCATGTGAGAGCAAGTGGAAATAGGTGAAACAACATGCTTTGCTCTTCTGAGTGGATCGGACATCCAGTTGTTTTCTGTAATTTCCCTTTTTATGCCAGAGCAATCTCTCTGTCCTGTGCTTCACAGCTAAGATGAGAGCTATGCAGAGCCTTCCCAGGTGATTTCTTCCCATATGGTGGGTGTGGGGCTCCTGGCAGAGAAAAATTATTTGCTCCTCTAGGGAGAGAGCCCAAGGAAGCGGAAGAGGAAAAAGAAGTCTTGCGTGTTTTGACTTGGTAAAATATTGTGTAAGTCAGGGCTCTGCCCTGTGGATTTTTTTCCTCATTTCCTGACCCCAGTGTATCCTTTGCCTGTATCCTGCTATCCTTCATCTTGCCTTCATGTTGTTAAACTTGGAGCACTGGGACCAAGTGGACTGGGACATGGAAGACTCTTGTATCTCTGTCTTGTCCTTTCCTGTGTCCATTGCCTTGTCACTCATTTGTCCTCTCTATAGGCAGTTTCTGCACACAGAACACTTCAAAAAATGTAGAACGATTACTGTCTTGAGCCAATACCGTGTGACTATACAACTGAAATGACATAGGGTAGAAATAGCACTGTATGGGCCCTTAATAAAATTACACAGATGCTTCCACTCTCCAAAGTAAACTTCCTCCTCTGCTAATCTTCAAAATCTGGAATGGAAAGCGCATACATTTTTAACATCTGGAAAGGGGAGCCCTTTGTGCCTACTTTATTATTCCTCTATGCAGCACTGCTCTTCAGTAAGCATTTTCTTCTCTCTGTTTCCCTTAATTTTTTGTCTTCTAAACTAGAGGAATGTGCTGTGCTTTGGCTTCATTGTGGACACAGAAAGTGAGGTATTTGCTTGCCCTTCTCTTCTATATTGTCAGTCTATTCTGATTCTGTGGGGGTTTATCCATCGGCTACAGAAAAGCCCTCAGTTTTTGCCTAGAATGGGTGATGTGTTCCCACAGCTGGCAGTTCATGCACCCTTTGACTCTAAATTTTTCACAACTACACTAAGCATTTGTGAATGAGCGTGGGAGGAAATCAATATGTGAGAAGACCAGAGCAGGCCAGAGAAAACCTCTCTTCCAGAGCCTTTCTCCTGGTCACACCATTGCCTGATCTTGAGTTTTCCTGTCTGTGAACTATACAGGGTTTAAATTTGGCTAGTTTTGGAGCAAATCACTTTTACAGTTGTTTCCAGAAGATTTGTGTGGAATCTAATCCCATTCAGGTTTGCTGCTCTGATCTGTGTTCAGCTTGTTCTGTGAGATACCAAGTAGCTCTTTCTGCGTATAATCCTCTCTCTGTATTTTCTAGCAATTTATGGTTTGTTTTTTTTCAGTCAAAACTGCAAAAAAACCCCCAGCTTTATGGAGCCCAAATACTAACTATATTTTTAAACTTCAGTATCTCTGAAGGATCTAATTAGTTATTATTTAAATAATGTAGAAATGGAATGCATGTTCTTTAGACATTTGCCTGAATAATATAATATTTAATATTTCTGATGCATTTTCTCTTTTATTGACTCTTCATTTCCAGTGCAGCTTAGTTAAATAATTCAGGGGCTCTTCTTACTTACAGATTATCAGTGAGTGAAGTTCCTGACAAAGAACCACAAAAAGGCTTCTCAAATCATGACAGTACGACATAACATTTCAAACACTTAATTCTTTCCTGCCTCGAGTTAAATTTAAGATTTTGCACACTTCCATCTAGTGTGCGTGAGGGGAAATTGCACCCACGGTTAAAATCCCAGCCATTCTCCCAGCAGTTCCAGTTGGGCAAGGATCATCTCATCCGTTGGTCCTTGTCGAGCAGCTCCTGCTGATAAACCGTGTAACATTCCTGGGCTGACAGGTTTTAGCTCCAGGTATTGATGTGGCAGTGGCTTCACAATGGCCATAAAATGGCGACACATGAAGTTTTAAGAAAAATCACCTTTCACCACATGGCGTTTGTGCTCTCCTTCAGTGTGTGTTCTGCTCTATTTACTTGTCTTTCTGCGCTAAGCTGCTTGGCTTATGAATTATTGCTATTGAAATAAAATTAAAGTGGCTGTTCAGTTATTTAAGAGCCAATTACTTCAGATTTTATTCTGATGTAGCATTTCCAAGGAAAGTGCATAAAATGCAGTCTGTGGAGGAAAGTTAGATCTAAAAATGTTTACTGTTTATGTTTTATAATCTGTGCTTTAGAGGGCTTGACTTGCCAGATAAAAAATTCTTTGCAATTTCACAGCAGTGAGTTCAGACATTAGAAGTTACTCAATCTAAGAAAATAAAACATGTTTGGGTGTTTTCAGTTATCCTGCATGAACCTTTGGTTGGAGAATGAATTCAACCAGGAGAATTAATTTCTCTTTGCAATTCTTTCAGAGACTATAATTTATTTACTGCTGACTTTCAAAGGCAGAAACATAAGAGTCTTATAGGACTTCTAGGATGTTTCTGAGCTCACGGGCTGCCCTGCCTTGAGAGGTCAGCACTGATACTCATTGGGTTTCAGTATCAGATCACTGTGAGGTCCTCCACTCGGGGGGGATGCTGAGAGTGAGATAGTTTCAGAAATGCAGCCCCAGAACCTCAAGCGATCTGTGCAGGACAGAGATGGAGAGGTATGTTGCTTGTTGAGTGGGGCTGGGAAGCTGAGTTTGCTCTTGATGATTGGGTGGGGTGTGGACAAGCTGAAAATCTCACAGTACCAGAAACTACTCTGTCAAGCCACAGACCTGTATTGTGTTAATACAGCAAGTAAAGAATGAGCAGGTATTGTTCATTGTGTGTGGCAATTAAAATGTACCTCTTCATTGTGGCATTTCCTATTAGGGGAGTGACAATGCCAATCCCAGTTCTATTTTCACAATTTAACGCCATACATTGTGTCTTCTGTGGGCTGGGAGAATGCTGGCTGACACTATTTCCATATTAAGGATCTGGTTTGCTTTATTTTTCATCAAAAATAAATCACATTGATGCGGATATAATTTTATTCCTAACTAGACATGCCTGCACTAGCAATAGCCAGCTTTCGGGTTTGTGGTGTCTGTCTCCGACAAGATCACAGATATGGAGAAAATGATTTATTTTAGTTTCCAATGCGTAGATAAAACTCTGTTTTTGTGCAGATGGCACTGAAAGGATAACACACAGCTCAGATAAATTTGTATAAAGCACCATGTATGTGTTCCAGAATTCAGATCTGCAGTACATCAGTAATATTGTGATTTATACAACTGTCTTACTAGCATGGTGTTTTTTTCAGCATATAGAATTAATTGCCACGTGCAAAGGTTGGTGGGGCGTACTCCGGTCCAGCTGCTTTTGTCGTGAAGTGCTTTGCACCCCAAATTGCTGTTGGGAATTATCTGGTTGATACTGGAGAGCACTGTGGGGTTTGGGGATGGAAAATGGAGTGGTGTGGAGCAGGAGCGGGAAGGTGCTTGGCTTTTTGGAGAAGGTTGGAGATGATACAAGTATTTGGTGGGGTGCCTGCTCCTCCATCAAAGGCTTTTATAAACCGCTTTAGTGGAGCGTGATAAAAAAAATTCTGATGGCTGCACTAATTCTAAATAAATGTTTACTAAACAACATTAATGGATTTAAAATGTTTTTGGGAATAGTTATTAGTCTTTCAGTCTCATAGGGTGAAGGGAGTTACGTCTCGAAGGGGGGGGGGCGCTGCCATTTTAACAGTTCCTGGCAGGAGGCCTATTTTGATCATGCAAATTAGGTTGGAAAAAAGTAGGCTAAGCCATTAAAAAAGTAGGAGAGATCATGAAATTTAAAATGTCTAAGGTGACTGGGTTTTCTGATTATTAACATTTTTGTTATCAGCGCTTAATTTTCCTCAATTCTCTCGTCCTCATCCCTTAATACTGACAGCCTCAGTGCTGGTTGCTCTCACATCCACTGTTCAAAATGGAAGCTGTAGCCTGTTGGCTGTTTTATTCCCAGCAAGGTGCTGGCAAATACTGCCACGTGGTGGGTTTTTTGGTTTTTTTTATAATTAGAAATGCAGATCCAGACATTTTTTGTTGCACCGTGGTTAATTTTTTTCTATTCTGTTAACATTAATAAGGTCTGAAGGTTAAACTTGGCTTGTGTAAACTCTGGGGATTAATTCTGGCAGTGAGAAAGGGGCACGTGTGTAAATGTGTGAGGGTCAGAGCCAGTGCCCAGGAGACTGGATCTCTGGTGAGAACGTGTTGAGGTTTTCACCAGGATGGTCTCTGGCTCCACCTTCCCCACCACTTTCTGGCTGGGGTGACAAACCACTTACTAGTGGAGTGGCTCAGCACTGATGGAACAATGGAGATGTGGCCTAGACCTCCCATTCCTCATGTGGGGTGACACATGGACACCATGGCCATCATCGTTCAGGAACACCATCCTTTGCACCCTACTCTTCCAGGCAATGAGAGTGTCAGCAGAATATCTGTCTTGGTGCCTGCCGGCTCACAAGCTTCATTTAGTCCTATTAATTTTTAATAGAAAATTAATATTAAGCTAGCACACTTTTAACACGACTTTGCCAGGGGAAGACCCCTGGTGCATGTGTTTGCTTTGGAGAAGAAGAGTTGTAGATCCTGCAGAAACCAAGTGCTTTGTGGTAGAGCCAGCAGCTAGGGCAGCATGGAGCTCTGTGCTGGGGGACCATGTCTTTGTAGGGTTGACCCCTTCAGCAGAGAGAGTGGCACTGCCCAGCTCCACTTCGGTGATAAAAATGTTGGTTGGATTTCAAATATCACTA
Organism: Upupa epops; assembly: GCA_013397515.1. NCBI lineage: Eukaryota > Metazoa > Chordata > Aves > Bucerotiformes > Upupidae > Upupa > Upupa epops. The sequence continues at coordinate 292,048 of VZRI01010272.1, forward strand.
TGCTCAGTGTTGGGATGTTGACTGTGTGCCCGGCTGCTTTGATAAAACTGAAGGGAATGGGATTTCCAGCTCAGTGTGTGCAACAAGTGTGGTGTGAGTCTGTTAGCACAGAGCCACCCTAACCTGCTGCTGATGGAAAACACCAAGAGCTGAATACCAATACTATGTGAACTTGAGGAAATATTACTTAAGTGATTTAAGATTTCTGTTAGCAAAAAAACCCCAGATCTGTAACCACCATTTTTACTAGGAGCTAATAAAGGAGAGTTGTGCTGGAGATGGAGAGTTTGTACCCAGGCACCCATCTATGGCTTAGGTACAGTCGATGTTCTGCAAACTCCTGAACAGTAAAGTTGAAACAGGAAGGTCGGCTCTGTGAGTTGATGGTATCTTTCTCGATATGATAGATTCTGGGAAAGTAAGCTGCATTCCTCAGCTCTTGCAAACCTTTTTAATTGTTTTTTCTCACAACCTTAGCCTGATCTTATCATGTAGGTGTTGCATCACACTTGCCTTATTCTCTCTACTGGGAAGTCAGATAATTGGTTTATACTTATTAATGGGAAGCATTTGTGAAGTCCGTTACCTTCAAAATATAGATGAGCAACTCTTGTAGCACTTGTGTGTTTCTCTGGAGCTCAACTGGAAGCACCATACGTGGCACCTTCTCTTGGATTGAGCAGCAGCCATGGAGTTATTTGGTAGACTTCATCACAGAAGTAAAGCTTGCAGCACTGCTGTGCCTTGTATTTAAGGTGTAGCTCATCTGCAGGAATATTCAGCCAGACTTTTCCTTATGAAGTAGTATTATAATGTATTAATTATTCATAGTCAGTTTAATTCTTTGTTCTTGCATATTTAATTGTAATAGCATGCTGTATCTCACAATGATTTCCCAGAAGAACTGTACACCAAAGGAAAAACCATTCAGGTATATGGTCTTAAATATGTCCCTGCTAATCTTCGTTGTTTAATTTTGGAGCAGAATGTGATATTGTTGGATGGTTCTTGCAGAGAAACAATTATGCAAAATCATGATTTCACTTAATCTTTTCAGCTAAATTCCTCAAGCTCAAATAGCTGGTTTGATTTTTTGCTGATGACATTTAACGTTGTCTTGCTTATTTTATGAGGGGAAAAATGCTTAATGGGAGGGAGGACATGACTTTTGTTTTCTTCTCTGAAGGGGGGGAACCTTTATCAAAGACTTTGGAAGTACCAATCGATTCCTTCCAGGAGATGAAGGGAGGGAATAAGATTTTTATTGAGTTTTTTTCAGTGATCAGAATAGCAATGCCAAATGCTCGTGTGATTAAGATTTCTTTTATTATTTATTTTTCTTAAACGACTGGGATGGGCTCTTAGTGCCTGATGTGAGAAAATATTGGAGGTGCAAGAACTGCAAATGCATTCACAATTTGATTTGCATTACCCTGGTTCTGGAGCTGTTTCATGCTTCTAAGGCACTTGCTGAAACAGAATCCCTCATGTTTGGAAAGCAGGATTGTTCTCTGAGATTTACTGTAGGAGTTTAAACTTCTGAAAAATCTGTTTACAATGTGTCTGAACTGGAGAATAGAGGACACAGCAGAGACTGTTATCTGTTTACTGCTCAGATAAGGAGGTGGAATAGATTGCTGGCCTGTTTCTGAACTCTGCCTAATGAATGGTTGCTAGGCAAATTGCATCTCAATCAGCTTAATCCTCAAGATGTCATTTACAGGTCTGCTCTTTGTGAGGGCCAGAACCGTGTGCATTCAAACTGTACAGGCCAGAAATTGCTAGCAAAGCAGCTTAGAATAGCTCGCTCAAAAATTCGGTGTACATGTGTTGCTGAGCTGCCCAATTTCCAGTGCCTGTTGTTGCAGGGCAGGCATTGCATGGCCATGCACTAGATTACATGTTCGGTGATAGGGCAGAAGACAGCAGCATCATTAGCACCATTTCTGGAGCAGCACAGCTCACATCATAAAACATTCTGGCACTGGATTAACATGCAAGAAAATGTTTCTAAATGGAGTCTTCGGTGCTGACCTGAGGAAAGGTATTTCTGTTTTGATTGAGTTTGCTCCTGGCCCAGTGTGAGTTTTGGGATGCACACATGGGACATGGTTAACTTTGGTGGATAGTTGAAAGTGGGAGATTGGCACAGGGCAGGGAGAGATCTCCAGCTGGGAGATGGCATGGTCTGGTTGTCTGAAGGCTGCAACCTTTCTCTGAAACAGTGGACTTTCTCCCAGAGTGCCAGGAGGGAGCCAGCTGATTGCATGTGCTGGTATGCGTGTGGCCCACATACGTTAGGCTCATGATTTAGTGCAAAGGAAAAAAGTTTCCTAACATAGTTAAGCTTTAACAGTCTCTTTGTAAAGAAAGATAACAAGATACTTGGTTTTATTGGTTTCTCATGACAGCGATTAATCTTATTGCAGGCAGAGCATTGTTCTTTGCATGGCTACACCTTCATTCCTTTGAAACAGATCCTCTGCAAGTGCTTGGTGTCATGACATTGAACACAGTAAATGCAAACTGGAAAAGACTGGACTTGTTGAATGCTGAAGACATTTTAGAGCTGTTCCTGGTCACCGTGTGCTGATGGGAAATGTCAGTCACATGGGACGAATGTTAAAAGTGCAGGTAAAAGGTGTAGGGTGTGACCTTTGCAGCGCTGGCATGGTTTGGATGTGTGCAGCTTCTCTGGTCTGTTACTGCATATTCTGTTACAGACTGGTAGAATTTTAGGACAAGAGAGTGTTAAAACGCTGAGAGCCTCTCCACATAAGCATAAATAAAATATTCCACCGTAGTCACCAGCAAAATGATGGTGGTTCTTGCATCTCTATGCTGTAGATAGGAAGAGGACTGTCAAACAGAAGACTTTGTGATCAGAGTGCTTTTCATGCAAATGAAGATTTTATTACATGCTGCTGAATCAGGGGCTTGTGTAGCAAGAACAGCACAGAAGTGATAAGATCACTTTGTCATAGCTTGAAATTTTGCCCAGCGTGTCTTTCAGATCGCTGAAACGGGCAAGAAGCGCTCTTGTTAAGGGCACAGCAGTAACTGATACAATGTTTTGGGGGGCAGGGCTCTTTCTGCATGGCACAGCTTGTCTGCAGGGATCTGCCATGTGCCCACAGCCCTGATGTCAGAGCAGAGAGGAACTGCAATGTGTAGGTGACCCTGTGTAGCATGAAGGCCATAAAAGCTCGCATTTCTGATGGGATCTAGGTTCTGATTTTGCCTGGTTGCAGAATGTAGGAGCCATTAGTGAAGGGTAGAGTTGCCTGTCCTTTTGACTGTGGTGGACTGTGTGGTCAGTTACCATCACAGAGGCTCTGTGCATACTTTGGAGCTGTGTTTTGCTGCTCATGGCATCCATCCAGGACTGGATCTGTTGATTTTTCTTTTCTTTTTCTTTTCTATTTATTAGCTAATATCATCTTCCCAACGTCCTTCTGTCGTGGTTAGAACCGGTTTGGTTTAATGAGGACTGTTGTTGCCAACAAGCAAATGGAAATATGTAGTGGAGTAGGCATCTAAATCTTCCCCTGCAGATGGGGAGTGTTCAGCATCCTGATGTGACCTTGGTAGAAGTTCTCCAATGTGTTACTTTCCCACTTTATTTATCTCTCTTGATGTGTAGCAGCTTTCCTTACAGAGAAGTGTCTGAGCTATTGGAAATCTGTCCTCTCTTTTCTCTTCCTCTCTCCAGAGACTCTGTCAGTATAACACCCAAGCTACCTAGATTGACGCTTGAATATTCTGCTTTCACACAATCAGAAGCTATTCAGTAAAGCAGCAAGTAGTTCAAGATTCAGAACTGACATCTTTAGCCACTTATCAATCCATAATTTCGAATAGTCTTGGTGAGGAAGGTCAAAGATATCCTTCACGTAGGATGCTCCTGTATGTGTGCGTTGAACATCCATCAAAGCATATAGTGCAGGGGAGAAACATGCTGAACAGCCACCGGATTGCAGTGTAGGGCTGTTTCAAATTCTTGTCTGAAGACTCAAGGAACAAAATCAAACCCTGTGCACATTCCTGGAGAGTTTTGGGGCAGCAAGATGGAACCTTTTCCCCATTTTTCTCATGCAAATGACGGTGAGGATTACTTGGAGTTTAAAATCTGGTTTGTGCTGGCTGCTGAATTTCACGTAAAATAAACATCTGGAGAGCTTTTTGATCTCCCGTGCATGCCTGTTGTCTGCCTTGCTCATTAAAATGACTTCTGCTCTTCTGCTTAATTTTTAGTGAAAGACAGCCCAGGGGTGATCTAAATGGTTCACCTTCTGCATTTAAAAATTTCCACCAGTGCATGGCCTATCCAGCAGGTATTTAAATCCTTTCTTTGTTTCTTCTGTTCTGCAGTTTGGGATCCACTACCTGTAGTGCAGTCAGGGCTTCTGCAGAGCCTCCATCTCCTGGTGCTGAGCCTGTGTGGGAGCGGATCTTCTGTCCAAGGAGAATTACGATCTTGTCCCTTTGCAGCTTGCAATACAAAGCCCTCCTCCGGAAGATTGCTGTGGTTTGCCAGTATCCCGCAGTCAGATCGGTGGAGTAGTGTCACATGGAGTAATCGGTTATTTATTCAAATAGCCATTACCTCTGGAGTATGTTTTCTCTGCTTTGACAGGAGCTTGCTCCTCTACTCTTCACTGGAGACTGAAAATGTGTATCCGTGGTGAGAGCACTGGGTATGGGCTTCCTCTCTCTTTCTGCCTTTGAAACGGGTTCCTGTTGCTCTTTGGCAGACCCTAGAGCAGTGATCTGTGGAAGCAGTGTATTCAGAGCAAGAGTGACTTTACCTCTTTGTTTTCTCTCTTTATTTATGTCTGTATGGGATCAGCTGGTCTCACATTATGTGTGAAGCAGTTTAAATTTTAGCCTGCATCTGTGGGATGTGATTTCTCCCCCTCCCCTTTAGTCACTTTGATCAAATCAAATAAAAACGCAGCACTTTTATTTCTAGTTTCATAGTTTCAAAGACAATCTTTTGACATGCTCTAGCAGTCTGGACTAGAGTCCTTTTTTTCCCCACTTAGTCCATAGGCTCTCCATGTCTTGCGCCTTTCTCTGTATCGGCAGTTGCAATCTGCATTGGCTTTTATCTGCATCAAAAGACAAATGGAGGAGAGCAAGACGCTGCAGGACTGGGAAGCAGATTTAGATGTGCAGTGGATGTATGTAATCCTTACGTTCAGACTGGCACATGGAGTACAGACCGCTGTCTGTATTGGGAATCTGAAGCTGGTACTCCCAGAAATGTGAGTTTAGATTTTAGGCTTTGAAGGTTTGTTAATCCCCCCAGTGGTTAATACCAACATAAAATTTCCTGTGATGTCAAGCCTTTCCTTCTAAATGCTTTTTTCTTTTCTGCATATGTCAAATATACAAAGCAACACTCAATTTGAGAAATTAGCATTCAGGCACTCTGTAAGCACTTTATTTTTGTCTGCTTTGTGAGCAGCTGAACACATGTCCGGGTTGAAATACGCTTGAGCTGCTGCTTCCCAGTGAGTGTCCCAGTGCTGCTTAGTCTGCAGAGCAGCGGGAAGGCTCCTGGCCCCACAGGAACGGGACAGTTTAGAACTTTGTCTGGCAATCCTTACTTCCGTCCTGGGAAAACACATCTGCAAGTCTTGACAGCATCCTGGGGAAGAAGATCCTGGCTAAGCTGTACTAAATCATCCCTGGTTTCTCAACGAGATGAGCATTTCAGTTGCTGTCATCCCTATCAGAATCCAAACCGTTTCTGATGGCATTCGTAATGTTGCTGTACACGTTACTTTTTCAAAATAGTAGTAGCTTAAAGCAAAGTGTGGTTCTCTGCATTAAGGAGTCAGATTCAGCTATTCAAAGCAAGTTGATAAATTGCTTTTCATTAAGTGTCTTGAGTGCCGAGGGGTTCAGTGTGTGTTCCAAGGAAAAAATACATCAATTACAGCTTCTGTAGAGCATTTATCAATCACATAGTTATAAACAGTACTAATGCAGTTAATTGAAGGCAGAAAAATTTACCTTTTGAATTTGTTGACTGTAGCAATTCCGTGGTTGGAAAGACAAATTGGCTGGAAATTAAAATCAAGCGATACTTTGGGGATTGCCTGAGTAGCTGTCTCAAGTCTACAGACTACACAGTGTTCAGGGGGATCGTGCTGCTTTTGAGGGCAAGATGCCCCATGGTGGTCAGGGCTGTTTCTGTCTGGGTTATCGAGGCTCAGTGCTGTGGGTTTATGCTGTGTTTGCTGCTGAGGTATGTTCGTACAGGCTGCACTAGCAGTATTTGTTCTTCTCTCGCCCACGCAGCCAGGTTGTGTGTACTACCAAAGGGATTTCTCACCAACTCTTGGACACTGACAGCTGCCTCTGTGTCCTGTCTGTACAACTTGTTTATATGTGTGTGTTGAGCTTTTTTAAAAGAAAAAGGCAAGTGCAAGGGAGGAAGGTTGCTCAAACCAAATTCTCTTGCTTACCTCCAGTCAGTAAAACTTACAGTGAAAAAGAAATGTTTTGTGAGTGTAAACTTTGGATGAAAGCAATGTGTTGGTGGCTTCTGAAAGGTTCAGGTAGGACAGTGCTGGAGTGTTTAGCAGGCCTGTAGAGAGAAATCTGTGGTGCCTGTGGTGGGCAGAGTATTTGAAAATGCCTTGCAGTCTGGTGTTACTTTCCCTGTGACTGTTCTGAGCTGCCAGCTGTGCAGCTGCCTGGTTTCATGCTTCTCAGGAAAACACTGAGAACAGCAGAGACTTTTTACAGTAGCTCACAATTAATGTATTGGTTGTCCTTTCTTCTGTTGAGTTATGAGTTGGCCTTTGCATTTCTTGGAAGACTGATACGGGCACTAGGTCTGTGTCAGGACGCACCAGTGGGGCACCAGCACCTTGTTCTGAAGGTTGTCGGGAAAACGCTGTCCCCAGTGTCAGATCCAGCTCTTTGGTATTCACCCAGTGGCTTGGATTTTCTGCTGGTGAGGCTTTTGTACTTGTGTTACAGCTTCTGTTTGAGGTTTTTAGAATGCTTTTCATCTTTACAGCTGCAGAAGAAGGTCTTATCTTGCCTTTACAAATGGTAGGAAGTGTATCCAAGAGCTGATGTGTTTGTGGTCCAGCAGGAAGCTCTGGCACAGGGGGCACTTGGACAGAAACCTCCAGAGTTGTCTCTTGAATTAAAATTTACCCTGTATTTCTCTGCTTGATTTGTAAATGGACTGTTAAAATTTCCCTATAGGTGGGACCTTAATTCAGAATCTGGAGAGCTAAATTCTAAACCAAACAACTGTCAGCGTAATCATACAGGTTAAATTGATACCAGTGCAAACTAAAATCCACCCCCTGCGAGCCTGCCTGCCTGTTCACACACCTGCTCTGCAAGTGAGTCACTTCTGATTTGATTTTCTAAATATGCAAGTTCATTTTTGTGTTTTGTGTGAAGTCAAATTCATTCTCCCTCATCTTATTTGCAAATATTTTTCATTGTCAAGTGAATCTATTTTTAAAATGGGACATGGAAGCATTTTTTTTCCAATATCTGACAAATGTCTGGTTTGTTTTTTGTCTCATATGGAGGAAAAATTTGTTCAGATAGCTGTGAAAAAAAATAATTTAAAATATTCGAGTTGTAACACACGGGAGTAGAGCTATTTCCTACTTGGGAAACTGCCTTAATCTGTAACTTCTAACGATATTTTAGAAGGAAAAGCTGTCATCCTTTTGTCACGGGCAGCCACAAGGATTTCTGTAAGTCATGATTAAGACTTTTAATTCTGGGTTTTTATAGAGTAAGTGTGGAATGAGAAAAGATAACGATAATGGAGATCTGTGTGAAACAGCCAGTGGAGAGGGAACTATTTCATGTTTCCTTTGCCCATCTCCTAGGCAGCTGCTTGCTGTGCTTAAGGGAGAGCTTCATTTTCACATCTGGGAAGGCAAGAAGGTCAAGAGGGAGGAATTGTGTCTGAGCGTGGCATGAGGAGGCTCCCTCCCGTCCTTTGTGGTCAAGTAAACCCCAGAATTACAACCTTGTGCTTCTCCCAGACAATGAATGCATAGGAAGGCTGCACATAACATCAACACGGTGCACATTCTAGCCTGATGAGTTTGAGGTTATATCTGCAGACTCACCACTGTGGGAAAGGGGTCAGCGTGTATTTTGGTTTCTTATCACTTGAAGGCAGAAGGAAGTTGCGTATGAGGATGGAGAATATCTGTTGATGCCTCTGTTGGGGTATGTGTTACCAGCATCCTGTCGTTGGGTAGTTGCTGGGCTGTTTGGGGTTTGCTTTGGATGGATGTCATCTCAGCTAACCTTAATACCATCATGTTCACATGAAAACAAGCCCACTCATATCTCTAAGTCTGTTCCATATTTTATAGTAGCTGTGGTGATATTAGAGATGCTGCTCGAGCACGTAGGAAGAAACTGGGTTTAGTCTGCCCCGAGGACAGGGGATGCTTTGGAGGAAGGAATGTTTGTTTGCACCGCTTGGTATCTTGTTAAAGAAAACAGTATCTTCTGTGACTGTTACACTGAGGATAGGGAGTCTGTTTTGCATTTGATAAATACAAATATAAGACTATTACCCTGGGCAAGATACAGTTTTGCTGACAATGCTGGGTTAGCTGACCTCTGCTCTTCACTGTTGCAGTTCAACCTTAGCATCCTTTGCTCCCTCTCCGTGTGGGTTTAGGTTCTGTGAAACATAACTATGATGCATCCCAGACTGTTTCTTCTTGCCTTTTTCCCACCAGTACTGCATTAAAAACAGAAGTTACCATACAAAAGGAGAAAGAAAATTAATTAAAGGTCAGAGTGCTTCAGTGTAAAGAAAACTCAAGGAAGCAGATACAAAGTTATTCAAATAGCTTTTGACTTCAGGCAGGTCCATTTTCCTGTCTCTTATGTACGTTCCCATGGTAAAAGCAGTATCTCATCGGTCTCACAGCTGACCACTAGTGTATGTGTTTCAAGCACAGCCAGAAATACGCCTTTGAAGCTTTGGCCAGGCCCTACAATCGTCCAAACTTGTCTTTTCTGCATCTTTTTTTTTTTGCCTTAGAAGGTGCCTGCAACACCTGGCAAGACCTACTTATGCCTGCGTTGTCTGTCAGCTCCTGCCACGTTGCAGAATATGGAGTTAAATCTAAAAATAAGTTTAAAAAGAGGTGAGAGCTTTGAGCAAAGTAAAATAAGCCACTGATTTGGGTCATGAAAGGGAATTGATGTCACTGGTTCTCCGTTGCAGCTTTCTTCAGCTAAGAAGTTCTGTTCTGAGCATGAAAAGGCAGAGCAGCGGTGGTGAGCAAATGGCGTTCAGGAGAGGGAAGGGTGAGCTGCTTCTAGTTCTCCCCTGGAGACTGCCCGGACCGTGACCTTGTAAGCCTGACGTGAGAAGTCAAGGTGGTATTGAACGCTCTGCAGTTTCATTTATCGTCACGGCCTTCTTCAGTGGTAGAAACTGTCACCCACTGCTGTCCTTTTAAAAAGGAGCAACCAAGGCATCGGGTGATTAAATGCTTCATGCAAAATTACGTCAGGATCCTGTGGTGAGCCAGATACTTCCTTCGATCTCTTCTGTCATAGACAGGCCCTGTAGCAGACCAGTCTTCTATCATAAATCTAGTTAAAAAAATCCTTAAAGCACTGTAAAAGGAGTTGTGTGCAATTTTTGCCTGTTCAGAGCAGTTATGTGGCTTCAGTAATGTTTGTTAAGTGCTTTGATATGCTTTGGTGAAGGGCAGAGTGTTAATAATTAAAATTGGAAGGAAGTTCTAAAGTAGCAGGGGGATGACGACTGTTTTCTGGTCTGTTAGTTAACAAAAATGCAAAATATAAATGGACGAATCAGCAGGAATTGAGTTTATAACGCTCCCTTCCCCCAGCCACCTGCATGGGCTGAGCACAAAAAGCAGCTAATTGTCTGCTAGGCAGAGGAGATGAAAGAAGCTGGTCCTACCACAGGAGAGGCTATTGAACTGCATAAAGGTGGTAAATTACCGGTGCTGAAAACCTTTTGAGTTGGTATCTTTACATGGTCTAAAAGTTAGATTATTTGCACTGGTATTTGCAGCATTTTGGGGGACTGATGAAACCAGCGTCTCATGACCTGACCCTCAGGTTTCAGTCCATGTAATTAAGAGGTCAGTAAAACTGAAACTTGTTTTTGAAGCTCTGTGCCTTGGCCAGGCTTGGGTAGTGTTGAAGGGTGTGTTTGGTGTGGACGGGCTCTCTTAATGGCTTTATCTTGGCCCAGCTAACGAGCTGTTTGTTGAATCGCGCTGTGATTTGCACTGGGCAGACTGTAAGAGCAGCCTCGTGTTTGTCCATTTTACTGCGAGCAGTTCCTTTGCAGAGTGCAGGCAGGAGCAGGCTTCTTGCCAGCAACAGCTTCATTCAGATTAGGGCTTTAGTTCAATTATGTCCAATTAACTTTTATTGCAGATAGCAGTGATAATTACTTGCAAGTCAATTTTTTGGCTGTGGTTATCCCAAGGCTAAAGTCTGAGCTTGATGGATTTTAATAACTGAAGTGACGTATAGCTTTTCCTCTTTTTTTCCCCCCTTCTTTAGGCCTCAATTAGATGAAAGGTCAGAAGCTATGTAAAAATCCATCTTACAATTAAAGCCGACTGTTCCACTCTGCAGCAGATGCGTAGTACTGTGTTTTAAAAGAACCTCTTGGGACTGACCTAAAAAAAGGCTTTTTAAACTCTAAGATCATAACCTTGAGCATGCTACTGCTTTATCCGAAGAGTGAATTGCATGGAGCAGGTGTCACACGTGGCACTACCTGGAGCCCAGAGTCACTGCCTTGGCTTTTTTTTTTTTACTGCACTACATCCTGTTCTAAATTGCTCACCTAGAAGCCTTTAGTGACAGCCCTTGGGCATGAGGAGTGTGATATGAACAATATTGTATTCAAGTGCTGCTGGCCCACAGCTTCTTCATTTTCTTCCTTGTTGAGCATTGCCATCGTGGCTTGGGGAGAGGAGCCAGAGCTGTGCTGCAGTGGGTACCCCACATACATTTAAATTCTCACCGCCTTACCCTCGAAACTATTTAATTTTGTTGCCTGAGTACTATTATAAATGGGGGTCAGCCTAAAAGGTGAAATGGTTTACAAGCAAAATCATAGTTAATTAAACCGCAAGAAGCAAAAATTGATTTTGATCGAAGCCATTGGCGGGGCTCTACAAAAGGTCCACCTGAATGCAGAAAGCCAAAAGGTCCTGTGCTGGCAGATGCTGACGCTGCTCTCTGCTTGTTACAAAAGGCGACTTTCTATTGTTCACTCTTCCTATTTATTTATCCCCAAGTACACTCGAGGCTATTGTGATTTATAGCCGTTTCAAAAGACTACCTCTCTGCGCATTATTTTGCAGTTTTCCATTTATAAAACATTAAGAGGATGTGATACCAGCCGGCAATGAATACAGTGCTAGTTTGGTAATTTTGTTCCAGGAAACAGTAAGATTTATCTCTGGCTCTTCAGCAGTCCTGGGAAAGAGCCATTCTGGTAAGTGCATAAGAATAAAGGGGAGTTTTTAGAGCTGGAGAACAAGGCAGGAAGCCTGCGGGATCAGTCTAGACACTTGTCAAGCAAAGCATGGCTGCCTGGAAGGAATCGTATTGAACGCTGAGGTCGGGGGGTGGGGGGCGGGGAGGGGTGAGGGGCTGTGTTCAATGTCTGCAGCTGACCCAAACACATTTTTGAAGTCCCTAGATTTTAAGTTACTTTGGGAGAGGAAGAAGGAATGAGGCTCATTTGGTCTTGAGCAGCCTGCTGGGGGGTAAATGAGACACTGAGTTTCCCTTGGAGCATGAAAATTGGCCCGGATTCAATTATGTTTCCTGCCAAGCTCTTACAGACGTTTGTACCAAAGAAACTTGACAACCCGAGTTAGTTTTGGGGTTTGTTTGCAGCATTCATATATGCTGTACTTGGAAGGTGCCACGTGTGCTTGGGGCTTGCTATAAATCCCGCTGGCGGTTATGGAACCTCATGGGGCTCCCTGGTGAACAAGGAGGAGAAGTGAAGCAGATCAGCCAGCCGCAAGCGCTTTAACAGCCCTCACAGGCTCATGGGGACCCCAGGGTGCTGGAAACTTGGAATAGTTTGGAGCTTTTCTTTTGTGTGGGTGGATGCTCCTGCTTCCTCCTGGCCCCAGGCTTTGTGAACAAGCCTGCAGTTAATCGTGGAATTTCGTGGAATGTCAGACATGCGTGTTTACTTTCAGGAACCTAACTTTAGACTTCCCCAGCCTGCTTTCGTCTAAACCAGCACAGTTTCCCAGATTTCAGTGACCCGGGCAGGGGTGGTTTGTGGGGAGGGTTTCCTTTGTGTGCTTACCCTGGAAGGCCTCTTGGGAGCTTGAGACTGGCGTATTTAAAAACTTGGCAATAGCTGTGTGCATGTGGGCTGTTTCTGTAACGATAAAGCTGGGCGAGAGTATTAGAAACTTACTAGTGGTACTGAGTTGCTTTACACCTGGGTTTTACTCCAGCTTGTAAAAATACCCCTTGTCCTGAGGAGCACTGGCTCTGGCAGAAGCAATACTAAATTTTGAATACAGCCAGAAGATTACATATCTTTTTAGTCCAGAAAGGCAGTATCATAAATTTTACTGGAGCTGGTTCTTAGCTCTACAGAGAAAGTGTGCCTGGGCAGTGGATGGAGGTGAGTTGTTCTGTGCAAGCCCATGAGCTTTGTTGGTGATAGGACTTACTCTGTAAATCGGTGCAGGGGATACTGTGCTGCCTGGAGCAAAACATCCCTGACATGTGCAGGTAAGGCTGAACATAACGGTCATTGTGGGGATGTGACAGTTACCCCCAAAGCCCAAGCACTGCAAATCCCTCTTAAGCTTAACATGCTTTGATTTAATTATTAATAAATCTTAGCAGGAAAAAAAAAATCTATTCATGTGTCTAAACCTGCTGTTTCATAGAGCACCCTGCAGTATGTGTGCTGTTAAGATTAATATCCTGCAGCCAGAGTAGATTAAAATCACTTCAAAGAGGGGTATTTATTTATTTATTCCAATCTAAAGATGGTTTTCCTCCAGGAATGTACTTTATCTTTTCGTATATGTTTTCAAGCTCTCTGTGCAAGCTTTGGCCAGTATGCAGAACCGGTTTAAAATACAATTTCAAAATGTTAAGGGTAAGGGATTTACAGCTGCCTTCCACTGCTGATACCAAAGGCTTTTGGTCAGCTTGCTCTCTAGTTTGCAGCTGACTGGTTTAGATGGGACACTGCGGAAACCCTGCATTTCGGATGCATTTCCAGTTCACCATCGCCTGTTCTTAGAGAAGCTGGCGCAGCAGCCCCACAGGGAGCTTTGCAGGTGCTGGTGCCCACCCAAGTTGTTTCCACGGAGCCAAGTCTGCTGGTGGGAAGCCTCCATGTGCCAAGTTCAGTTTATCTCCTGCTCTGGACTAATTAGAAGCAATAAAGCCAAGAGCTGGAGGGGACAGCATGCCCGACTGCCTTTGTGTCAGGACCCTGTGCTGCCGACCTCAGACCAAGCATGACAACAGTTTGAGATGAGGCAGCAGTTCCTGTTCCTCCAGTTCTAAATAAAGTCCTTATGGGGATTTCATGTTGTATTAGCTGGGTGGTGTATTGGAGTTGTCTGCTCATGATGAAGAAAATCCAGATCAGGAAGTAGCAGTCAGTGTCTCAAAAGGAAGAAAGGTTAATTAATTTCAAACCAGAAAAATGAAAGGACTTGTTTGTTAAGATATTTCAAATGCATCTGTTTTCATCTCGGTGTTGAAAAACTATTGATTTTCTGACAAATGAAAATCAGAGCAGGATTTTAATTATAGTCCAGAATTCAGCGATGGAGTTACGGTCAGCACTTCTGTATGAGTCTATAATTCTTTTATTTTTTTTTAATGTTCGGCAGTGACCTAGATGGCATCAATTTGGTTATTGCAAATCAGACTAAAAGAACCATTTTATGCTTCTGCTTAAAATGATTTTTGGAAGTCCAGTGTTTCCCTTAAAATGGTTATTGCCACCCCAGTCTGCTATGAACCTTTGGCATTGCCTAAAATGATTATCTGCCTGCGGGAACAACTGGCCTTTATAGCCCTCTCTGAAACATTAGTCTGTGTATCGGAGCTAAAGCTTCTGTAAATATACAATTTGACCTTCAAGGTAAAACTGTCTTATCACAGAAGCCTGCCTAGTCTGAGTTGAATGCTGTGACTGCTCTTAATCGTTTGTTCTCTTCTCATGTGCCATTTTCCTGTTTATTACTGTGTGCGTGGTGCTGAGCCTCTTGGTGGCACTTCAGCATGGGCTTACTCAAAGAGTCAAAGTGTTGGGGCTGCAGTGGGTGATCGTGGCAGAGCAGGTGAGCAAACCCTCTGCATATCTTGCTGTCACTCACTGTTCAGTTGAAGAGCTCTCTGAGCTGCAGAGTTCTTTACTCTCTTTTGGGGGTACACATGAACCATCAGTTCAGTAATGTCTTTGACCCTGAGCCATGCAGAGGTGGGAAGTGATCCTGGGCTGGCATCAGATGTCACTGGAGTAGAAGATAGATGTGCAGGTGAATGTGGGAATGGTGTGATATGATGGTTTTCTTACTGCAGTGAAGGTTCTTAATTCTGTTTGTTTGCTTTTTACTGAGAAATAGGTCTTGTTTTTGCCAGTGTTCTGAAGTTGATGAAATGAGGAAAAAAGGGAAATACAATTACTGTTTTTTCTTGCTGACTGTGAGTGTTTCTGTTGCTTACTCAGGTAAAGCTCTGGCAACTCACATTGGTTTTGTCTCCTGATTAAAAGGAGCTGGATTCTTGTTTTGTCTTTTAGGTCTTGCTGGGCGTAATTCAGGCCAAGAAACTGCTGCCCACAGGCTGTTGGCAGAGATGCCTGCTTAGAGTCAGGAATTAATCTCGTGTAAAGACCTAGCAACTTTTCAATTCCTAAAGCAATTCCTTTAAGTTTTGGGCATGACAGGTCTTCAGTTGTCATTTCTGATCATCATCTGAAAGACTCCGAGAACTCTACCTCCTACCAAGAACGAGGAGAAACTCTGGGATTAGATGTATTTTACAAAGTTTTACAACTACATATCTTCGAGTTGTGGTAGTGCAGGTCATTACCATCTCCTAGGGATGAAGTAGAGAAGGATGTGAACTTGCACTCTTGATGGTTTTGCTGTCAGCCCTGCAGCTTGGAGAGGTTTTGTGTGTTTCTCACAGCTCTGTATTACTGTTAGTGGGAGCGGGTAGGGTGAGCAGTTAGTAGCATAGGGTTGTCAATGCCCCAGACAATTTTTCTTAGTCACAGTGGCTCCAGCAGCTGCTCTCAGCAACACTTAGCTTTTGAGAGCAGTCACAGTGAAGACAGAGGTTTTCCTAAATTAATACTTGTATGAGATTTCTTGGCCGCTGGTTTAATCAGCCTTTGCATGTTGAACCACAAAGATGGGTACAAACATGGAGCTAGTGAATTCTACACAACGATTAATTGTTGTGCTATGGGAAAGCTGTAAGTCTACGCTGTTGGCTCTGTTGGTGCAGATATTCTTTGTGATGGTGGTCTCAGGTTAGATTTCAAATTAAAGTCTTCTAAAATGTCTCTGCAGAGAAATTTGCTTTGGGAGCTTTCTGGAGCATGAAAGCAGTGGTGCTGTGCAGGACACAGTGCTGCTGTGTCAGGTGTCATCCAAAGGTTTCATTCATATCACACGTGCTGTCCTCATCCGTGTGACTCTCAGAAGTAGCCTTGGCATGGGTTCTGCAGCCCTGGCTTCTTGTGCCAGTCTCCAGCTTTCTGCTTTGCCTCTTTGAATGTTTTGAATGCCTCCCTAGCTGTTTGAGTTGGGGTTTGTGAAACAATGACTGAAATTAAATCAGCCTATAACATTTGAAGCCTTCAACTCTCTCCATGTTTTGGGGGTCCTATTTCAAACCCCAGGGCTTTTCCAGCTGCTCATGTGTTCAGGCAAGCTTACAGGACCACTGATGCTTGTGGAGATATGGGCAATGAGGAGAAGTTAATTTATCTTCTTTTCCCAGAGCTTTCTTACACACTCATAGCTGGCTCTGCCTAGCCCCAGCCACTGTGGGAATGGGTGGAGTTTAAGCAGGGGCTTGAAGCAGGTGGCGTATAGAGACCTTGTTCCAACTCACGTTTTTTCTCCATTATCCTAGTACTGTTGGGGAGACTTTGAGCATGAGTTAGCTTTGTGTCTGGAAACCCCAACAGTGTGAGAAGTTTGAGGGTAGTTGTGCAGTGTTTGAAAAGCTTTCATGCTCCGTGTGTTGGTTTTGACGTTTGATTTGCTCTGCAGCAGAGGCTGGTGCAGCTCCTTTGTGCAGAAGGCACCTCTTGCAGTTTGTGTAACCCAGAGCGATGCAGGTTAGCGGGTCTCTCTGACACGAAGGAAGTTGTAGCCATTCATCTTTCAGCCTAATGGACCACAGAAATTACAAGCTGTAGCATGCAGCTTCATCTTGCCACAAGGCAGAGTGCTGCATACTTTGCCTTCAATTTATGCATGCCGTGCCTTTTTATTAAACGTGAAAGAGCAGCTGACAGGATTTCTCCAGAGGACTTGCTTCAGCCATGCCTGATAGATAGCCAGCACCTTTCAATATGTAGTAAAATGAGTGATGGTGATTTTCTTTACTGTCCACACCAACTACCTTTGAAATCTGAGGACAGACTTAGGAACTATCCTCTGTGTGTTGAGCAGCAGAGGAGGAGATGGCTTGTTTAGTTTTAACCCTGCAGGTGACCCACTTCTTGAAGTACTTCCGTTGCTGTTCTGAGGTGCGTTAAGGGCCGGAGCAGTGGTTGTGTGTCTTTGCTTGGTCAGGCCTTGTCCTGGGGCTGGCTCTTTGCCGCTTTCTTCTCTCTGTTCCTCCTTGTATTATAACTTTGAATTGTCTCTCTGTTGTTACAGTGTGCAGAGGAGTGAATGCCCCATGTTGTGTTAGTGCCTGTCTGCCATGCTGGCCTGTCTGCCAGGACCAGGTGACCTCTCCTTTCAGCTTCTTTCTTACACGCAGATGAACACTGGACTTCAGAAATGTGAGTGACGTTTTGTCTGCAGGATGTGGTTAACTGTTAAATCTGGCTCTGGTACAGCTGTCACATAAACTTTTAGGATATGGTGGAAAAAACATATTGAATGCTAGAGTCTTTCTTTTGTTTTGCCTTCAAGGCATCCATCAGTAATGGCTCTGAGAAATTCCTATGGAGGTTCACGTGTGTGCGGCAAGTTCTCCCCCTTTCCTGGCTTTATAAAGGTTAATTTTAACTACAGCAAGATGAAATGCAAGTGAGGTTTCTGGGAGGTTCTTAACACAATTTTTTCCTGACTCTCTTTCACTTCCATTTCTTTAATTACTTGTAGACACCAATCAAAGTTGGATCAGGCTAACACAAACCTTTTGAGGTCAGCAGCTCTGTTGTTCTACATACCTGGGGCATATACCGCAAACAGTCATGAACTAGTCCAAATTACTGAAGTTCAAAGTTTCCATCTTCTTTCTGATGTCTCTTTGGTGCTTCTGAAAAAGTGTCTGCAGAGTACTCTGATAATTCTTTTTTGATAACTTCAGGGTTTGGGTTTTTTTACAGTTTTACTTGGATTTTAAGAACTTGTTGGGAACATAAGTTTAGTGACTAGACATTTGTTTAAAATCTTGCTCTGTCGCTCCTCTTTGTTGCTTAAGTTGCACATTCATTGTTCAGTTGAAAGTTTCAGTAGTCCCAAGGTTTCTACACCAGATCTGTGCACTTAGTGACATGTCCTTGTAAGTACACTGGGAGATCTCCATACCCTCCATTTACTGATGGACTCATTGCTCTTTAAAACAGCCATGTGCAGTTCAGCAGCAGCTGAATTGTTAAGATGTTAAGTCTTGTGATGCTAATGAAGATAATTAAGATAAGGTTAAGGTTGATGTCCTTCAAGTCCTGTTTCTACAAGTGAATGACATTGGTAACATCCACAGGTGTGTTCCCATACAGTCTTTACACTGACTCCACAGGCTTGGTAATTAAAACACTTTGGCAGTAGTAAAACATCTTTACTCACAAAACTACTTCTTCAGGTGGTGTGAAACTAGGCTTTCCTCTCCTCTTTCTTTCCATTTCCAGTTGGAGCTTTACTGTCCAACACATGGCTGTTGGAAGAGGCACGTTGTGGTGGTCAGAACATGCCAAGGTCCTTGTGTTATATGAAGTTTCTCTGCTTAGTTCTAGAAGCAGATTGTTTGGGTTCCTGTGCAGGTAGCTGTGTGTAAACCAAGGATTGACTTACTGTTGGTGGTACCTGATGCTGTCTGAGAACCATCTATCCCCATGCTGAAAGCATGGCTGTATCCTACTTACCGAAGAGCTCCAGGTACTTGTTCAGAAGAATTTAGGACATACAGTAGCTGGCAGGCACTGGCTGGCAGTGGGTAACACTCAGCCGTTCCAGTTTGCTCTGATTTAGACGGCAAATGAAGCTACTTGTGCAGACTTCGCTCAGCCCTGCTGCAGATGTGTGTAAGATTAATTGGTGCCTTTTTCTCCACGCTGGATATGCACAAGCAGTGTAGCCCCTGGCCAGAGGGAAGCTGAGCTAATGAGCATTTTTAATGAACAGTGACTTGTGACTTTTGATGGGGGGTTGCAAGTGGCCTTTAATAATTGTGCTGTTGCTTTTATGAAAGGCGCAGAACTCCACGTGATAGCTTTAATTCTGACTAATAGTGTTTGCTTTAATAATTTTTTAAGTGTAGTTGTCTGGATCAGACCTTCTCTTAATGCTTAAAAATCCACATTAGCTCAATTATATCTTTTTTTCTTCTTACTTCCCAATAAGAGGCTTTTTCCATAAAGGCGGAGTTTTCATAGATTTTTGTTTTTCCTTGAGAAGTTAATCACTACAGGACTTCCAATTTCAGCACTTCTCTTTGAATTCCATCCAGCATCACAGAAAAGGCTAATGCTGCAGCATGTCTTATCCACTCGCTGGATTTCTCACTTGTCTCTATATTGGTATTCTCTCCTTCTTCCCAGTGACTCCAGTATAAATCTGACCAGTCAGGTAGGATACTTGAAGCAAAGCTGGGCAGTATCCACAGCTGATTTGGGATATGTTTTTCATGACAGTGGAGCAAAGTCAACGTGAAAGGTGCTTCTTGAAGACTTTCCGTTGGGTATAGATGGGACAAACGGAAGAAGAGCGTGTTGGGACAGAATTTACAGGATCATGAGCTAAATCAAATCCTTTATAGGGACCAGAATCCTGATGGCCTGTTTGTATTNCTAGGGACCAGGGCTCTGTCTGTAGAACCTGCAGAGAAACAGCTGTGATTGAGATTTTTGTGCAGAAGATGGATACAGCTGTTTTTTCCTTGTCCCAGAGCAAGTGCTCTCATTAGGGTAGGAATCCTGATGGCCTGTTTGTATTTGGTTTCGCGTTAATGACAATTTTACCATCAGCAGTTTTAAAAGCAGAGGTGCTTTAAAGCCATCATCAGGTGCACTGAAAAACTGTTCCAGTAGTGCCCAGGTGAGGCAGAGAAATGGATCTCATTTCAGGGTAAAAATAGCTCCAGCGGTGAGATCCGCACGGGGAGTGGGACCAGATTAATTGGTTGCCACAGGATTAGCGGCAGTGTGAACTTGCAGCTCACCAATTCATTGGGGTAATTGCTCATATGCACAGCCTCACCTTACAGTAAACATGAAATAATTACTTTTCAACAAAAGTATTCACCATTAGGTAGCCTTGTGGAGCTTGTCCCATTGTTTTCTTAATGGATCTCATTCATATTCCATCTGCCTTGTCCTTTTGTGGCCTGGTAGACAATTTCTTGCAGTTGCACACGAATGAGGAGTGTATTGTCACAGCAGTATTTTCTTTCTGTCTGTTCCAGCTGTTTCTCAGTTCACTTAGTTACCAGACCTAATAGTTCTTTACTGGTTTGTAGGATATTTGTATGGGTTATTCAGACTCCTGCTCACTCCATAATGGCTTTCTTCTTTCTTCTAGTTTTTTTTTTTTTGCTGCCTTGATTATTACCTTCAGCAAATCTTGGCTATGGAACTACTAGCAAAATGTATTTTAAGCACATTGGGGCACTTGGAAATGCATCATCCATGCTAAAAGAAGCATAATCCTGGCTGTACAAAAATGGTCAGTGCTGGTGGAATGGGGGTTGATTTCAGAAGATCCCATCTAAAGGAGATAGAAAGATGGGTAGGATGCTGGACAATGTTGGTGCATCGTTTAACTGAGGAGTTATTTTCTCTCATCAGAGGAAGGAATTCTTCCAGATTTGAGACGACAGATGCGTTGTAACTGGTAGCTGCAGCTTCTTCAAACATCAGTGGTTTAGCTCTTCTTTCTAAAAGCTTCCACTGCAGTTACAGTATAACAGAAAAGTAGATCCTTGGGTAAACAATATCAGGTGTATCTGTTCAGCATTCATATTTACAATATAATTTGCTGATGTGTCTGTAGAAATGTAAACCAGATGGAAAATTTTGATGGTAAGGGTGTCTTAAAGTATCTACTTATTTTTTCATCTGAAAATAAAAGCTGTGTGTAACAGTGCCTCTTAGGTGTAACGTAAATCCTGCCACAGATAGCTGTGTGGTCCTTTGTCTGATGGTTCCTCTCTGATTAGTGACGAGTTTCAAGGGCCATCTCTTGGGGAAGCATCAGCACTTTCTTACCATGGGCAATGCTAGAGGCAAAGGTTGGGAGTTCATGGAGGCCTTGGCTGTAGAGGGAGGGATAGTACCTGCAAACATTGTTCAGAGGCTCTTCTGTCTGTGGGGAGCAGAGTAGCTCTCTGAAAGGACAAGCAGAAACACCTGCCTGCAGCGGCAGGCACAGAGAGGTGAACAGAGAGGATGTCCGGGTTAATATCAAATGAGCATTTCCTTTGATAAGAAGAAGGGTGGTATGTGCCTGTGTTTGGGCAACAGAGTAAGTGTGTGACTGCACTGGAGTACATGCTGTACTAGAGATGCAAGACAACCTGCTTGCAAAGCTTCTTACTTCACAAAAGATATTTTTAATATTTCTATAATTATCCTTTCATTTGGTATCCATCCTGTTATTCATTTTCTGACCCAAACCTTCTGAACCTGAGTGCCATTTTAGAGCAGCACTGCTCTCCCTCACCTGGAAACACGGGAAGCTGCAGGATGCAAAGAGATGGCTGGCGCTCGTGGGTTCAGGAGTCTTTTGGAGGGAGTTCGCTTAAAAGAATCAGAGGTAGATTTTCAAGAGAAAGGACTTTGCCTGGGAGCACTGAGCTCTTTGCTGGAGCATTAGAGATTTCTTTGGCTCAGATGTGGGACTGGGGTTCTCTTAGCTGCTTAATTTCCTGTTCTCTCAGCCCAGCAGCAGATAGAGTGGGGATGCTGAGCCTTTTAGCAAAGAAAGGGATGGCTGTGTTGAATTTTTTTTCCAGTAAACTGTTTGCAAGGTTGGCTGAAAAAAATCAAACAAAAATAAAACAAGATTGTCAAAGCTGTAAGCCATTATTTGAAGATTATAAAATCACTTCTAAAGCAGTAGTCCCATAGGAATTAAGCTGCAGAACTGTGGTAGGGGCACAGCCCAGCTCTCTGCTTGGAATATGATTATAGCAAAGAGGCACAAGCATTTCCCTCGATTTCTGAAGTTCTTCCCAGAAGCAGATGGAGTTTGTGGGCAAGGTAGGTGTCTAGTATAATTTGAATTAAGTGAAACCACACCCCTGTCTCCAGAAGTCTTTTGTCTGTGTCTGAGGAGTAGGAGGGTTTGATACTTGGAGTTAATCACCTAATTTTGCTGTGTGATACAAGGATGCTGTCCTTAGCAAGGAGGCAGACAGAAAATTCAGCTGAAGAAATAACAGCCAGCTGTAAAATAAAGCACGTGTGGCCTCCCATTTGCTGAGCTTGGACTGACAAGGGCTTCATAATGGACAAAAATCACTCAAAGAGCTTTTAGGTGTCAGTGCCTAGAAGAGAACTCAAATGTAAATGTAAATGGAGGCTTGAGCTGAAGTGCTTGATGTCTGCATCAGGTTTGTGGGGAAAGGAGGGGCTACGGTAGAGGGGCTTCTCTGAGAAGCTGCCAGAAGCTTACCCTCAGCCAATGGAGCCAGTACCAGCCGACCCCAAGAGGAACCTGCACTCGGCAAGGTCAGGCCCGTTAGTGATGGTGGCGGTGACTTGGGGATAGCATTTAAGAAGGAGGGAAAAGTAACCTGCACAGCTGCAGCCAGAGAGAGGGGTGGAAACATGCAAGAAAAACAACCCGGCAGACACCAAGGCTGGGAGAGCTCCAGGTGTGGGAACAGATTCCTCTGCTGCTCTTGGTGAAAACTGTGGTGAAGGCAGGCTGTGACCCTGCAGCCCATGGAATGCCCACAGATGCATCTGAGGGAGGCTGTGACTCCATAGGAAGCCTGTGCTAGAGCAGGCTCCTGGCATGGCCCATGGGGAACCCTAGAGCAGTTTGTGAAGGACTGTAGACCATGGGAAAGACTCATGTTGGAGAAGGTCATGGAGGACTGGAAGGAAGGGGGCCTCCATGCTGGAACAGGGGAAGAATATGAAGAATCCTCCCTGTGAGGAGGGAAGGGGCTGCAGAGACAAGCTGTGTGATGAAGTGACCACAGCCCTCATACCTGCTCCTCTGTGCTACTCAAGGGGAGGAGATGGAGAAAATGGGAGTAAAGTTAAACCTGGGAAAAAGGGAGGGGGGAGGTGTTTTATTTCTCATCATCCTACTCTGATTTGGTTGGTAATTAATTCTTCCTGAGTTGAGGCCATTTTCCCTGTGACAATAATCTCCCTATCCTTATCTCCACACATGATCCTTCCATGATATTTTTAATCCCCTGTCTACTTGAGTGGGGGGGAGGGATAGAGCAGCGTTGGTGGGCACCTGGCATCCAGCCAGGGTCAGCCCACCACAGTGTGGTTCCCACCTCAGCATTGCTGGAGTTTAATGTTTAATTCATAACTTGCTGATGTTGAATTACACGGTAAAGATATGAGAATGGCTTGATGGGCTGTGGGGAGGGAGGGAGTCTTAAATTAAGAGAAGAGAAACAGACCCACCACCACAAGCTGTACAATATTTCAAGATGGAGACTGTCTGAGGTTTAGATCTTGTTGCCTGGTTTTGTCCAACTGTAAACATTCTCTGCTGAAAGCACTGGGGTTGTTTTGCTCCCCAAGGCAGGTCTTGCCTTTAAGCTGAACTGGGGGTTGTGTTGGTCACCAGATAATAAAGGGAATGAGGTACCTGGTATGTGATCGGCTGGTCTGGGAAGATGAAGTTCTTGCCTCTTGATTCCTTGGAGATTTTCTACCTTTGTTGTGCAGCTGTCTTGCCCTGGGGTTGATCCCTGGCTTACTAGAATCGGCACTGACGAATTTCCTTTCTCCACAGGGGACACTACACAGAAAATGAGATCTGCACAGTATCCTACCCCAGCAGAATTGGATGCTTATGCTAAGAAGGTCGCCAACAACCCACTGACTATCAAAATTTTTCCAAACAGTGTCAAGGTTCCCCAGAGGAAACACATACGCCGTACTGTGAACGGACTTGATACTTCGGGCCAGAGGTACAGTCCTTACCCGTCTCAGGCCACCACGAAAGCAGGCCTCCTGGCGATAGTCAAATCCCCAGCGAAAGGAATTATCAAAGACTTTGACGGGACACGCACGCGCCTGCTGCCGGAAGTGATGATGAATCCCCCCTCCACACCATACGTTGCACCTAGCACTTTAACCCACCCCCAGGCGCTCGCTCGCCAGCAGGCTCTCCAGCATGCACAGACTTTGCCGCACCCCCAGAGCATCCCACAGCCACAGACTCTGCAGCACCCTCAGGGGATACCACAGCCACAAAGCTTACCACACCCTCAGGGGATCCCGCAGCCGCAGGCGCTGCCACACCCTCAGAACATGCAGCAGCCGCAGGGCTTGCAGCACCCTCAGACCATGGCACACCAGACGCTGCAGCACCCCCCAAACCCTTTGCTGCAGCCAGGTTTACATGGAAGCAGAAAGATGCCGGATGCAGACGCGCCGCCGAATGTGACCGTGTCTACCTCAACCATTCCCCTCTCTATGGCTGCCACCCTGCAGCAGAACCAGCCACCGGACCTGAGCAGCATTGTGCACCAGATTAACCAGTTCTGCCAGGCCAGAGCTGGCATTAGCACTACCTCAGTGTGTGAGGGACAGATTGCAAACCCCAGCCCTATAAGTCGCAACCTGCTTATCAATGCAAGTACCAGGGTATCTACTCACAATGTCCCTACACCCATGCCTTCCTGTGTAGTAAACCCTGTAGATCATGCTGCTGCTGCTATTCCTCCCGCCTCTGTTAATGTGCCCATGGTGAATATTAGCAGGGTGCCGCCCGCCTACCAGAATGAAATCAAATCGGTTGCATGGAACCAGCACCAGCTTGCGCATCTGCAGCAAATGTGTGGGGATGCTGCTGGACTCGCGGGGAAGCACCCCCAGAGAGAGATCGCGGGACAGAGCTTTCCCGGCAAAACTTCAAACTACCCTCAAGAACTGTGCATGAGCCAGTCGTTCAGCTTGAAGCCCCCCATTGAGAAGCCTACCCCTTCTCCACCTGTGAACGGCTTGCAGGGACCCTTGCCATACACCAACGGGCACTACTTCCAGCCCATCTGGAATAACATCCTGCCCACACCCAACAGTGACAGCTCTGGGTCCCAGGACCTCACCATGCCTTTCCACGGAGGACAGCCGGCAGGAGCACCACTAGATTGTGCAGGAGGACCTCATTACAGAGCTGGAGCTGGTCCATCCAGCCAGAATAATGTGATGCAGACCATGGATTACCTAAGCGGGGACTTCCAGCAGTCCTGCTTCAGAGATCAGAGTGTGGCCGTGCTGGGGAAAGTCCATCGGCCTCCCATGAACCGAGCACCTGAACCAACTGATAGTCGAAATCTTCATATTCAACATCCAGGGTATAGATAGGCTGCAGTCACTTTCACAGACAAAAATTATAGGTTTAGTCTTAATTTTAATTAATAAGGCATTTTTAACTTGCAAACTTGTGTGATCATTATAGTAACCATTGGAAGAAGGCATACTGTATATCGCAAAGCTTTGCCTACACGTTATCTATCTCCTTTGCGCATCAAATATTTAACATGCCTTTTGTGTCAAGGAATTTCATTACACACTACTTCACGCCATGGCTCCTTCCTCCCCGCGCAGTCCCCCCTCGTGCAGCCTTTGCCTTCTGCTTCATAGCTGCTCGCTGGACTGATGTCGAGTCGCTGCAGGGTTTGGCAGTTGTGTCTGTTCACCGGGCTCCATCAGGAGCAAGGTAGCGTAGCTGCTTAAATTTCCATCTCAATTTCCTCTGAAGATTAAGAACAACAGAATTTGTCAGGAAGCAGGGCTTGTTTTCAGCTCTCAAGCCCATTTCATTAATGCATTAAACATTGACCGTTTGCACTGTCTAGAGGCCGATTTAATTGAAAAAGAAGCCTACAGTTGAGCTAGCGAGGGGTATATGTTTAGGTATTAGTATAGAAAGACTTTGCAGCTGTTTCTTGCTGAGACTCCCACAGTTATCATTTAGGTTTTGTCCAAAGTCAAAAGTCTGTGGCAGATAAATCTGGCACTTTGCGGACAGGGTATGGAGGAGAGGGAGATGGTGGGTTTAGGGTGTAGGCAGCAAAGCTGCCCCAGGGAACTGCCTTTCTTCTTCATCTTATTTCCTTTCCCCGCTCCTCTTTCACCAGTGTAAAGAGCTGACTTGGAATCCCTCGCTGCTAAGAGTCTGGCTGCCCTGATGGGAAGGGAATCCAGATGCACAGACAACTCCAGAAAGGGTTCAGCTGCTTCTCTGGTAGCTAGAATTGATTTCAGGGCAAGGAGTTGTAACTGGAGCTCATCTGCAGTGCAGAGAGCGAGGCCTGGGCCTCAGTCCCACCAGTAGTGGTGGGACGGGAGGTGGTTGATTTGAAGCAAAGCTCTGCTCTCAAGCCGCTGTGGGACTGAGGGTCCTGTAATCCTCTCCACCCAAACACCACAGCAGATTTAATGGAACAATTCTCCTCTCTGGGAATTTCTAACATCCCTTTTTCCCAGGGTCTTGGTGCCTAACTCCTCCTGTTCCTTTCCCACACAACTTCCAGCAGCTGGTCAAGCCAGCGACCTGCAGGACACTACGGGGTAACTTCAGCGTCTTGTTCTCCTCAGTGTACCCAAACACACCTTTTCCTTTCTCGCAGCCGCGTTTGTCGTAAGTAGAAATTTTTCTCATCTCCGTTAATGAAACTTAATACTTGAATGTAATGATCACAGTCAAGTTTGGAAATTAAAAACAAACAAACAAAAAAAAAACCCCGAAAAAAACAAAACAGGAGAAAAAGAAAAAGGAGAGAAAAAACCCCCGATCCCCTAAATGCATTGATCCTTTCTATGTACACTGGCTAAACGAATACTTGCTCTACACTGTAACTTTTAAGTGTAATATTTCTGTATGAATGTCGCCTGGTAGTGTGGGTTTGAGTAGCAATCGTGTATGGGTGAACCCACTGGCCTCTCTGCCATCCACTGGCCTCCCTCGCAGCCCTTGGATTAAAAAAAACCCAACAACAACAACAAAAAACAAAACAAAAAACAAAGCCTTAAGTATTTGCTCCTCGAACTTTCCTTAACGAGCATGGTTTAAAAAGAAAAAAAAAAACCACAAAAAAACAAAAAAAAAGACATCGTACAAAATTGAAAGGAAAAAAAAATCCAAAAAAAAAAAGTTGAACAAGTTTTTGAAGTGAACGTCCTAGTTGGCTAGAGATTCTTACAAAGGTTTTTTGGTAAATGGAAAACTGAAAAAAAAAACACATAAAAAAAAAAATTAGACGAACCTTTATTTGTATTTTATTTTTTTGTTTAATTTAGACGGTGTAGTCCTGGGCTGTAACAAATCGTTAGGTTTCAAAGCTTAGCAGAGAACGTCTTCTGACTCCTCGCGTACACTTCCGTCATTATTTAAGTTCTTTAAGTGTACTGTCAGCCGATCTTTAGTGCAGGCTCTCGAGCAAAGTTGAAGCAATTTGACTAAAGACGGATTAAATTATGTGTTGGCTTGTGTTGCCTTATATTTAAAAAGAGGAAAACTTGCCTGATTGTGTTATGCCAAATGATAGCAACATGAAGTCCTAATTTATTGTTTATAATCGTATTCTGCAGTCTTTGTGAAAACTGGTAAATATACATCTATGGAAGAACTGAAACCCTGAGGCTTTTCATGCAATATTTTTCTGAGCACGGTCTATTGGAAGCCAAGGTTTGGGGTGGAAGCCGCTTCCCTTACAGTGTCCCCACCCACCGCCTGCCCTGTACTCCTTTCCTGATCCACAGAGGGCTGCGGTGACTGTCACCTTCCCTGCCCCAATAGTCGTTGTAGGGTGTTCTGCTCCCTGCATCCTTTTCCCTGACTAAAGCATTGCCATCTCCTCCGTACAGCAGCCTGCTTCAGCTCTCAACCCAGATTGTTACTAAAGCTGGATTTTGTTTTTTAGTTTTCTTCCTGCCTCTCTCCTGAGAGAGACACCAAGCAGAGTCCCGTGTGGTGCTAGTCTCAGTGCTGGCATGGGCAGTAGCATTACACCATCAGTTGCTGGGGATTGTTCTGCACAGGCAGTGCCGTGACCTCTGAGGCTTTTCTCTAGGCAAGCAAAAAACACTCTTGAGACTCATCCAGGTGGGACCATGTTTGAAAGTTTGAAAAATAGGAACCATTTTACTCTTAAAATATGCCAAGAGATTGCTTTTGTTCTAGGAGTGGGATTTCTTCCTTTAAACCAGCCCTTTTCACTTCTGCAGCAGCCTGTTGCTGCTGGGTTCTCCTTTCTCCCCCTTCCCCACCAACATCTGTAAAGAGAAACACAAATCCTGGCCTGCCTCATCTCCAGCCACAGGACACACTGCAGCCCCTGGCATCGTGGTCCGTTCACTGAGGTGATGGGGAGGAACAGCCAAGGCAGTGGGCAGAGGCTGTTGCTGTAGTGCAGGGCAGTTATGATCCCCAGACATGTTTGTTCACGTGCAGGCTTATTTCACGGGGCAGAAATGCAAGTAACCTAACAGCCAGGGACACCCTTCACCCTGGGGACCCCAGTGGGGATGGTCCCCTGCCTTGGGGTTCACATTGCTGCTCCTATCTCAGTGCTCTGCTCATCTTTCTCTCCATCCATTGGTCAGTGCCTTCCTGAGCTCTGACTCCAGCATCTGGTCCCTTGTTCTCCTCTGGTCTGTGGTTTTTCAGATGACCTGCTGACGCTGCCCCATCAGCACTGACATCCATCCCCTCTCGGCACCACCCTGATTTAGCAGAACATGGTTATTCTAACGGTTCCTGGCAGCTCTGTCACCACCCTGAGGTGGACGTGAGATCCTTAGAAGGGTAAACACAGAACACAGTGTAAACTCTTCCACGAGGAAACTTGTGTCTCCTACATGTCTTGTCTTTTCGAGCAGAAGCTTTGAAGCTGTTCAGTCACAAGCCCAGTTTGTTACAGCCCAAAGTTAACGTTTTCTAAAGACACTTGTGAATTTTTCTTTGAGCTTATGGTGTGAAATGTGTCTCCGTGGGACTCGGCTGCTCCCGTAGAAACCAAACAGTAATGTTTGCTGGGGCTCACTGGGGAGAGAACTGGGAATTGCTGCTGTATTTCATTAAACCACAGACTGATGATAAACGTTGCTGCTTGTGTGCTACGGGTATGGACTAGAATTCTTTTTAGTTTATTTTCTTTTTATTTTGTCCACAGGAAAAATAAAAAGCAAAAAAGAGACAATGAGAAGATCTGATCCCTCTGCCCCTTCTGCTGGTTGCAAGTGCGTGGGGCTGGCGGGGCCATGCTTAGTAGCCATGGGGTGGATGCATGTCCCAGAGGGAATTTGGGGAAGGGTCTCTCTGGATTTCTGGGGTACGAACTGTTGGAATGTGTCCAGAGAAGGGTCCCAAGGGTGATTGGAGGGCTGGAGCACCTCTCCTATTGGGGCAGTCTGAAAGAGTTGGGGGCTGTTCATCCTGGAGGAGAGGAGACTTCAGCAAGATCTCATTAGTGGCCTTCCAGTACCTGAAGGGGGCTACAGGAAAGCTGGGGAGGGGCTGTTTACAAGGGCTTGGAGTGGTAGGAGCAGGGGGAATGGTTTCAAGCTGGAAGAGGGGATGTTTATATCAGGAGAAAGTCTTTCACAATGAGGGGGCTGAGGCACTGGAACAGGTTGCCCAGGGAGGCTGTGGCTGCCCCCTCCCTGGAAGTGTTCAAGGCCAGACTGGATGGGGCCTTGAGCAGCCTGGTCTAGTGGGGGGTGTCCCTGCTGATGGCAGGGGGGTTGGAATTAGATGATCTTTGAGGTCCCTTCCAACCTGAACCATTCTAGGCATCTATTAATGCATCAGGCACAGCCCGGCTGCCCTCTGCCACTGAAAGCAATGAAAAAAGGAAGAGGCAAATTCATACAAGCTGGAAAGGTTCTGAAACAAGGATCAGAAAATGAGGAGGACGAGTCACGGGAGAGGGCCTTTAAGTCAGAACTCAGAATTTGGACACTGTCTGTGAGGGTTAGGGCTGTCCTGTGCCCTAAAGCTCTGTTCCTAACCAGGAGGGAAACACCATGAGGAGACACAGGGCTGCTCCAAAAGCTGCACCTGGTAGCTGCTGCCCCTCAAAGCGCTGCCCCTGCAGTGTGTAATAAACTCAGAGTTGTGCTTACTTACATTGAATACAAAATTCTAAAGGGGGTTTGTAGGCCCCTTCTGGAAGATGGGAGCCACCTTTGTGGCTCCCTGGTAATCCTACATTTAAATTAATTATCTCTGAGAGCCACTCCTCCTCTGTGCTTGCTGTGACCTCCTCAGTGTCCCAGTCCCGCAGATGTCGTCCTGTCTTTCCAGCGCTGCTTCCAGTGTTCTCTGGATACTAAGAACTGGGCTCCCACGTGCTTTTCCCAGAATTGGGGCTAAACTGGGCAGCTTAGCCCAGTTCAGCTTAGCTGGGAAGAGCTCTCTGCCCACTGGCTGCTGCATCCCAGTTCCAGCTTCCAGAAGTGACCTGCAGAGAGCAGCCATTCCATCCATCAGTCCTCCCTGAGGAGTTTCGGCATCCTCCACTGCTATGATACGGCAGCCTTCAGTAGTTGATTTCTTCATCTGTGCCACTCCAGCAGGAGGAATCCCTGCTGCAAAGCTTCTTCAGGAGACTTGCAGCTGCTTTTGGACTGGAGCAAGGAGCTGGTGCAATAATGAGCCAGTGGGGACTTGGACTTGAGCAGCTGCTGCCACTACCGAGGCGGCACCTGCAGCCACCGCTAAGCTGGAGGCTTGTGGCAGGTGGCAGAGTAAGGGTCAACCTTTTACAACCTCTCCTTTAGGGCCAAATAGGCATTTTCTCCAAAGATTTAACTGCTGTGTTTTATCTTTCCCACCCCCGTGCTGGGCAAACTGGACCTTGCTAGGTGGGGGGGAGGGTGTGAAGCATGGAGTTTGACCCAAGGGAGGGGAAATGCCCAGGTGTTCTCTGCTCAAAACCAGCAGCACATCAGCTTGTGATGGAGATCTGTTGGAGAGAAGCAGCTGCTGCAAGAAAAATGATGTGAAAATAGTCCTGCTCCATGGGGGGGTGTCCTGGAGGGTCCACAGGGGAAGGTCTTAGCTTGGGGAGCTCGTGCCGGACATCCTTCAGCAACAGCTGCCTCTGGGATGTTCTTCCAACGCTCAACAAGGCCAAATCACAGTAAAATTCCTGGCGTATTGAATCACAGGGTCACAGAATGTAAGGAGTTGGGAGAGCCCTTGGAGGATCATCCAGTCCCACCCCCCTGCCAGAGCAGGATCATCTAGATCAGAAGCATCCAGGCTGGTTTTGAATGTCTACAGAGCAGCAGACCGCACAACCTCTCTGGGCAGCCTGTTCAGGGCTCCATCACCCTCACAGTGAACAGGTTTTTCCTTCTGTTAATGTAGAACCCCCTCTGCTCCAGTTTGTACCTGCTGCCTCTTGTCCGATCGCTGGACACCCCTGAGCAGAGCCTGGCTCCATCCTTCTCACATCCACCCTTTCCATGTTTACAAACGTAATGGGGGCACCCCTCAGTCTCCTCCCAGCCGAAGACACCCCTCAGCCTTTCCTGATCAGGGAGATGCTCCACTCCATCATCCCTATGGTTCTGCACTGGGCTCTTTCAAGCAGTTCCCTGTCCCTCTTGAATTGAGGAGCCCAGAACTGGACCCAATAGTCCACTGGGTGCAGTGTTGGGCCCTGCAGTACAGGGAGGACATGGAGGGGCTGGAGAGGGGGCAGAGA
>VZRI01010272.1:331421-348215 GCA_013397515.1 Upupa epops
GGACCCCGGTGACGCTTCGCATCGTCCAGGGGGCATCGATCCCCAACCCCAACACCCCTCCCCCGCATTGCCACCGTGGCACCCCCGGTCCTGCACCGGGCACGATGGTAACAACCGGGCAGCACCGGGCAGGGCGCGATGCCGGTGTCTAGGTCAGAGCTGCCAGCCCGTGGGGTCCCCAGCGAAGGGACGCGTCGGGTCGCGCTCACCCGTGGGGGTGGGTATTGCCAGATCCCCACACACACACCCCCCACACACACACATCTCCCCAGTCGCTCCCTCCATCGGGGCAGGAAAGGGTTAAACACAAATCTTAGCAAACGCTCGAAACTCTCCAGGCTTCATCAAGCCCTCCTCTTCCTCCTCCTCCCCGAGAGGGGCCGCGGGCCGCTGCACCCTGCGGGACGGCTGTCAGAGCCTGGGCGAAACCCGCACCTCCGGGGAATCCCCGGGGCATCCCGCACCCCCGCGGAACCCTTAGGGCATCCCGTAACCCTTCCCGCGATACTCCGCAGCCTGGGGCACCCCCGCACCCTCGGGGCACCCGGGGACACCCCCGCACCCAGCAGCGACACCCAGGACCACTCGGATGCGGGGAGTAGGGGGAGTGGACGGGAGCACCCTGATTCCACTCCCTGGGTGCGGAACCGAGTGCGGGGGCCTGACCGGGGCTCTCGACGGAGGAAGGAGCGGGGACTCGACGTCATGTCGGGGCGTCCGTGACGTCATGTCGCGACTCACCTGAGGAACTCCTGCAGGCAAGTGTCGCAGAAGCGATGGCCGCAGGTGGAGACCCGCACGGGTTCCCGCATGGGTTTCCCGCACAGCGGACACAGCACTCGCCGCCGCGGCCGCTCCAGCAGCTTGTAGTCGTAGCCCGGCATCCCGCTCTCCTCTTCCTCCTTCTCCTCCTCCTCAGCCGCAGCCGCCGCCGTCCCGCTCCGCTCCTCCGCGCTGCTGAGCCCCGGCTCCGCCCGGGGGGGCCGGACGGGGCGGTGGAACNACAGCTCCTCGGGCAGGGACCTTCCGGGGGGAGTTTGGGGGACCCGCCGCCCCGCGGACAGCCGCCCCGAGGCGGGGGATGGGGACCCAGTACCCCGGGGGCAGCCACCCCCAAGGGATTTGAAGAGAGGGTTGGGGTATCGTGTACAGCCACCCCGCGATTTGGGGAGCACCCCGGGGCTCAGCCGTCTCCCGCAGCAGGGTCTAAGGTGGGGAACGGTGGAGCTGGGACGTGGTGGGGCTGCCCTGAGCTCCTTCCTCACAGCACAGACTCGGGCTCCTGTGGCTTCATCTTACCCTGAGCTCTTGGCCCAGGGTTGATGCCAAGAGCAACCCCCGGCCCATGGTTTCCAACTTCACAGGGAAAAGCTCGGAGCAAGGGGGATAAAAGCAAATCTGTGTGCCTTCAGCCCCCACCTCAGCCTTTTCAGAAACCAGAGCAGCATATGGGAGTATTTGCCCCTTTCCCCAGGGATGGAGACGAGCAGATGACAGGCTGAGAGCATGTGTGAGCCCCACCAACGCTGCAGCCAGAGCTTCCCCATTAAAGGGCGGCAGTTGCTCCAGCCCCAAATGTTCGCAGATTTCAATTAGCAAATGGCAGAGGAGGGGGATTCCTGAGGGACACGCTGAGCGAGTCAGGCTCCAGCACTTGTCACTCAAGGAGCTCACGTTACCCTTTTCCCCTTCTCCCTGAGCGGCTCCGCTTAAAATAAAAATCCTACAGTGCCCCCAGGGCAGGGGGAAGGCAGCCTGCCCGCCCGCAAAGGGATGGGTGACTGGTTTCTGGGGTTACCCTGCCAGAGAACGGGTTACCCTGCCACAGGGCTCTATCTCCTGACACCCAGATAGCAGGGAAGATTGTAGGGTGAATGTTGTACTGCCGGTCTTTTCTAAGAGATCGTGTGGAGAGCCCAAGCTAAACTTTAACCAGCTCCCAGAGCACCTAGGAACCCAGTGTCAGTGAGGAAGGGAACAGAGAGCAGTGGGGTGCAGAGGGCACCTCCGAGTCATCGCGAGGATCCAGCTGCCCAGAGCTGTGATTTTCTCCAGGGCAGGAGAATCTGGTTCTGCCACCAAGTCAGTCACAGCCCGCCCTGGAGAATGGCTGACTCCCAGCAAGAGACAGGCACTGCCTGACACCCCACAACAGGCGGGGATGTGGTCCTGTCTAAACCCCACCTCTGGACCCCGCTAAGGGAGTGGGTTCAGGACTGAAGGACTCGTTCTTGGCATCTGCATCAGGCACAGGACACGACGAACGGCAGCACGAGGCAGAGACCAGTCTCATCACTTTTTGCTGCTTCTCTTTGATGCTTTTATTCTCCTTCTCCCCTACCTTCACTGAGGAGCATCTTGGCTAATTAGCCAGGAACTGACAAAGCCATCAGAAGGCGCTGGCTGTGCCGGCAGGACGGCTGGGAGGTGTCAGACCCCGCAAACAAAGCTCTCCTCTTTTCCCCTCTCCCTGAGGAAAACCCTTCCCGCACTCCACATCAGAGCCAGGCGTTTGTCTCACACAAAGGCGACACTCGTCCCCCAGGCAGGGCAATTCCCTTTGTGGAAGTGATTAGTTCTCTGGCCTCCAATATGTTCCCTGTCCCCTCAGTGACAGATCAGTCCTTGAACCCATCTAGGCTCCTGCCTTCTCCCCCTAACCCAGCCCCTCCCTGCTCCTCTCCATTCCTCTGTTTTGTGTTTAACTTCAACTGGAGAGACCCAGAAGCGACGCTCCAGCTTCTAAAGAAGTTAAGGTGGAGCATGTTGCCCCAGGGAAAGGAGAGGGGAGAGACCTCTCCCTGCTTCTGGGGACTCATGTCCAGGGACCGGCTGCGAGGCAGCTGGACAGATGGAGGGCAGCCACACTTTCTGCCAACCCTCGTGGGAACTGGGATACAACCACAACAGAGAGGCTGTAATCAATCAGCTCCAGGATCAGCAGTGGTTTAGGGCTGTTTCCTGCCGATAGGAGCAGGGTCAGCAGGATCATATTGGGTACAGGGATGGGGACAGGCTTTCCCCGGGTGACAATGACCAGCAGGGATGGGATGCCCCACTCACGGTGTGCGATGCCAAAGATGGGACCAAGCAGTCTCATCCCTTACACCCGCTCCCTGCTCTCTCATAGCCAGGTGAGCTACAAGGGCCACGGCTGATCCACCAGCAGCTCCCAGGGATGCGGGAACAAAACAAGGATCAAGGGAGAAGCCCTGAGACCTGCAGTTTTCACCAGAAGCTTCTGTAGGGAAACAAAGCAGCAGCCAGACGTGAGGAATGCAACTGGCCTATTTGCCCGGGCTGCTCTGTGCCTCCGGCTGCGTGGACATGCTGCGGCTTGTCGTTTCAAGAGCTATTGTTGCTCGGGGCTGGGGGCCTCTTTGTTTCCTTTACCCTTTCGCCAGGCTTGGTCACAGCCCGGTATTAAATTATTCAAATCATCTAGCCGGGCTTCACGGCTCAACTCCGGCACGGAGCACATGGGCTGTGAAATCCCCGAGGGTTCCAGCCCTGATCAGTGAGCCCCTAGCCCAGCACAAATCAGACTGGTCTGTACTGGTTCCCCTTGCTGGGAGTGAAGGGTCTTGATATTCAAGCTGGTGACACCTCCAGACCCAGCACTGCGGTGCAAAGGCATCGTTGAGCCATAAACAACCCACCTAACACCAGCACACTAGTGGGAACAGGGGGGGCTGCTGGGGGAGTCCACCTCTGGGTTTGGCAGCCCAGTTGGAGCAGGGAGGGCCCAGTGGCTCTTTGAGCTGCAGGGTAACCCTGTGTCAGTGACATTCTGGTGTCACCACTGCCAAGACAAAGGGTGGCAGAGACCTGTGTCCTGCCCACTCACCGTTGCAGCCAGCCCTGGTGGGAACACCAGCCCCTTCTTACTGGGGCCAGGGCACCTGTGGCAGTAGGAGCTGGTGCTGTCCCCAGCTCAGCCCATGGAGAAGAGGCAAAGGCCCAGAGGGGCTTGGAGGCAGTTTAATCCAGCCCTGCAATTATTCTGGTGCCCAGGTTGGTCTGGAAGCAGAGAACACCTTCCCCTCTATTGACATCAGAGCCGTCCCCGTAAGCTGCAGCACCAGGCAACTGCCAAGGGACTAGCAGAGCCTTTGAATTCAAGTCGGCTTCCTGGGATAGGAGGGTGTGACCCACAAAGGCAGCTCCACAAGAAACAGAAAGGGCAGGGAAAAACCCCTGCACCCACCCTGCCAGGAGCCAGCGAGGGAGGCCGTGTCTGAGCACACGCCTCTGCCGGCTGGATGGGACCAGCTCCCTTCCCCAGCCAGAGCCTGGGAGGCGAGGGAGGGAAAAGAGCTGGCGACCTGCAGAAATTCATTACCTTTCACATGACAGAGGGATCAGTCGGCTTCTCCCAGAGCCCGGTGAGGTTTCCCCTCATTGAAAACAGGAAAGAATCACAAAAATAATTAGAGAGATTTCATCTCAGCCAGCTTATGAAAGCACTGACTTTATACACAGCAGACTGGCAACAGCACAAAGATGGATGTGAAAGGCAAGAGCATTTGCAACGTCAGACAGATCAGAGACAGAAGCTCATCAAAAAATGGCCCAGGGCAGATGCAAGGTGAAAAAAGAAAAGAGGAGGGGAAAAAGAAATAATAAAGGAAAGGAAACGACCCTTCTGCAGATTAAAAATACGTGTGTGGCACAGTGAGATGGCCCCTCCTGCCCACAGAAAGGAGCCCAGGTGAAAGCTCATAATCTCCCCAGAGAGATCTGGGTTAAAAAACTGCAACTACTGATAATCGCTCGTTGGGTTTTGCTGCCTTCCGCTAGCTCAGCTGGGAGCCACTGTGCTGGTCAGCAGCAGATTTAGGGGCCTGAGGACAAACGTCAGCTGCAAGATGCTCAGGTTTGCTCTTGGGGACAGTGCAGGATCTAACTGGGAAGCTCCAGGCAGCATTTCAGGTAAGTGAGACAGGCTGTGCTGTACCGAGTGGCTCCTTGCGCCAGGGTCGGCCAGCCGTGCAGGCCAAGACCCTTGAAAGCTGCGACTGGCGGCTCAACGAAGGGCAAAACGTTTGGAGGGGGGATGGGAAAGGACAGACTTCTCTAATTAGAAAAGAGGTTGCACTTAGTCACCCAGCGCAGTGCCTGGGGCCCTAACTCCAGACACTGCTGTGCAGAGGCTGACAGCTCCCTCAGACACCGAGCTGTCAGCCTGGCCTTTGTAACCAGAGACAGCTTCCACAGGGGAAAACAACCTCTGTGCTCCTCACCCCTGTACACAGGCACTTCCAGTAGGGAGGGGCAGAGGCCCTGAGCCATCCCCTGATACACAGCACTGGAGCTCCAGTGATGTTCTGCTCCCCATGGCACATCCAGGGCAGCAGCTCTCAGGCACTGGAGGTTGACAGTGACCCTCGTTGATTCAGTAAGTGAGACCATCTCTGGTTCCGTGGGAACCATCGTTAGGAGCTCCCCAATTCCAGACCTTGGGAGCGCAGATGAGAAGCTCTTGAGCCTGGGGCTGCAGGGTCAAACCAGGCTGCAGTTGGCAGCAATAAGAGGACAGGCACATTGGATGGCTGGGGAGAATCCCAGCACCTCTACAACAAGGCCAGATGAGGCTTCTCTCAACTCAAACTCACTGGGAAGGTGACTCTTCCATGGCAGCTGAAACAAAAGGCAAGAAGCAGGAATAAGCCATTAGCCACCATCCTGATGAATCACTGAATCACTTCAGCTGAAAACAACATTTAAAGTCATAAAGTCCAACCACTGACCTCCAGCACTGCCAGGCCACCACTAAACAATGTCCCTCACACCACATCTCTATGGCTTTGAAGCCCCTGATGGGATGGGGACTCCACTCATTCCCTGAGCAGCCTGGGCCAGGGTGTTAAAACTCTTTCAGTGAAGAAATTTTTCCTCACGTTCAACCTAAACCTCTCCTGGAGCAACTTGAGGCTGTTTCCTCTTGTCTTTTCACTTGTTCCTTGGCAGAAGAGACCAA
Source organism: Upupa epops (assembly GCA_013397515.1). Taxonomy (NCBI): domain Eukaryota; kingdom Metazoa; phylum Chordata; class Aves; order Bucerotiformes; family Upupidae; genus Upupa; species Upupa epops. Next base: position 337,402 of record VZRI01010272.1, read on the forward strand.
CTCCCACCTCACCTCAGTCCATCCTCCTGTCAGGGAGTTGCCCAGAGTGAGAAGGTCTCTGAGCCTCATTTTCTTCAGTTAAACCCCTCTAGTTCCCTCAGCCCCTCCTCGGAGCACTTGTGCCCCAGCCCCTTCCCCAGCTCTGNGCTGAAAATAACATTTAAAGTCATAAAGTCCAACCACTGACCTCCAGCACTGCCAGGCCACCACTAAACAATGTCCCTCACACCACATCTCTATGGCTTTGAAGCCCCTGATGGGATGGGGACTCCACTCATTCCCTGAGCAGCCTGGGCCAGGGTGTTAAAACTCTTTCAGTGAAGAAATTTTTCCTCACGTTCAACCTAAACCTCTCCTGGAGCAACTTGAGGCTGTTTCCTCTTGTCTTTTCACTTGTTCCTTGGCAGAAGAGACCAACTCCCACCTCACCTCAGTCCATCCTCCTGTCAGGGAGTTGCCCAGAGTGAGAAGGTCTCTGAGCCTCATTTTCTTCAGTTAAACCCCTCTAGTTCCCTCAGCCCCTCCTCGGAGCACTTGTGCCCCAGCCCCTTCCCCAGCTCTGCTGCCCTGCTCTGGACACACTCCAGCCTCTCAACGTCCTTGGAGGGAGAAGCGGCCCAGAACTGAGCGCAGGATTCAAGGAGCAGCTCTCACTGGTGCACAGTACAGGGCGATGATCCCTGCCCCAGGCCTGCCCACACAATTTCTATGAAGCTACAGGGAGCAGGTACCTGCCCCACACAAGCCAGACACCCAATCCCCATCCCACTACCTCAGGAAGCCGCTCCAAATCCTCAGTAGTGGCACAAGCAGGAGGCAATGTCCAGCACAGAGAGCCCAAGCAGGAGGAAACACAGGCTCTTGAGGCTTGTGCCCTCCTCCTCCTTCTCCCCAACACACCTGACTTTTCCCAGTTATTCTGTGTTTGCAGTGGGATTGCGAGAAGGGCGCAGCAGCAGTCTCATGATGAAGTGGGCAGAAGCCCAAACCAGTCAATAACAGTGTTGGCCACATGGGAGGAAACCGCAGAGCGATGCAGAACTGCTGCCCCAAAGGTGGAACGCTGCTCGCCTGTGCCAGCACCATCTCTGGGCCAGATCACAGCCAGAGCTGACAGCAGCAGTGACATCGCATGTGTCACCAGGTCCTGTGTCCTCTCTGGAGGAGACTCCAGACAGACCAGGCTGTGTCAAAGCCCAGAGTCAGATCTCAGCTTTCTACAGAGCCCTGGATGTTTTCTGAACCCTGTTTACTGAGGGATGCTGGAGCAGGCAAGTCAGCACCACTGCTGCTGGGTCTGTACTACCAGTACTGTGACAGGTGGGTTGAGGTTTCACACTGGGCAGTGCAGAGGGACAGCAGCAGGGCTACACACTCAGTCCCTGCTCTTACAGAGCTGCAGGTGGGAGCCCACAAACCAGCTGCCATGGAGCACAGGGCAAGTCTGGCAGCGGAAGAGGACAGCAGCCTGCAGCCTTCCTGCAGAGACAAAACCCTTTTAGTCCCATGACAAATGCCCTACTTGTTCCCAGGCCCAGGGACTTGGCCATCCCCTGTCCCCTTCATGCGGCAGCGCACACCACGTGAGAGCTTAGCGCTCGCAGGGGAGCAACAGCAGCCATAGCCGATGCTGCTGTGCTGGGGCAGTCAGCCGGGCCTCCTCCCCTCTGGGGTGTAATTAGCCTCCTTGAAGTGGGCTGGGACTGGAATCCCTCAGCCCGGTGCTGAGGCCATAATCAGCCTGGCAGAGGAGGAAGAAAGGCCCCTCCAGCAGTCTGGGCCAGGCTCCCATCGTCGTACATCCAGCCAACGGAAGGGCAGGTCACGCCATGGGCACGTTTTAACCGTTCAACACCACTGCTGTTGGCCCGAGCAGAGAAGAACCACAAAACCATCACTATCTTTTCCAAACCACAATGGAGAGCCAGCAGCCAAAACGACGCCTCAAAATCTCAGCTTCTATTTCAGCAGCCTCAATTAGAGAGACACTCTTTTTGGACACTCGGAGCATGGCCAGCGTACCAGTTCCCCACTGGCTGTAGCTTGGCCAGCCCACCTGTCTGGGAGAGCACGAGACTGTCTCAGCCATCCCTTTGCTCTCCCAGCCCAGCGGAAGCCGCAGCGTCACAGTGCTGGAGAGCTGAAAGGGAGTTTTTATGGGCTTCAAGTTATTTTTGTTCAGCTACAGCTCTAGAAGGACTAGAATAACACAGAGTCAGGGTCACTGGGTACAGCTCCGGTCACAAGGAGTGTCTGGCTGGGCCCTCATAGCAGGAATCCCAATAACGAAGCCTTCTACTCACGCTTTACTGCCAGCAGCGTGTTCCCATGGCAGCAGGCTACTGAGGTCACCAGGTAGGGATGTGACTCCTCCAGCTGCACCGGCCTTGGAGTTCTTGTTTCTTCATCCTTCCTGCCCAGGCGTCCCCTGGCTCCTTTCCCCCACGTACACACCTCACCCTCTGCAGAAGGATAAGTACACCCTGTGGCACACAGCTCACCCCTCCTGGCTCCTGGGTACCACTGGGGCCTCAGCCTCACCTGCTCCAATGGCCACAGTGAAGGCATCTCCACAAGCCACCACTGTGACCTTAATCGCCTGGAGCCCCACAACCAGGTGGGGAACGCGGCTGTTGCGGCAGGAGCTGGTGCCCAGCTGGCCGTGCTGGTTGCTCCCAAAGGTGTAACACTGGCCAGAAGCTGCCAACAGAGATGAGAAAAACAACTGAGTGTCACCCAAGGATGCACTGAAGCTCGTGAAGCTCCTTGCTCCCCACTATGCTGAGCATCCTGCTCCACCAAGCTCCCAGCATCAGCAGTGGGAAGGAGACAGGAGGAAGACAGTGAAAATGCAGACCTCCCCTCAGGGATTTGCCCCTCTCCCCTCACCTGTGACTGCAGCCGAGTGTGCAGTACCGATGTCAGTGCACACAATCGGCTCCTGGTTCAAGGGGGCCGATTGGGCACACATGAACACAGTGGCCTCTTCCACCTGGTCCTCTGGAGAAGGTTCCTCTGCTGAGCTGATCCGATCGAGGCCCAGCTTGTTACACCTGCACGGTAAAAAGCACTATTCAGAGTCAGCTGAACACAGCCTGGCACGGCCAGCCAGAAACAAATCCTGCCCTAGCACCACCAACAGCGTGGTGCTGGGGAGTGGGATCATGCAGTAACACCTTCTGGAGCCCTCTGTTCTCTCTTTCTGGGCTGGACACAGATACACAGGCTCAGGAGGCTGTAGGCAAGCTCTGGAGCACAGAATCTCACACTTCTCACCTGTTGCTCCCACAAGCAAGAATCTGGTTCTTGACTGTGAGGACCATGGAGGAATCAATGCCACAGATGACCCGCTGAGCCTCGTGCTCTGGTGGGATTGTGACCTGCTGGGGCGAGTTGTGGCAATCCAGGGTGCCCAGCCCAAGCCGACCTGGCAGGAGGAACAGAGAAGGACACAGCTGATAGGCAATAACCTGAGCACAGCCCCGTGACATCCATGCAGCTACTGCCTGGGACCTATTGCCACAGAAGACACTGAAACCCAAAGCATAGGGGGCCTGGTGTGTGGTGAGGCAGCTGCAACTCTTCCACACCCACCTAGGCTAGCACATCTGGAGAGCACTGCGGGCAAGCAGGGCCAGCAAGGGGAGTGGGAAGGGGAGTGATGGAAAGCACAAGCCCTTACAAAGCAGACAACTCTTACCATTATCCCCCCTGCCCCAGGCAAACACTTCCCGTTCGTTGGAAACTGCCAGGACGTGGGACGCGCCACAGGCCACCTGCACCATCTCATAGCCCAGCAGGGCCTCCACGATCTTGGGCTGGCAGGAGAAGAGCAGCAGCCGTCAGCCGAGACCTCCCAGCCTGCCCGGCTGCTCCCATCCCTCCCACCCGGCCCCCCAGCCTCAACACAGCGCTGGCAGCATCCCAGGCTCCATCCAATACAAACAGCAGAGGAGTATTTTTTTTGGTTCCAAACAATCTTCAAAGGGCTCAGAGACTACGTGCGCACAGCAACCAAGATAATGCAAACATCTCTGGGGCGGAAGAAAGCAGCCAGCACAACGGTTTGGAGAAGGAAAGAGGTTCAGCTGAAGGGTTGGGATTTGCCCCCCTGCCCATGTGGGGAGTGCCAGGGGCTGTTAATGCTCGCTTGGAGCAGGCAGGGGCTTGGTGCAGGATGCGTTGGCTGAAAGACCTTTGTGTGTTAGAGCTGGGAGCTATCAGCTATGCGTTCGTTAGGGTGTGGAGAGACCAGGGTCTCCATATTTTGCCCAGTCCCTGCTGTGACCTGCTGTTAGATCTGACACCTCCTCTCAGTGAGCCTCATCCTCATTATCTCCTTCCAGTGAAAAGCACCATTTGTTGGGCTCTGGCTGCTGCTCCCAACTGGTCTCCCCTCCCCAAGAATAAGTACTGAGCGGCTCAGCTCCGGCCAGCAGCAGAAACGAATGAGCCAGCTGACCACAGTGACAAATGGCACCAGTCCCCAGGCTCGGCTGGAAGCCATCGGCTGCTGCCACATCCGAAGGACAGGCAAGGAAGAAGCTGGAAGGGAGTGATGGGCCCTGAGCCCAAGTGTTCCAAGCCAATCGGAAACAGCTCTTCTTTAAATACTGGCTCTTTTGAAAAATAACTTTTCTCAGTGAACCCTGGCAGCTGCAGGCCAAGAGTGAAGCAGGCAGGTGTGTGATTCGAGGCAGCCTCCAAGCTGGGAGCCTGCCAACAGCAACCACAAGGCAGTTCTTGACTTCCCCCATGCTCAAAGGGATCATTGTGTAGGGGGGGAGAGAAAAAGAGAGGCAGGTTGGGTCTTTTAAAACCCGCCAGTGACAGAGAGAGGAGGGGGAGGGAGGAGGTCAGATGCCAGAGCACGCCTGGGATGAACACCCCTGGAGCTGGATGAGCCTTCTCACGTGGTGCACAAGGCACGATCCATCCTCTACCTCGGGGGAGCAGCACACCCAACACCCTGCTGACAAACCTGGCTGACGTCCGTGAAGTTTCCGTGCCCCAAACAGCCATTGCTGCCGCTGCCGAAAGTCATGATTATCCCCCTGTCTGGAAAAGCAGAAGAGAAGTCGTGTTACTGGCACACGTGAGGCCCTGCGGGGCACACGTGGCCTGTGAGGCTCTGCTTGGACCCACGCTGATTCAGAACTTGCTGCAGGGCTCAAAAGCCTTCAGCGAGCTTCACTGAGCTTCCAGAGAGCTTCAGTGAGCTTCCAGAGCGCCGCAGCCTTGATCTGCTGCAACGACTCACCAAACAAACAGGGGATGATAGGAGAGTGCTGAGCTAACACGATTGCAGCTGTGCATGCAGGAGCTGCTAACACCGCAGTCTGTCAAGGTGTTAAATCCACAGAGGCACCTACTGACCAGCCGTCCAGCTGAGGGGTGGCAGGAAACGGAGAGATAGGACAAACCCAAAAGGAGTTTGCCGGCTGTGTATCTGTCATCTGCTGCCTGATCCCCAGCAGAAGTGCAAACAGGGCTCTCAGATGACGGTTGGGAGGGTTTGGCTCCACAAACACATCCTGGGGCTGGTGTGTGTGCTCCCCCACCCAGTCAGAACCCACTCTGAGTGGGCCAGAGAGGCCTTTGTGTCACCTCAGCCCAGTGTGTGTCTCGAGTTCCTCACTGAAAAGGTTCCCCAAGCAATGACGCCACATTTGCAAGCCAGATGCTGCACTGAGGGCTCTCAGTCAGGCAAAGGCAGGAGGCGGCAGCTCACCTGTGAGGCAGGCTGTGAAAAGATCCCCACAGGACACGTGTTTGATGGTCACACCAGACTGGCCCTCCAGAAATCGGGACACGAACTGAGGCTGGAGCTGTTCAGTGGCTCCTGGGAGAGAAGGGCCTCCAGCAGCACCCATCGGGGGAGCCTGGTGGAGAAAAGCTGTGTCAGAGCTGGGTAGGAAGACTCAGATGAGCCCCTTTCCACAGGCTTAGCTGTGTTACCCCCACCCTGGACTGGACAGTGGTGCTGGGGCATGCAGACCCAGAACCTATGCAGTGTGCAGAAGGTCTCCTCTGAAATCGCAGGTCTGAGACCAGAGTCTGCCCCTGATTCCCCACCACTTACCTCCCACATGATGAGCCGCCCCGATTTGGTGACCCCAGCCTTTTGGGTTCTGCCAGCAGACACCTGCACCACTTCAGTGTTCAGCATGGGCAGGCGGAGCGGGGTGGTGATCCCGCTCCCCCACGTGTAGATGGATGACAGCGGAGGAGGGATCCCTGTCCGGGCTGAACCACCTCTAACACCTACAGGTCAAAGAGAAATCATCAGCATGGAGCACTGACTCTTCTGCACTAGAAAATAAATGACACCAGGCAGTCTGGGTGCCAGCAGAGCTGTTTGCCAGCCAGCGGAGCCAGGGCAGCAGCAGTCCAACGTTGGCAAGGGGCTGCTGGGGAGGTCTCAGACAGGGCTGAGAGGAGAACATGGGAACAGCTCTTTGCATTTGATCCCACAATTGAGGGAAGTGGCACCACCACAGCTCTAGCTCATAGCTACTGGTGCCAGCTGTACTGCCCTGACACAGGACATCCCCCCTCAGCACTGCCAGCTGGTTCCCAGCCTTTACTAGGAACAGCAGAAACCTTATTAAAGGCCTCAAAACATAGAAGAGGCAGCTAGAGAGATTACTGCTTGGTCCCCAAAGCTGAGGTGCCCCTGGCTTCCTCCAGGGCACAGGGAAGGTGATGTCTCTTAACTTCCTCTTCAGAAGCTCAAGTGCCTCTCTGACCCCCCTGTGATCCAAAGGAAAGGGTCATTCTGAACAGAGCTGTGTCAAACACACCGTGCCAGGACTCACCCCTTGGCCTGGCACTGCTCACTCGTCCCCCCGTCCGGTTGTGGGTCACTGTGGGCACCGAAGCCAAGGGCTTTTCAGGCCTGCCAAACCAAAATGCAGTCCAGCTCAGCCCCTGAGCCCCTGCAGAGCTTTGGATCACACAAGGTCTGGGCAGAGCTACAGCACAATAGATGGCAGAACAGCTCACAGAATTGCCTCTGATGGTGCTTTAAACCACCTGAGAGAGGGGAGTTGGCATACGCTTGCTTCCCCCTGAGCTCACAGCTCTCTATTCACTGTGACTGGATGACAAGCCTACACCTGCCATGGCACCTGCCGTGGCCCTGAGCCACTGAGGCCTGGCCTGCAGCAGCTGCACGCTGGGGAACGCAGCAGAGCTGCACTGGGATGAGGCTCTCTTCGGAGCTCGTAACAGAGCTGGTGAGTGGATCCGACCCGTTGTGGGACGTGGCAGCCCCTACCAAGGGACACTACAGAGGAAGGATGGCTTGCCTTCTCATTTTGACACTGCCCACGTCAGTGTAAAGGTTGAGAAGGGGTCGAATGCAGATGGCCTGGGCCATGATCTCATTCAACTGGGGTCGCTTGGAAGGATCCAAGTTCAGCATGCTGAGGATGAGCTGGCGCAGGTCAGGGCTGTATCTGTCTGATATTGGGGCAAATGTCCCACTCATGATCTTCAGTACTAAGGCAGGAAGGTTCTGGAGAGAAAACAAGAGACAGATAGTGGCCGGGTGGTCAGAGGAAAAGCCAAAGAACAGAGTTCTCAGCACTGCCCTCTGCCTTCACACCTCCCGGCTTAGTGAGAAGAGTGATCCAAGCACACATTTTCACCTCTGCAAGAGGCCAGGGCTCCCTGCCCTAAGTGTAAACCAGGTCCCTCTTACCGCAGCTTCAAAAGCCCTCTTGAGGCTGGCAAGTTCGTACAGCACACAGCCCAAGGCCCAGATATCACTCTTCTGGTTGTAGGGTTTCCCTTCACAGAGCTCTGGGGAGATGTAGCATGGAGTTCCCACTACCTAGAAGAGACAAAGAACTTCATCACAGTGCTGTGAGACTGGGGCACTGAGGTGGAAAGAGAAAAGCTCTGTCTGGAGCCCAGCACACACGCTAGCTATAGCATCATCCAAAGCTTAGTGAGGCTGGGCTTTTGTTCCCTGGTGTCAACAGCTGCCTTACAATCTCAGTAAAAAAAACGAGGATTTGCCGTTCCAGTGACTTCCCTTACACCTCTAATTTTAATCCAATCCACTTTAGAGACTCAGAGCACTGAGTGTGATATAAACATCCAGTCGTATTAGACCAGGTGGGGAACGAAACTCAAGTCTCAAGCAGAGAGAAGAGATTAAGATGTGGCAGGACTTCAGTTGCCAAGTATGTGTCAGACAGGCCTGCAAACACCACCCCTCCCACCGCCACAGCAGAAGGAACACTGTCTACCCTCCCCAGCAGTCCCAGGTACCCCATCCTCAATCTGTCTTAGGCAGGCAGGTCTCTTTCACCTTTCTCCAGCCCCAGGAGCTGCAGCAAATTTGGGCAGCAAGACATCAGCCCACATAAACACCAAGGAGCAAAGCAGCACTGTGGTGTGCGTACTACAAGTGTGCTCTATCCAACCTTGCTGCTTACAGCAGCTTCCAGAAGACTATGGTGAGTCAAACCCCAAGTTTCCAGCTTGCTGCCGTGGTGGTAAATAGCTACCCTGCAAAGCCAGGCCACTCACCGTGTAGGCTTTACTCTTGCTGCTCAAGATTTTGGAGATGCCAAAGTCTCCGATCTTGACAATCATGCGATGTTTGTCCAAGAGGATGTTCTGAGTCTTCAGGTCACGGTGCAGGATCTGCTTGGTGTGCACGTGGTGGAGAGCCAGGAGGATCTGCACGAAGAAGTGCAGGATGGTGTCCTCATCCAGCAAGGAATTACAGCGCTTGTGAATAAATTCTGCCAGTGTTCCCCCTGCAAACAACAACAAAGGGCTATCAGTGAGGGTGGCTGCACAGGGCAGCACAAACCTGGCCTCAGAGCCTAGGGGTCAAGCCATGGCTTCTTAACAAGCCAAGCACATGGGAAACTGCAAGTCTTGGTAGGACATACAGCACATCCTTCAATGCCCCTGAGACCTTGCGGAGAACAATGGCAGCACCACTGGTGGGACAAATAAACAGTGAGACAGAAGTTACTGTTGACACTTTACAAAAGGCAGCAGGAAAAGAAACACTAAAATTACAGCTCTCAGAGGAGGACGTGTAGCTCGATGGCAGAACAAGATAAGCCTGTTCTGCAGAAGAGCATTCTTGCAGTCAGAGAGCCACGTGGCACAACAGGGGCCCCCATGGACAAGGGGAGGTCCCAGTTCAACTTTTTTAACCAAACTTCCCATGCAAATGTTAATTTCATCTTCAACTCCGCAGAAAATCACACTAGCAATCACACCTTCCCACACAGAGCTGTGGGATCAACAGTGTGGCCAAGAGCTGACACAGGGAAATGTGTGTGAAACCTAAGCCAAGGGCAGATGGTAACATACTTAACAGGAACAGAGGTGTCAGAAAGCTCCTTGTTTTGGGAATGATTAGCAGGTGTGAAGCACAGAATTGCAGAATGGCTGAGGCTGGAAAGGACCTTGAGAGGTCATCTGGTCCAATTCTCTGCTCAAGCAGGATCACCAAAGGCTGGCTGCCCAGGATCATGACCTGTCCTTTGAAAGTCTCCAAGGGTGGTGACTCCACAACCTCTGGGCAGCCTGTGAGCCTTTTATACAAAAATGCCTGTTCAACAGGGATGTGTTTGGACTCTTTGGGAGTCCAAAGCACAGGATCTTTGGGGCCTCAGAAGCTCAACCCAAGGAGAGCTGAGGGCTTGACATCCTCTGGACCTGCCAAGCTAGGAACTGCAGCTGCTGGGGAAGGTCAGGGCTGACCTGGAGCATACTCCATGGCGATCATGAGTGCCTTGTCCTCCAGGAAGTTCTCATAGTACTCGATGACATTGGGGTGGCTGAGCAGCTTGAGGACCTGGCACTCATTCTGGGCTGCCAGCCGCTCATCCTTGCTCATCTGCTCCACTGGGATCTGCTTCAGAATCACCAGCTTCTGGTCAGCCTTGCGCAGACACAGGTGCACGATGCTGTGGGGAATGGGGACAGGAGCTTCAGTGGTGATACAGGGCCTGACCACCACCGTGGGGTGACACGTGGCCCCTATTCCCACCCGTTGCCACGGTAACCGGGTCTGCACAATTCCCCCTCCCCGGGGTGTCACACACTCAGAGCGGTGTCACCCCATCGCCATGGCAACAGACAGGGCTTGGCCACCCCCCCCAGGGTGCCACACGCCGGCTGACCCCCTCCGTGTTGCTATAGCGACAGTGTCCCCCGAGCCTTGTTGCCATGGTAACGCGGCCTGAGGCCTTCACGCCACGGCGTCATCCCCGGTAAAAAGGCCTTGAGACACCCCCGTCCACCCCACTGCCGGCGTCCCCGGAGCCGCCCTCACCCGAAGGCCCCTCTCCCCACCACCCGGATCCGCTCGTATTTCTCCATCGCTGCCCGGCCCGGGCTCCCGCGGTCTCCATGGAGACACTTCCGGGAGCCGCTACGGCGGCTGCGGGGGGGCAAAACACGGCAGGCAGCGCNGGGTGGACAAAACACGGCAGGCAGCACCCGTCCCGCATCGTGTTTGCGTGGGTCTGGGGGAGCACGACGCGACCGTGATCCCAGTTGCCGAGATCCCTGGGCTGTGGAAAGACCCATCCCGGGTAGGACAGGGATAAGGGGCTTGGGTCTCTTCCCTGCTCCCCCAAACCCGCTGTAGGCCTCCAGGACCATCCCAGTGGCCGGTCATGGCGGCCCCTGTAGCATAGGCGGGGATGTCCGTGGCTTGCACCCGGAGTGGCTACCTCGGTCTTGGCGAGGGAATAGGCCTGGAGGTGGCTGTGCCCCCCGCGCAGAACACGTGTGCCCATGCTGCCATCTAGCGACACCGAGCCCGGTTCCGT
>VZRI01010273.1:0-13316 GCA_013397515.1 Upupa epops
GATACTGTATACTCTGCCACTGATAGAGCATGAGAATCCTCTGCTAAGAAAGAATAAGAAAGATCACAAGTACTGATCTCCTAAGCCTTCAGAAAACAGAGAGACTCTGGAATCCTGCTGTATCCTCCACATTTGACGCTGCTATAACCTCAAAAGCAGAGCCCCAAGCCCACGGGAGCTAGAAGGATGCCAGAGACGTCACAGAGTGCTGATGTCTGCATGAGGATCGGGAAGAGGAACTTTTCCGCAAGCACCAAATGTATATTTTATACTGTACTTCTGCCACACCCCTACCCCTTTCTCTACTGGAAAATGGGGTGCAAGTGTACGCATGTGTGGTGGCTTTATGTGATTATGAGTGCTGGTGCGCACTTTCTTACTCCCATTTGCCCAGTCAAAGCACCAGTGATAAGAGAGAAGGTGGAAGAGAGAAAAATTACTGTGGAAATCAGCAAAAAAAGACGAGGATTCTGAGCAGACCTTGCCTGTCCTTAATACCACAAAAGTTTGACCTTAATTTACTGTGTGGAACCAGTAAGTTACTACTGTGGCTCAAAACAGGGCCACCTAAACACCCTCCACTTCCAGAACACATCCTACATCTGCCAAATGACAGTGCTAAAAGCCACTGCCCTATGCACTAAAAATAGCTTTAAAACTGAGCATAGATATTATAATTGCTATAACAAGCAGTCACCCTCACTTTAGCAATGATCATTCAACCAATTTCCTTGACGAAATTATAATTACGTGTAATAATTAATTGAAGTGGAAAATGAACTTGTCTCATAAACTTGCCAGAGTTTCTATCAAGCACAGCACCGAAAACAACACTCTTTGCCCTACCATTTACACTTAAGTTACTGTGTAATTGCCAGGGTTGCCAGTCTCTATCTAGTCAACATGTGTCTTCTGGTAACCGTGTTACAAATGTAACTATGGCATTCACTGTTGACCTTTTTCTTCCACTAAAAGTAAAGGTCAATTTAATGTAAAAATCAATTCCTTTGAGGTCTGAAAGAAATCTGAGCCAACCATGCACTTACTTTCTGAATATGTAATTGAGGCAAAATTCTGTTAGGCAGCAGTGCAGAAAAAAGAGCACTCATTGCATGAAACAATACCTGGAGGACACGTATGGCCCTTAATGGCTTATGAAAATTAACATTATAGCCAGTAACCTCATCCATAAGAACATAAAGTACTCAGGGGTCAACAACAAACTCTACAAAAAGCCATTCAATGAGCTCAAGTTGCTCCAGGAAGCAACATATTATATTAAAACCTATACCTGTACAGACTGTCAAAGGTACAAAGTCAGCCCTAAGTTAACATCACAAGTCAAGCTGTTATTCATATCTGCAAAACAAGTTTCTAACATTCACAGAGGTGACAAAGAACCGGAAATTAAAAGGAAGGAGACTTTTTTAATTAAACCTGCTCTTCCACACATCCCCAAGGGGACCCAATGCTCATTTTTTCCTTTTTCGAACTATGACAAAATTGATTGGTATGATACCATCTGCCAAAAGCAAAGCACACCAAGTACAGGGCAAAGTCCTTCTGAATTCACACCCCAACCAAAGGCTTAAAAAAAAAAAAATAAAAAAATCACTATCTCAGGGTTCCCTTCATCTCCCAACACACAATCACAGAACATTAGGGGTTGGAAGGGACTTCCGGGGATCATCTAATCCAACCTCCCAGCAAAGCACTTACACAAGGCAGGTGAATCAGAAGCAGACAATGGAGATGCCTGTAACTACACTGTGAGAGAAGTGTATACAACATCCAACAAATCAAACGTGAAAGGGCAAGAGCCCACTTTGATCATCTCTTGCATGAATCAGCCTACAAGAAAATGTACAAGAGCAGATCTAATGTTCACAGCTTTTGCGAGCAGTGAAAAATGTGTTGTTAAAGCAATTTAAATTATTAAACTACAAGAACATAGTTGAACTCCTCCTAGTTTCTTTGATGGGGCCAGGAACACCAGAGACTTCAAATCAAAATGATTGCTACGTCCCAACAGTGTCAACTTTTCCACTCAAGTTTCCAAACACTACAAAATCCAAGCATGTAGCCTTTCCATTCCGTTGGAAGTTGGTACTTTTGAAAGCTCAGGTACATCAAAACCACTCAAATACCAGGTCCTTTGCCATATCTGGGAATCTTTTAAAATAATTAATATTTAAAATAATAATCAGCACCTCTACATTTCAAGACAGACTGAAAGACAGGGTGGCCTTTTGGGAGCAGTTTCTCAACAAGTCTTCCACACTCAAATTTATGTTCACACACACTAAGGTGAACTCCTTCTTCCAAGGAAGGAAATAATCACTTCTTCTGGTGGTTCTGATGTTCTTCCCACCACCATCACATCAACGTATGAGTATGACAGTGTCGTTCTAGCAGAGAGCTGCAATGGACAGAGACAAATCATGGCAAGATCAATCTCCTGTGTTCCTTGAGCAAGTTTGTCCAGGTCAGTTGTCCCATACTGTTGTTCCAGCACATAATCATTGCTACTGAGGCATGCAAAGTAAAACACAGACATGTTTTGCAGTACTACAGTCATGCTTGTGCTGTGCAGCCATATCATGGGCATGATAATCCAGTTATTTTTATCAAAACCTCTTTCAGACAAAACTGAAGCAGCTTTGAGGATTGTAATGTTAGATCAGAAACACTGCAACAGAATACAGTCTCTCCTCCTGTAAGCTAATTTAAAAGAATAATTTAATAGGTTAAACTTCATATCAGATAACTTTATGCTGAACCAAATCTTAATGTGCCTGCAACTGGTGGAATGTCAACAAGCCAGCAGTAGAAATCCTGCGGCTTGTGCTTCAGTCACTTGGAGAAATGCACTTCTGTGCCCCACAACCAGTCCAGGCACTATGAATGAATCCAGTATTAAAGGCTATGAATTACAGGCTGAAACAGCAATTATTCATTGCATGGAAAGAGGCAAAACGTAGCTCAGAGGCCAGGTATGTTACTCTGGATATGGACACACATTAGCGCAGTGTACTGCTCCTGAGCCACAGCCAAGTCACATCCTGCCTTCTGAGAGCCCTGATATCTGAGCACCCATCAAATTTTCAATGCACAAACACACAGACATGCCCTTTGGCTTTTAGCATGTCCTACTGTTCACCCTGGGCTACAGCGGCAAGACCTTTCTCTAGGAATATCAACTTACTAGACTATTTCCACACCAGCCAGAACCTTCTAAGTATTTTGTACAGCAAATATTTTCACACTAAGAAAGTGGCATCATGTCTATTTGCTCTAGAGTCATTATTTATAAACCACTGCAATATACCATTTATATATCTATATATTCTTTTGACAATTCATGTGAATGCAAGGATCAACTTTTAAGAAGCTTTATACTGATTTCTCTATACAATTTCAACTGACTGTGCAACAGCATCACATTCTTTAAAGTGACTCTTCTTGTTTGTCTTAAAAATCAGCAACTTACAAATGCTCATTTTCACTGCCAAAAATCCAATGCTTACCACTTGTGAGTATCAGAAATTCAGAGAAAGAAGCAAAGCAATATGGAGTAGCACTCTTCCCTCATCTGACTTTAAAACTGACATATTGACAAAGTGTGCACAGATTTACTCTGAGGAAACGTAAAGGCAGAACAGTATGTACCTGCTCAGTGCAGACATGCCCTCAGTCCCAAGGTCAGACTTCATGATTATTGGCTGCAAGAGAAGTCTATTTTAACACAGGCATGTCAGTCTGCCCGTAAATCTTGCACTTGGTAATGCTACCTGATTTACATTTAACTACATAATCATTCATAGCATGAAAAAAAGATATAGCTGCAGGGAAAATACTAGGCTACCATCTCTATTGCCATGGCTATAGTTATGGCACTGGGATACTGGGAAATGCAAGAGAGACCATCACAGGTTCCCTTGAATTCCATCAGAGGTCCTCTCCAGTACAATAAAAACAGATCATTAGCTTCAAAAGCTTGTCTAAATTTGTGTGAGAATGGAAAACTTCACACTCTTGAACATTCCCAGAATATCCAGAGCTTCTGTAATTCTCACTAGAAATCAGAAGTTGTCTTGTTAGTTCAAACTTACTCTACAACATGCACTTTGTGCCACCAACAGTGTAGCATGGAATTGGGAACATGCTCTGCAAAAAAGGCTCTAGTTGGTAAAGCAGAGTTTTTCAGGTAAGCAGGTAACAAGCAGAATTTCCAAGAATTATGTGCGCACTTACTTTCCTGAAACTAGAAACTGATTATGCATTAAGATTAGAGATGTTTGCAGTGCCCTATGTATAAACTTCTTAAGCAATGTGAATTATCAGACTTGGTAAAGAAGCACAAAAGAAAACAAATCTGGAGCTAACACTTCTGTTTCTTTCTTTCCTGTGGGAAACCAAGGATGAGAACTTAAAACTGGAATAGAAGTCTGAATCCATACAGCTTTAAAAACACAGACCACAGCATCTAAATATATATTATATCTATAGGTAGACAATACAGCTTTCAAGCACAGCTTTTTCTGCCACAGGATATCAGAAGTACTTCCTACACAGTCTCTTTTAGAATCATCTAATGACACAAAAGAGCATTGAGACAATTCTAATGCAAAAATCAACTCAATGCCAAAACCACTTTAATTAGTTCACAAACTACTAACTATGTGTTAGAGCTTGGTTTAAGCATTCCATCGGTGAAATACAGGCTGAAATGAAAAAAGCCAGGCTGGTTTCATTCTCCTCAAAAACCAGGGTGGTCTATGGGCAATTTTTGATATCACTGCTGTTACCAGGGAAACAAAATGAAAACAGGTGCAATCAAATACAAATTAAAGATTTTGTTCTATTTTAAGCCACCTTCAAACAAAGTTTCCATAAACTTTTTAACTGATACTACTACAAATTTGACAATACTATATAACAAGAAAAGGATTGTAAGTTGAATTAGACCATCAAGTTTTAACTGAAACAAATTTAGTCTGATTGGCAAACCTTCCTTTTAAATAAATAAATTTATTCCATTAAATATGCATCATCCTCTTTAAAAATGACCTAGTGTACATTTTAAGGCAATATAATACCAAGACAAAACCAGAGTACATATAGTCTTAATAAGCTTTCTCCATTCCAAATTTTAACCACCTTCATCTAAGCAATTTTTTAGGGTTTTTTTTTTTTGCAAAGCAATCAACCAGTATAGACTTAAAACATTTAAAAATCTTACAGTAAGCAGCAATAAAAGCTTAATATTTTCTTCCTAATCTGGTTGCAGTTTTCTCCCACGATTTAAAAAAAAAAATAAAATCAAATAAATATCCCTTTAACTAAAACCCAAGTAAATACACTTTTGCTTTTATAAAGTGTAATAGCATCTTAAGAATTTGGCAATATAGTGGTCAAGTTTCTCTAAAGCTCTTCCTCCAAGTCAACTAGCAATATTGATAGAAAACACACTACAGTTTAGGAACAACAAGCATATCATTCAGAGCAATAAACATCCACTGATTCAAGTTTCCACAAGTCTTTCACAAATTTACCATAGGTTTTTTTTGGCTTAACAAGACATCAGTCACATGTAGAAATCCAAGCAGCCCTACTTCAATTAAAAGCAATACAGAATTCCCTCTTCAATAAAGCACACTGCCAGACGACTGAAAAAAAACTAATCTTGTATAGTTTGTGTTCAAGCTGGAACTTGACAGATGATAGAGTTAGAAAGAAACAGGAGCATCTGCAGTGAATATAGCACTTCATGTAGGTTTTGTTTAGAAAGCTGCCATCTATTTCATACCATCCTGCAGGGTACTGTAAAATTTTTAGCACAAGGAGTTCTCTCACAATCTGTGCACAACCACCTTGCTGAATAATCTTCAAGTCCACAGTGCAATTTAAAAATAAGTTTAATAAATGGTTCAAATGATAGAAAGGCTTCAAGTAAGAATGTCTATAAAGTTCATTTTGCAAAGTTTTCCAGCATAACATTTGTGATTCTATTTTTAATGCATCCTCAGGATTTCCTACTAATTGCCTATTTCAAATAAAATTTTCTTGAGATCTTCAGGTTTCAAAATAGTTTGCTTTGCACTTTGAACTATGTTTAGAGTTTTACTAACATTACAAATGGGCAGATCTACAGTGATTTAAAACTTGAGAAGGAACTTTTTGGTGGGGGGCTATTGCAATGCTCACTCAAGTCATCAAGAATCCTTCCAACAATTTCATGGTTTTATTCAGCTTCTGTTTACTGTTCTAACATCTTTGAAAAATAATACTCCCAAGTCAAACATTTCCCTATTAAAGTATCTTGCAAATAAACAGGCAGTATTGCTGTGTGGGCCTTTTTTCAGATTAGCACTTCTAAGAATCTGAATCAGGCACAAAAGATGCACAGAATTACATGAACCTAACCAAGGTCAATCTTCCTTTACAGTCATTTTAGTTACAGTTTCAAGTTAACTCACTTGTGTGTAATTAGGAAATTATTGTACTGATCCTTCGCTTACTTTGAAAGGGATTAATCAAAGTCAGCAAAAACCAACCATCAACTGAGGTATGTTTCAAATTTCCTATTCAGGAGTAAGTCTAAGAAGACAAAGTAATTTAATTTTAATTAAACCCTCATTTGGAAGCATGAAATAAATGTTTTCCATTTAATTCAAATTAAACTCCAGTTCCAGTGCAAATTTCAAATATTCACTGCTTCTGCTACTTCATTACACATGACATAGAAAGGAAATGTTCATATGCATGTGACCAAACCCAACTGCATTAAAAAAAATAAAGAATTTATACTTTGAGCAGTAATAAACATTCATTCACACAAAAATAATTGAAAAGAAATCTACCGGTACGAAGGTGTGACGATGCATTTTATATACCACAGTGAAAATCTATGGTAGATTCCAGATTCACAACATTTTTACCTGCATTTAATTTATATTCTAACAGCTCTATTATGTGAACTTTCAAGCCACCTCCTCATTGAACGGAATAATTAAAGAGATGCAAGAAGAGTAGGCAAGAAAAGCAAAATCTACACAAAAACAACAATTGCATACATCAGGCTGTAGACTTCTTAAAACTTTAATGTGGATGAGAATAGGGCCTTGACATGTTTCAATTTAATCATCATACACAGCTCAAGTCATCTCACATAGCATGTGTATCTGTGCTTGTCATATCATTCTGTATTTTATCAAACAAGTATGAATGAATGCAAATCTTTAATAAGAGGAATTCAGTGCTTAATAATAAATCTTCCTCCAGACTTCACATAGCTTTCCCCATCTTAGCTCAGGAGCATAGCCTAGATTTCCAAAGCTGAACTCAACCCAAGCATGTTTGTCATCATCCCCATCTCTTGACTATTTCTGTGCCTGACATCCTGCTGTGGCACTGCTTCTTTCTCTCAGGTACCTGAAGACAAATGGTGCCTGTCTTTACAACAGTCACAAAACTCTCCACATAAAACAGGCTGACATTAAGGACATATACTAACCCTCTGCATAGTGAGCTGTTTAAATCTGGTGAAGTTAAGCAATGGATTATCAACTGCAATTTCAAAAAGTAAGCAAGAAAATCTCAGGCTTTATTTTACATGCTCTGCAAGCAGATATATTTTTAGGTCTTTTGCAGTCAACAACAAGCACAGACTAAAATTTTAGTGAATAAGATATTATTATCATAAATAGCAATAAAAGCTTAATATTTCCCCCCTAATCTGATTGCAGTTTTTCCCCAAGTAAATAAAATGGGTGATGAAAACATGTGGAAATTGCTTTAAACTGACCTAAAAGATGGCTAACAAAAACTTCACTTAAAGCCTAGAGATGTCCTGAAGTCTTCTAGCAGCTCTCTGGGAAGCTTGCAGCCAGGCACTAGCTACTGTAATTCTAGGATACTCCAATTTCACTTTGCTGCTTCAGCCCTATTACATTAGTGTTGTAAGTCACTGTACCTTGTATCATCATTTATAATTTATAGTCCTGTCTTGATAACCTAGACTTAAGAAAGGCAAGACACAACGGAAGACCCTGAGGAAGGGTCATGGGGTATCATGGGGTATTGTTCTTTGAATTATATGCATTCCTA
The DNA here is from genome assembly GCA_013397515.1 of Upupa epops. Taxonomy (NCBI): domain Eukaryota; kingdom Metazoa; phylum Chordata; class Aves; order Bucerotiformes; family Upupidae; genus Upupa; species Upupa epops. Next base: position 8,110 of record VZRI01010273.1, read on the forward strand.
CTATTTAAAGAACAGGGTGCACTAGTCTCACATGCCTTTTTCAAGGCTTAAGACTATTTTAAAGTTAGTTATACATTAATACTTTAAGTTGCTTAAAAGTATACAGGATTTTTAACTGTAAGGGAATGGGAGGCCAGTGACAAGCAGAGTCCCTCAGAGATCTGTCCTGGGACCAGTCTTGTTCAACGTCTATGTCAGTGACATGCACAGAGGCATTGAGTGCACCCTCAGCAAGTCTGCTGACAACACCAAGCTGTGTGTTGCAGCAGACACGCCAGAGGGTAGGGATGCCATCCAGAGAGACCTGGACAGGCTGGAGGGGTGGGCACAAGCCAACCTCATGGGGTTTAACAAGACCAAGCGTAAGGTCCTCCATCCAGGTCGAGGCAATACTAAACACTGGCTGGGCAGTGACTGACTGGAGAGTAGTCCTGAGGAGAGGGACTTAGGGGTGCTTGTGGATGAAAAGCTCAGCACGAGCCAGCAGTGTGCACTTGCTGTTCAGAAGGCAAGCCGGATCCTGCATCAGGAGAAGTGTGGACAGCAGGCCAAGGGAGGTGATTCTCCCCCTCTACTCCACTCTGGTGAGACCCCACCTCGAGAATTGTGTCCAGTTCTGGAACGCTTATTACAAGAAGGATGTGGACATGCTGGAGCATGACCAGAGGAGGGCCACAAAGATGAGTAGAGAGCTGGAGCACCTCTCCTATGAGGCCAGACTGAGACAGTTGGGGCTGTTCAGTCTGGAGAAGATGAGGCTCCAAGGTGACCTTATTGTGGCCTTCCAGTATCTGAAGGAAGCTACAAAAAAGCTAGGGAGGGGCTTTTTAGGATCTCAGGTAGCAACTGGACTAGGGGGAATGGAGCCAAGCCAGAGATGGGTAGATTTAGACTTGATGTGAGGAGGAAGTTCTTCACTGTGAGAGAGACGAGAACCCGAAATGGGTTGCTCAGGATGGTGGTTGGGACCCCATCCCTGGAAGTGTTTAAGGCCAGGCCGGATGAGACTTTGGCCAGCCTGATGTAGGGTGGGGTGTCCGTGCCCATGGCAAGGGGTTGGAACTGGATGATCCTGTGGTCTCTTCCAACCCTGACCGATTCTAAAACAACTTCTTCCCAGTGAGGGTGATGGGGCACTGGAGGGGGCTATCCAGAGGTTTGTGGACTCTCCTTCTCTGGAGACATTTGAAACCCACCTGGACTTGGTCTGGGTGATCCTGCTGTGGCAGGGGGATTGGATTGGATGATCTTTCCAGGTTGCTTCCAATCCCTGATGCTTCTATGATTCTATAGTAACATAGACTGAACAACAGAAACACTGAAGAATTATGACTTCCGTGAGGAATCACAGCGAGTCCCACAACTGCTCAGTCATCCTTCTACAAGATTTTGAAGAAGCAGTAAAATAATAAACAGTAATGTATAATCAAAAAAACCTACTTTAAATCTCTTTAAATATTAGCTTGCAGAGTCTAGAAACAGCAGGCAAGATCAAGTTACAAATTAACAAAAAAGGTCTCATAGAAATTTCTTAAAAGGCAATGGACTTTCAGAAGTTAAACTCTTAAGATAAGCAAAAGCACTAAAACGAGAGCTGTATAATACACTTTTAAAGACCTACTCTAAATTAAAAGCAGTAATACTGAGATAAGATAGGTGAACTCTCAAAGAACATCAACTGATAAGACAATTCCACCTGTTGGATAGAAGAAATACAAGCAACTACACAGAAAGACATCTGACATCATCACAAGTGGAGTTTTTTTTTCCATTCTCCCCAAATACTGGCACAAAAACCATAGAGGAAACCATTTTCTCAGTGCTTGAAAAACTGGTCTTAACCACACAGCAAATGCTCAACATGACACCTTCTTTAGCTCTTGTGGCTTTACACAGCAGTAATTCTCACTTCCATCTCCACTACACTGAGAATAAAAGCTGGGAAATGTTAGATTGTTATAAGATACATCAGGAATAAAAGGTTATTGCAAACAGATTAGCCCAGGGTGGAAATGACACAGGCTAAGCAGGAGGCATGGATAATCTGGGTAAGTGCCATGGAAAAATAAATATCATGATTGGACTTAAGGCAAATGGAAGCAGTTCAAATCAGCTTCCTCTAGTTCACTGTAGAACATGTGAGACCCACATGGCCATTTCCATTGAACTTCACCATAAAGAAACAAAGGCCAATACTGTAGAATGTTGAAGAACACATCTACCAGCAGCTTCTCCATAGCACGGCACTGAGTGTTACAGCAGATGCTCGATAACTACAAAGAGTTCGGGGCTTCATGTGTGTAAGAGAGCTATCAACACCTCTCTGAGGCACACCAACCTGTCAGTAGATACTGATCTCACAAAGGGCAAGTCTTATGAAATGCTGATTGCAGCCTACACAGCTCAGCACACAGATGTTATTCCACTCAATCCACTTGCCCAGTCCATCTACATGTGTCTACAACTTCCCTAGCTCACCTCTAGCAAATTTCTGTAAGGTTAACTTCTCAGAACATCAGTTCCTTGATCAAGCTCCCTGAGAAGCCACAAAAGTTCGAGTGTTTGCTCAACCAAAGGGTAAGCAACTCCTGGCTTAGGATAGGCTAGCTCTATAATCAGCAGCCCACACTTAAACCAATCATAAAAATCTCAGCCTCACAAAAGTGAGTGATTATGCCCTTGTGAGAATATAAGAAAAAAATTTTGTAGGGGTGGTGCTAAAGTAAGAAAACAACCATTCTGAAGGCCATTCTCAAGTCTTAAGGTTGCTTTTTATGGCAAAGTGTTGTTAATCTCCTTATTGCAGTTTAGTATCAGCAGTAGCAGTAGGTGGAGTACAACCAAGTAAAAACTTTGAAACCTAAAGGATCTTCTACCAGAAACAACTTTTTCACATGACAAATTTGAGATCACATCCCAATTAGCAAACAATGAAGGCATTTCAAAGACATGTTACTAATTTTTACCAAAACCAAAATCTCAACTAGTATCGTAAAACAGCGCTAATCTTTATGCTTCCATTATAGACCTATTTTAAAAAAGAAATTTAAAAACCAAACAGATAATGAGAAGAGAGAGAATGCATGAGGAGACACCAAACAGAAGAGTGAATGGTTTGAATTAAATTCAGACAGTGGTGGGACATAAATACCCCATCACTACAGGCCAGCACATAAGCTGCAGTCAGTGGGGGACATGGGAACACAGCTGCTAAAACAAAACACTGCAGCTTTAGAGGAGGAGATTGAGTCTCACTCTAGAACCACACTGAAACCCCCCCTTTAATTAGATTCACCATAAATTCGTAACTGTTCATCCCAATAGAGCAATCAAAGGCAGATGCAAACACTGTATGGCACATTAAGCCTGGCTGCTACACAGACTACCATAATTATCACGCTTTTCAGCCCTGCTGGATGGGTTGTATCTATCTTGAGTAATTTTTCACTTATTAGCAATTTCCTTACGATTTCCAGTAGCTATATTAGCATGTTTTAGAGCAACCTTGATGACATCTGCATTTTTCCTCCTGAAAAACTATTTGAAAATGCTAGTCCTTTGATAAAAACCTCAGAAAATACAGAAGCTTCATTTGTTATCGTTAGCAAAAGAACTGCGACATTAAATACACAAGGCATTCTGTAAGCCAAACACAAAGCATTAGACTTACTGGACCCACAAATTTGAGCCTTTGAGCCTCATACCAAGTGTGTCTAGTCTAAGTTCTGTTGAAGTCATGTTTGCAGCAGAACCAAATATCGATGGTATTGACAACACTTAAATGTAGTCAAGTACAGCAAAACAGAAATACTTAGAAAAAACTTCTGGGTTCCCCAATCCCCAAATTCCATTTTGCATTCCCCCACGTTTTTTAGTTGAATCTAGTAGAATTCTTTGGAGTAGCTCGAGTGCGGTTAAACAAAGGAAGCTATGCTTGTTTGCATGGAATCTGCCATTTCCTCTCTGCCAAAGCACTTGTTTAAAGAAGTCATGTAATATTTCTATTAAGCTGTAAATGCAGTTGACAAGGAAATGGCCCACTGGCAGTGCATTACCTTTGTGGCAGTGCCAACCAGCCTGCAGCAAGAAAGCGCACATGGTATTTTCAATACACATTCCCAAGTAACCAAATTGTGCCTTACACAAATACCACACAACTCCAGCAACATCTAGAAAAAGCACTGAAAATTTGCCCAAGTTTTCATGCTTGCCTGTATCAATTCTGTGTCATAACTACAACAAAGTAGGAAAGCAACTACATATGTCCAAAAGGCCTGTGAAGCTGTATCAAATGACGCTGGGAAAACTATTGCGACTTAAACCTGTGTATTTCTTGTTAACCACTGTAACAACTCACTAATAAAAAATTAAGAAAAACTCTAAGTATCAAGTACACAAAAGAGTAGTACCTGCATATAAGCTCTTAAAAACCGTAATTTATTAACAAGAACACATGTTCTACGTAATCCAGAATTGTGTTAAATCACTTTGGCCTTTGATAGCATTCATTTCATTACAATAACTGAACAGATTCACAAGCCTTCAAACACAGTGACCTTTGATTTATAAGCAGCTATTGTCATGCATATAAAAACCTGTCTGATAATGCAGTCCTCACCTCAACAGCTAGCACAGCTACTTATATTAAAACAAATTGGCATGTAATGAAGACGTTTTCATGAGAAGCACAACCAAAAGCCCCAACATGATCACATGTATTTAGTTTGTAATCAACAGTTATTAAAAACATTTCTAACATGTTGTTTCACCTTAAATTCAAAGACACTTTTTCTGCTCTTAGCTTTCATCTGAGTATTTTCAGTTTGGACAGTAAATTGAAATAGCTAGTTACACTGAAAAAAAAATGGTGTGGGAGCATTAATAAGCTTTGCTTCCATAATTACGCAATGTTTCTAATTACAAAAAAACTTACTAGATTCAACCAAGCTGCATGTTGTCATAAAAACTTCATGAAACAACTCTGCTGTAGAAAGCATGTATAAAAAAAATTAAAAACAAATTAACCCAGCAGCAGCTGAACTCCAGTTAGAATGATACAGGATCAGAAAGGACCTCAAAAGATCATCCAGTCCAATCCCCCGACCACAGCAGGATCACCTTGTCCAAGTAGCACAGGAACAGATCCAAGGGGGTCTTGAACATCTCCAGAGTAGGAGACTCCACAACCTCCCTGGGCAGCCTGTTCC
>VZRI01010273.1:17765-53014 GCA_013397515.1 Upupa epops
GTTGCAAGTCTGCTGGATATTTTCTATGATAGATTTGGATGGATCTTCCTGACTCTGTGGACATTTTCTTTGTTTCTGAGCTTCTTAGGAGGATGTTTCTGGTCAGAGGTTTTTCCTTTGCTTCTTTAGTAGCCAGCTATACTATTTCATCTTTGTGTTATTTAGAGAACAGTAATAAACCATGTATTCTAATGATGGCTGTATTCCTTGGACTTGGTTATATGATTGTCAAAACAAATACAAAATGAGAAACAACAAAAAAAAAAATCAATTAAAGAATAAGAAAAAGCCAAACTTCTGCAAAAGCATCACAAAGGAAACATCAAACTCTATTCCCTGGTTTTATAAAGAGGACAGCTTTAAAACTTTTAAAACAAACAATTATCACCTACTAAACACCTACTACAAAAAAAGAGGTTTGGGCAGTTCAAAAATGCATATTTACTGTTTTGCTGTGTTGCAGAATTCTTACACTATCACCAATTATACAGTAAACTGTATTACACAGTAATAAAACAAACCAAGATATACTTTCATATGCTAAGTCATCAGCTAACACAATTGTTTGTCATCATTTTAGATCAATACAACAGGAAGAAACACTGCTGAATAGGTGTTACCAGAAAAACAGGTACGAGACCCCCTGACATTTCCTGGATTTTCATCCTTTATTCTAGATTAAAAGCAAAAAACACAGACAAAATTATTGCCATCTGATACAATTTCTCAAAATAGATACAACATAACTATTCATGGAATTGAAACACTGTTCAGCTACAGCACGTCAAAGCTTTAATATGAAAGCTAAACAAATCACGCTCTCTAAGAAACAAGACACTGCAAAACTGGAGATGAATACTCTAATTTGGCTGCAAATTTTCCTTTCCAATCCTACACTGAAATTAAGAAACAGCATTTCCTTCCAGTTTCAGTTTTGCAAGTGTTGATACACATCCACACCTTTCTCAGGAAAAAAACCCAAAAAAACTCAAAAACCTAAACCCCAAAATTTCAACCAAAAGCCCACAAGATACAAAAAGCCAACTCATAATCACTCTAGGTGAACAGAACGACTTGGTGTTAGAAGAAAAAAACATTAGTCAGCAAGAGTATCTACACTTGAGATGCTCATAACACGTTTCAGTTATTTAACAAGCAGGACCACTTTCCTATTCCAGCTTCTATCCAGTCTCATCTAAGCTGGCCAGAGAGCCCAAGGGCACAGTTACGCAGACAGTGAGTTAACAGCAGTGCTAAACTCCTTGCATGCAACCTGCAGCTGCAACTCCCTCCATGTGTCTTTCCACTGAACAATTGGAATGGACTCTATGTAAAAAAAAACCTGACGAACCCTTGTTCCAGCAAATCAGTTCCCAATTCAATTCACAGCACAGTCAACAAGGATGCAGCAGAGTAGGAACTGCTAAAACTGTCACTGCTTTCCAAGTAACTTTCCAACTTGCTTTCCAAGTGTTGCTGTACCCAAAGAATCCCAATGGTTTTTATAAGCCTATCCCTGTGGAAGCATAGGATGAAACTAATGGTAGCATTAGTTCCATGCTCCACAGCTGACAGTTACAGCCTCTGGTGAGCATTATACATGCCTCACCTGCCATCTGTCTGGGAGAGCTTTCAGTGTTGCTATTCAGTGTCACACTGCCCAAACCTAATTTGTGCTACTTTATACAGACTGCTTTGCTGCTTCAAAGCACTGTGTGCCAGGAGAAACAAAAACTGTTACACACAGCTCAAACAAGATTTTTCCTGGCATTGCACTGAGGGAATAAAGCTGTCTACCTGATCTGGAATTACTCACAGAGGGACTTTAAATCAACTGTAAGACAATCTTAAATACAGTCAGTAGGATATCTATAGAAAGAGACAAATCTTCATATGTGAGCTAGTAATTTTGCTGTGAAGTACACTAACACTGTGATGATCTTAAGACCCACCCACACTACAGGAATTTAAACCCTAGGCTACAAAAGGTTTATGACAGGCAATGTGCAATCTTTGTCTAGTTCCAATTCTGTACACCGTGTCCCTTTAATGGCTTGCTGCTACCCTCTAAAAATGAATCAGATGAAGCAACTTCAAATCATTCATCACCAAAAGCAAGTTATTTATTCCAGTGTGAATGCTAAAGATGAAATTTGTGGTTTCCAATCTCTCAGGTATTTATATCTTTTTTCTTTGTATGGGTATGGTTGGACTCCGTAATCTAGGAAGTCCTTTCCAACTATGATTATTCTGTGATTCTGTGATCATATTCACAGCCTATATAAAGAGTTGGCCATGATGTTGTTAAAAGGAACATTTGGAACAAAGACTGCAGCAAATTCAGGTGTTCCACATCTATCAGGAAAGCAGCTAATCCACATATATACATCTAACTGGCTCTGGATGTCCTGCACAAGGGAGACTCAAGGGTGCGTTTATACAGACTCTATCATATTACCTAATACAGGCAGCTCATCTCCTGGTCCTCTGCTCAGAGCCAGTCATTCTCCTTCCTGAGGGCCCCACTCTGAACGGGTCTGGGTCAGCTGGATTGCTTTAACTGCCTAAAACCATTCCCAGCTGCTCTTTTTACACTCAGTAATACATGTACATTAAGCCTGATGTTTCCAGGAAGTGTCAGATTAGAGCATCTAAACAGCCTGATCAGGTCAAGCACACTGGGTAAATCCACTCATGGTAAATAAAAGGCACCATGGTATAATCATCCTTCCACCAAAACTGTAAACCTCAAACATCATCGATGTTATCATAATCACATACTTCATTTATGTGACAAGGCAGGACTAACCAAATGGCCAAGATGCAGGACAAACCAGCAAATAAATAGGGGAGAAGAGATTATTACACTTGCAATATGTAAAGTACCACTTATGAATTAAGGCAGAAAGCTACAGAAAGAAAGGGCTGTTACAGTTGCATTTCTAGCCTTAAATCATTGTGCAATTCTGGTTCCTACTGTCTTCTATTAAAAAATGAGACTACACTCTCCTGATGCCACTTTCCTTGAATTTCACTTTCAAAGTAGTTAGATTTCAGACTTGCTTTTTCAGGCAGATCTACATGCTCTCTGTGAAGACAAGACTCTTTAAGCAAAGTTACAGCCTATGTCTTGCGTGAGGTACCAAATCCTAATATCTACATTAGTTTGATAAAATTATGTGACAAGATTTGGTTCACGTCTTTCAATAACTAATGAAGATAATCCCTTCACCCTCCCATACAATAACTACGGTGACACCTCAATATTACAGTAATGGACAGAATAAGAATTCAGTACCATAGGAGAATCACCAGTTTTACTCAAGTCTCACAACTTTAGCACAGGATTACATGAAGGAAGCAAAGCAGCACGTGTCATTCTTCTTACTGAGCCCAAAGTCATGCTGCACACAGTATCATATGGAAGGTGTGCCACAACATACCTGTGCATGAATGGTCATTGTTACATGAGGGGCAGTGTTGATATTTTTCATATTTGTGGTTTTGAGTACATAATTCCAGTAATTTATATTCAATAAAACTTCTAGAAGTTAATATACACAGATCTCCTCCGTTAAATTAGCATTATTATCCTGGCTAATTCAAGATAGTACTAACACACCAGAACCTCCTGTCTACAGTTTGACAGCGAGCATAGCCTAGCAGCAACATGAAATTATCTACAATACAACTAGTGGCTCACATGGAAAACTATTTCAGGAAATTTCAAGCATCTCCCATGATCACATGCTCAACATTAGCTTGGCACTAAACAAGTACATTAATAAGCAAGGGAGATAAACAGATAAGAATATGGAAATCAGACTCCTTAGCCTTTCCCTATCAAATTCCATCTTGTTATACGACATCTACAAACTACAACTGCCTCATCAGATGTTGAACACTACCTTAGATGCAGTGCAGAACAGTACACAGATTCTTCAGAACTGTACTAAGTGCAGATAACATGGGGAAAACAGATTTAGCCATTACTCAGTAATACAATGTGCATTTGTCAGATCTACACATAGTTGAAACGAGCTCCAACTCAGTCTGGTTCTTCAAAGGTCTGTGAATAAGGCCAAGAACCTCAACTGCAGAGTGGTTTAGGGTTGGATCTCTGCGATCCCTTCATCTAGTTCCAACCCTCTTGCCATAGGCAAGAACACTTATTAGATCAGGTTGCCCAGGGTCCTGTTCAGCCTGGCCTTGAATAGTTCCAGGGAATGGGCATCCACAATCTTCCTGGGCAAACTTATAGGGAGGAATTTCTTCCTAGGATCTAATCTAAAATCTACCTTCTTTTAGAAATCATTCCCCCTTGCCCTATCACTAAAGGCCCTCATAAAAAGTCCTCTCCAGATTTCCTATAGTCCCTTTCAGGTACTGGAAGGCCACTATACAATCCCCCAGAGCCATTTCCAGGCTGAACAACCCCAATTCCTTCAGTCTGCCTTCACAGGAGAGGTGCTCCAGCCCTGCAATCAATCACTGTGGTCCTCATCTTGACTCCAGTCCTGAGCACACATCAGTTAAAGCAGTAGACATATGCCTTTCAAATAAGAAGCACTTATTTCAGTTCTGTTAAAAACAGCTTCATCACCATACAAAATACATTTGCAAATAGATTACTTGGCTCATAAACTCTACACCATCCCCATTAACCTTGACAGCACAATCAAAGGAAACCCTGCATAATCACTATTAAGTGAACAAGGGCCAGTATGGTGGTCTTCTTGACCCTACTGTCGAGGAGAGTCTCAAGCAGAAGCAGATGCATCTGCAGATCACCACATCCAGCATGCCTGCAAACAGCAGCAAAGCATTAGTGGTTTTTATTAACAAAGGATCCTGGAAGGATTGAGGACTGTTGGGAAGAAACGGGATTTACCTGACAAAGGAGTTTCCTTGCCAACAAGCTTGCTAACATAGTGAGAACAGCTTTAAGCTAGGTTCACCAGGGAACAGAAACTAAAGCTCTTGGATAAATGAGGAACAGAGAATGGGGAAGCATCTACTGGACAGGGTTACAAAGATTATTATTATCTCACTCCCTTTGAGAAAAGGTGGAGCAGACAGGAGCACATCTGAAACTCTGTGTACAGAAGTACACAGCCTGTGATGCAGACAAGACAGGCTGCTACAGCCTGTTCACAGCTGCAGAGCTACAATGGCACTACAATTAGAGACACAAACAGGATAGCTCATGCAACCAGCAAGCTGTGAGGCAGAAGCAAGCTCCTCACAACCAAAAAGCAAGAAAGATAAGCAGGACTGAGCTCTATACAAACATGGAACTCTGATATGGAACATTTAAAACTTACTGAGAGCTTATAAAACTAAATCAAAAGAGTAGGCCAAAGGTGGATGCCATTATGGCATCTGCCGCAAAGCACCCAATCAAAAAGGTAAAGTAGAAAAACTCATCCCCAGCACTGCTAGAAGCCTCTCAACCACAGGTCACTGCTTTTGGGGGAGATAACCACTTTGATACCTGTTGTGGGAGGGGAAACATGGCAGGTAAAAAAAAAAGGGAGCAAGCAATAATAATTTTTACTTCAGGTGCAGTGGAGGTCCACTGTGGGAGGTGTTCTGTCAGAAATGCTACTCACCAGTTGTCTTGGGACACCAGTAGAGTAAGAACTTACTAAGGGTGACAGAACAGGCTTGGCTATAATTATAAGAGGCTAAGTTATGTAAGGAAGTGACAAAAGCAAGTAATAGGACCAGGTTCCCAAAAGCAAACCTCAGGAACTAGCAAGTGGTATCTCTGGGCATGCTGCCCTAAAAAGTAATGAAACCTTGAAGAGCTGGTTGAGCATCAAGGCAACCTCCTTAAAGTATGAAAACAGTCCTTCCTGACATGCAAGACAATGAGCAAGCACAGCAGGAGGACATCTTGATGAACTAGGAACTACTGACTAAGCCAAAGTGTAAAAACCAAAGCAAATAAAAGAGAACAGATTATTAAAACAACTAAAGAAGCACTGCCTAGACACTAGAGAGGAGAATTAGGAATATTAAGGCTAAAGGTGGGTTTGAAACTTGACAACACCACACAGGACAGCAGCAACAGCTTGAACTGGTCTATATGCAGAAAAAACAACCAAACCCTATATAAGAAAACCAGTAGCCTGGTGCTTTCCAGATGTGTATGTGTGACTTGTTCTAGGTGACCCTGCTGTGGCAGGGGAATTGGACTGGATGATCTTTCTAAGTCCTTTTCGATCCCTTATGATTCTATGATAGATTGACCACTCCATTCAATCAATTAACAAATACTGTGAAAAGATCCTCCTAAAGGCATCTTCTTTAAGAGGGTTTCTTTGGCACTCAGTTGTCTTTGCCTAGTAGAAAATTTGAATGAGTCAGTAATTACTCTTACGAATTGGACAAATAAGTCCACAAGAGTTGATGCAAAAAAGGAGCTGGTTAGTGTCAACATAAGGCTACTTCTTTTCATTTTAAAAATTTTATAGCAATCAGAGGATGCTCAGAACTTCAAAATAGTATCTTCATGACCAAAGTGCCTTTAGTCCAGAGAGGTAGCAAAAGTAAACCCTGGACCCCCATGGTGGCACAGAATGAAATCAAAGCCAGGAAGATATTCAAACACAGCTTCTAGAGATTCAGATACATTATTCATTTGAATTACTGGAGATTAAACACATAAAAAGACACCAAAGAAATCATAAATATAATTCATAAGAATACATAATGCAATGCACATGTAACTGATAAACAAACTGGTTTGTGAAGGCAGTCATATTATATGCACAGCAGTACAATGCTGTACTTGTCACAATACTGTCCCACATAAGGTTTTGTCTCATAAACCCACTACACAGCCACTGCATAGCCTGCTACTAACATATATCTAGTCCCTGAAATATACAGGGCTACTCAATTAATCATGATTAGTGGATGAGCAAGTGCACCCTAAATTACCAGTAGAAAAACAGGGTTACTGGTGTATACTCCCCGATATGTTAATGGCAGCCAGAAGAACTTAAAGAATTGCTTCACACTGTAATTACCTCATGCTATTGCAAGCTGCCACTGAAAAAGTCAGTTTTATTCTTTCTTTTCCTTCCCTTTTGCCACCAATCATTCCTAATGCCTCTTACATAACATCAAGCCACTGTGTTGCCACAGTAAGTCCCAAGTTACCTCATGAACAGATGGGGATTCTCTGTAGTCTATACTCCCTATCAGGCTCACTTCAAAACAGTGGCTAGAGCTTCCAGCACACAAAAGTTTGCTCCTTATTTCTCTAAATTCTGTTTTAAACAGGACTTGAATTTTTCTTTTTTTTTAGTCCTAGACTAGTTTGCATCATTTTTGTAAGGACATAAGTTTGCAAGGTTGCAGGGACTCTAGCAACCTTTTCTCCAGTCCTAAGTTGAGCATTACAGCAGCGCTGATCCAAGACACCTTTTCCAAAGGGGCTTCTTCCAGTCTGGAATCACAACCACTTCCTAAGAAGATGTAACGGAAAATGGAATTTTATTTATGTTCTAAGCCTAAGTACTGTTTTCCTCTCCTCTTTACCATCTCTGCTCCAAAGTATGGAACAAGGAATATCTCCAAGTACGCAAACAAAATATGAAGAGCTAACAAGTAGAAAAACTAAGGCACAAACATGCACTTCATCATCAGCCAAGATCTTGTCTTCTAATTGATTTTTATTTGGGCTCATAGTCATAATTTTTTCAGTAACTCACCGTTTTATTACGAAGTCTAATTATGTCCGAAACAGAGCCAGCTCCACAATATTCCATAACAATCCACAGATCTGTGTTCTTAAAATAGCTGCCATAGTACTTGACAACATAGGGACTAGATGGAAAAAAGTCAGATAAATACATGAATTTTTAGTAGTGGGGGGTAAAAAAAACCAAACCAACAATCACCACAAGTGCTGTTAAAAATTAGTGGGACACACAATAACACAGCTAATGAGCAATTGTAATCAAATACAGTTTTAAATTCTAATTCCTTTAATCAATGCATTGTTAGAATAAAGTCAGACTGCTTACTAAAATCATAAAAGCATTATTTTACATACATATATATAAAATTAGTTTCTTTGAATATGTAGTTTTCCAAAGCCCTTTCTGAGAATTCATAAGATGCTACCTCCCAACTTATTCAGTATTTTCCTCTATATAAGGTGAAAGGAATGAGGGGATAAGAATTAAGATCAGTGCAACAAGAAAAAAAAATTAAAAAAAACCAAAGTATAATGTTAAACCCTTTTCCACTGCACAGGAAGTGATCAGGACCTACTCTGGGGATCAAATCTAGTTCCACAGTTAAGACAAGATTGCCGATTCATTTTTAATCTGTACTTGTTATAAAACTCCAATTGGCCAGCCAGACCAAAAATAGTCTCACAGGGATAAAAAGGATTAAGAGGAGCCTCATGAACTTAAGGGTACCAAATCCTTTTCATATCACCTGAAATAACCTTATCACGCACCTTTGAAGAACGTGGGAAAATACATCAATTCTTTGTTTTCCCTGTCTGCACATTTCAGAGGCTTACAGAATGCAGAAAAGTCAGTCCCAGCAAGGAACGGATTACAAGGGCCAGTGTGTTAACTGGTCACAGATACTCAGAACAGGGCTTGTAGGCAGAGGTTCTAGAGAAGTCTAAAGAACTCTTCCATTCTCCTATACAAGAAACCATGTACTGAGGCCTCAATCCCTGTATTTAAGAATAAACAGTCAAACCTTCTCCCTCATGGCCCCGTAGCCAAAACACTGTGAAGCACACCTGAGCAACAAATCTGAATGCACTAAAAGGATCCCATAAAAATGGGATGAGTGCTGCTCGGTGCCAAACAAGGAAATCTTTTCATTTAAAGACTCCAGCACCTGACACACCACAAAAGCAAACACACCACTGAAAAAAGAACACATTACTTGCTGTAAGGCAAGCCACACAGTTAATGACTAAAGCAATATATTAAAGAAACTTTTGCTTAACTTGAGTGCAAAGCTTTCCCACTCGCACAGAGTCACAAACAGTAGACTCCTGCACAAATAAAGTCTTACCCTAGCACATCTGACTTTGAAGATAACAGTGAAAGTCTTCAAGTACTATCGCCCAAAAATAGACAAATAAAAAACTGATAACTGCACAGAAGAGAGGAACTGCAAAGTAATTTCTGCATCCTTGCAGGCACTTGGTGTTCAGGCTTCAATCCTACAGTAGTAGCAATAACAAGATGTATCATTTGTTTAAAAAACATAAGCAAACAGCCTGTTTTCAGAACTGTTTGTCCACTTCATAGAAGTTGTAATCCTGCATATAAAAGTCATCTATTTTGGAAGTTAACTGTTTAGTCATCAATCCTGTGCTAGAAACAAATTTATCCATCTCTGAAACAGGTCACTAGATATGTACAGGTCTGAGACATTTACCTTGGAGCTTGCCAGTGTATGTGAAGTGAAGCAAGCATGGCAAATTCTAAGCAGAAGCAAGTATTTCTTCTTTCAGCAGTTTCTGTTCTATGTACACTATTTATTTCAATTCAAGCTAAGAAAGTTGACTACAAAATACTTTCTTTAAATAAACTGTCAATCACACTGTGCCTTAGTTTTTTATGTAATAAAAAAAAGCTTGCACCTGCATATATTTCAGGTATATTTGTAAGTACAGACACATAGACTCTTAGAAAGGGAAAGGAACTGTCATACCTACCTGTCACATTGTTGCATTATAGAGATTTCTTTAATTATTTCTTGAAGATCTGACTCCACAGGGACCTGTTTAATTGCTACGACTTGTCCAGACTCTTTATGTATTGCTTTAAACACACTACCATATGACCTAAAACCAAAAGAAATTTTATTTTTTTTAAACAAGCTGTTTCTCAGTTCTGCAGAAACTTTTAAAAGTCATAGAAATCAAGTGTACATGCAGAAGTTTGAGGGTTTTTTTCAGGCTGCAAAAAATTCAATTCAGGGAAGATGTGCCTCTGAAAAAAATCATGTGATATTCAGACTCCAGTACAGGTGTAACTGCTGCCTTAACAGTCAATTGATATTAAAAAAAAAAAACAACACAAATATCATAGAACAGTAGAAGTCAAAACAACCTTAAAGATGATGGAGTTCAAACCCCTTGTCATGGGCAGGGACATCTCCCACTAGACCAGATTACTCAAAGCATCATCCAACCTGGTCTTGAACACTTACAGTGAGAGAGCAATTGCAACTTATCTGGGCAACCTGTTCCAGTGCCTCAGCACCCTCACAGCAAGAAGCCCTTCTTTTGATACAGCCCAGGACCCCTTGACTTCCTGGGTTCCAAGTGCACATTTCCAGGACACATTCAGCTTTTCATCCAACAGCATACCAAACTCCTTCTCTTCAGAGCTGCATGTGTTGAACATTCACACGGCTCATCGGTCAACATCCATCTGAATGGTCTCCTTTCTCCCCAATATGCTAAATGCACTACACAGCTTGGTGTCATCAGCACACTTGCTGCTGTCTGTGTCACTGACAAAAGAAGTTAAACAGCACCAGTCCCAATACCTGCACTTGCTTCATCTCTCTGTAGGTTTCCTTTCTGTTTGAATTTGTCCAGGAGCTACTTGTTTGTCCATGTTGGCCTCCTGCTATTTTTGCCCAACTTCTTGTTTCAAGACACAATGTGGTGACACCTTTCTCCAGAGAGCCCTTAAGTATTGTCTCTATCCATGGGAGAAGGGAAGTTCCTACAGCCAAGGCACTACTAAACTGCTTTCCAGCGTGGGTCTCTCAAAGTCACAGCTTCTCTTTAAGAACTTCAGCACCTCTGTGTTGTCAGCTCTGCTCCATGCTTGTTGTCTTTTGACTTCAGACTAGCTCCACTGACTGCTGCCCTTCATCATGTTCTGAAGTGGGGGCTTGTACACACAGGGAATCTGCCCTCTATCTTTTTCAGAGCTGTGGCAGCAGCACAGCTCTCTTCATCCCCCTTTCCTAATGAAATGGGAGCTCTCCAAAAGAAAGAAAAAAGCAACCAACCACATACACACACACCCCAAAGCAAACAAAAAAAAAAAAACCCACAACCTAAATGCCCATAAAAATGTGTTTCCCTGCTCAAATATATTCACTCATTAGAGGTGCCAACAGGCTGAGCCCAGACAGGTTTCCACCTAGAACGAGGCAGAGTTTTCTTCTCATTTCTGGAAGCTGCTCACAGGCACCATGCCATCTTAGCTGCTATCCCCATGTACAAGAACCCCAGCAGACTGAAACCACAACAGGGATGCCGGGCTCCTAAGCTTGGAGGAGGTGATCCTCTAATATAAACCAGACTTCTCAAACCCCATCTTCCTTCCAGGGCTTTATCCCTTCACATTCTACCAAGAAGATCCCTGAAGGCACCAAAGCTGTTCTTCTCAAATCAAAGATAGTGAGCTTGCTGCACACCCTCCTCATCATCCTAAGGATCTTACACTCCATCATGTATTTGGGGAAGTGCAGAAGCCTACTAAAGCATGAGTTTTCTTTATTGTTAAGACTAGTCTAGAGAAGCATTCCTGAGGACACTTACAGTGACTTTCTTAAATCTAATATTTCAACGTATATATTACATTCACTTGCAAAGAGTTATACTTACCCTTCACCAAGTTTCTCCAGAACATCAAAGACTTCTTCAGGCTGTTTAGTTAAACTGTCTTCACTAAGCTTTTTCAGTTTGCTAAAAGATAAGAGTTATTTGTTTGTTTAGAGGGCAGAAGACAGAACTCAAGAAAATTCTCCATACAAGTGAGCAGAAAATAATATTATAAAGATAAAACATTTCCATTTAAAAAAAATGCCTAATTGAAGTGCAGTAACAGAATTTTAAACAACTTTCTCATAGAAGATGGAGAAACTTATGGAAATTTTTGCCATTATCACTTTCCTGCTAATGTTTGCTCAATTGAAAACAGCATGGGACCAACTTACTGTCCAAACCACTTCCTCTGATAAAGCAGAAACAGCCAAGGAGCATCGTAAAGCACCTCTCTAATCCAAAAACATTCAGCATGCAAACATGCTCAGTACTGCCTAGCATATGCCATGTTGCTATCCAAGAAAGCATAACCAAATCCTTTACCCACAGGAAGTGCCCACTTTCTAAACTACCAATCATGAACCAATGAATTACATCAAGTTAAAAGATCTCAGAGTGGCCGGAACACTGAGCTTCCAAGAGCCCAGTATTCAAATTGCTGATTGGTCAATGGACACACAGGTAGGTAAAACACAATTCCTAATTACATTCCACCAGATTTTACCCTCCAGCTGTTTCAGAGTCTCAAATCACACCAGTATCACCCTAGATTTCTCACAGCATCTTCTACTATCTCTTACCGCTATCCTTTGTCTTTTACAAGCAGTCCTAGCCCTTCTCTGATTTCCCACATTGCCAGCAGCCAGTCCCCCAGACTCCTGGCAGATCTCACAACTTGGCTGCAGACTTGTGATGGAGCTAACACTGAGCACAGCACAGGAAAATATAAGCATACACACACTGTGATGAGGCTGGGTGGTTGCAACATGTAAATCCTTCTCACCAACAGTTATAGGGAACTTTGCAGCAAGACTGAAATAACACATTAACTCTATACGATAGCCTAGGGTACCATTAAAGTAGAAGATGAGCTGAAGAATAACTGATGCTGTAGCGTCAGATGAATATAATGTATTCCATATGCAAGAGCATGAAAAAGACCAAAAACCTACGAAGCACAGCAGATCATTGAGATCTTACAGAAAATATCCAGTGATGCTTTCCTGGAAATAGATACAAACAGGAGAAGGGAGAAGGGCATGTACAAAAAAAGACTGTAAAATCCAACATAAGAAGAACAGTGTTAAAAAAGAAACTTCCCGATATTAAAAGCAACAGTTCAGTGATATACAGAACTAATATAAAAAAATAAAATGATTGATGAAGGCATTCCTGAGCCAGAAGAGATGTGTTACTGCTAACCATCTAACCACTGGCAAAAAAGTAAACTAACTGTGGGAGCACATGGGTCATACAGATTGGTGTTAAGCAAAGAAAGCAAGAGGTGGGGGAGGGTGAGCACATTTATACATCAAAGAACTACTTCACAGATGTAGCCAATACGAAAAGCATCCACAATCAGTAATGAAATGTGCATGAAGTGCTGCAAAGACCAAGCAGTACGCTACACCAAACAAGCAGGAAACTGAAAAGCTGTTTGTTTAAGGGAAAGTAAAAATCTCCACTGCAAGAGACAGACAACTCGTGGCAACAAAAAAATTCAGTAGAAAACTGAAACGAGACAAGGTAAATAAACTCTGGGAAAAGGGGCCTACAAACTAAAACACAACACGTACCTCTGCTTTTATTTTTGTTCTCTTTGCTTGTTAGAGACTAGCAAGGAGAAAGATGGAACTTAAATCTTGGAAGAAAGTGCATCTCATTACTGAGCAAGTCTACACTGAGGCAAATAAAAAGAAGTGTTGGGGGGGGAAATACTCAGCAGGTAGGTATTAAAGAAATACTTTTTCTTATTTTGTTTCAAATTGTTTTTTCCCCTCTGACTAAGTAACCTGGAGCTTTAAAGGCAGCATTCGGACAGCAGTAAGTTACTACAACCATCCTCTGCTTGGCAGCAACAGAAAGCACACACAGTGTGCTGACAGTACCAGCAGAGCCTCAGAAAATAAAAATCATGACCACTAAACGAGTGGCCCCCAAAGAGCTGCCCTACAGAAAACACTCAGCAGAAGAGTGGGCAGGCTGAACTTCCTAGTAACTGCTGGAAAAGGAAAAACATACAGTAACCTCAACCAAAGATGTCCAAGAGAACACCTGCTCATCAAAAGAGCAAAATGAGAAAAGAAAATCCAAACCAAAAGGTTTCCAGCAGAACCATTTACCCCAAGGCACTGGGAGTGTTTGAAACAAACTAAGGAAACAACTAGCAACAGCCAAAGACCAATGTCACTGTCAAATAAGATTATCCTGAGTACTCAAGGAAAGCTGGTGACCAAAGAAATAAGTATTCTGTAGCTTAAAAACTATTTTCATGTTATGCAACTCCAATAAACATGTTATGAGACCAAGTAATACTTAGCAGTAAAATTTAGCAGCTAAATGCTAAACCTCTTCAGAGGTGAAGAAAGATAAATCAACCTCAGGAATTTCTACAACAAATACACTGGCCAAAGCACTTCATGCTCCTTCACAATGTGTTGTAAGATTACAGATGCTAGATCTGGTGTTCAAGTGACAGCATTAATACCACTGTTCATTGAGCCATGACAAGTTCTAGATGAATCTGGTTGCTTTACAATCTCTATTTTTTTAAGTTAAATCAAATTCCATCTGTAAGCACAGAGCAACAAGCAATACACTCTGAAGGGGTTGTAGTAACAAAAGCATTTAGAAAAACTTCATGAAAAGCAAGAAGGAAGACTACTGTTCTAACTGCCCATAAACCACTACACAGAATACAAGAAGTAACTACTAGAAATATTGTAAGATAATATCAATTAAAAACAAGAAACTAAAACTTGGGACAGAGAAACACATTTAAGACTTCAGAATCAGATCCATTATTCAACTGTACATGTGTCCTAGTGTCCACAATTGAAAAACATTTAAGATGTGACAAATAAAGCCTAACATTTCAGACAGCTCACTGCTGTTTTAAAAGATTTAAAGTGTTCTACATGGGAAGTGAATACTGTGAGCACTTAGCAAAATACCTGTCTGACACTGTAGAAATACAGTGAAGGGGTGCAGAAAGGCACAGCTGAAGAGACAAAGGGTTCAAGAACAATCAGAGAGAAAGGAGAGAGTCTCATTCCTCTCCTTCATGGCCCCTCTACTTTCCTAACATAAGAACAAATAAATCAAGAAACTCAGGCACCTGAATTCAGCTGGAGTTTTTTAGCTCTAGAAAATCATCAGGTAGCGATGACAAGCTATTTCAGCAGACTTCCAGAAGGAAAGTCTTTGTGCTTTCAGAAATAGCCAATTACAACTCTGGGACCAGAGTTGTCAAAAACAATTTCTTGTTCCAAGCAGGTTTGACTTAACACCTAGGCTCTTAAACGTGAAAAATACATCCTAGAAAATAATTTTACTTGTATAATAAATCTAGTGGATAGAAAAAAACATCCTTAGCATAACCAGTATCTTACACATCACTGAGTCTGCCAGCAAAACTCCACATAACTAAATGCAGAAAAACCTAGAAACTGTGAGAAATACCCAAGACTACCAGTCTTAGCACAAAGATCAGAAAAAAAATCTGAATTGGGACCTGAAAGAGCAAGATATTTCCCTGCACCAGAACACTGATCACCTGCCCCATGAAACAAATATATGTGGTTTATTTAGTTGAAGATCTGGCACATTTAAATGTTTAATAAGAATGGCTGGGATCAATTCTGTTGATACATTTAAAGAGATCTTAGTAAGAGAAATCCTTGAAGCCATCAGAAATAAAGGTGATGTATAGAATATTTCAGTTATTTCTATTGCTGTTTACAGTTCACACAAGTAGAAACGAGTTTAAGACATTTTGCATTATTTTACTGTGCACTTAGATTTCATTTACCACCAATAAACCCCAAGCAAACTCACACTGCCGGTCCATCACTTCCAGGAGGAAACTGACAAGTTATCATCCATGGGGACATAGGTGCCCACAGATACTAAACACAATGTTTATTTTTCATAGCTAATCTTAAAAACTAGTTTTAACCTTCCCACATAAGGCCGGACAGCCAATGTATTTCTGAAAATACCCATGCTGGCGGAATACTTTCGATTTTTGCTTCTTCCCACTCCCTGATTTACAATTGCAGCTATGCAACCCCCACCCCCACAGGCAGCCCTGCACAGTAGGACATAAGGGCACTTTCTAATGTAGAAGATAAGAAAAACACTCATGCCCGTTTCTTCCACGGACCTGAACTACCAAGTGCAGAGTCCCCAGGCCACAGAGGACTCTTCTGGAAGACGAAGTTTCCTTTTTTCCTCATTAAAACGTCGCTCTGATACCTCAGGCAGTCCCTGAGGGTTTGCCTGCTTCGGGACGCCCACCCAGCATAACTCTTTCGGTGACACCCCATAGAAAGGCAACCCCGGACAAGTCCCAGTCCCCGGGTCCGGAGCTTCCCCAGGCCCAAGGCCTTGCTCCGGCCGTGCCGCTGCGCTGCTTCCGGGCGGGGAAGGGGCCACCAGGAGGGTCGTTACCTCTTGGGCGCTGCTGGCTCCATCCTGCCGCAGGCCTCCGGTCCGGAGCGGCTCTGGCCGAGCCCCCGGGCACTACCGACCCAGCAGCCACGAAACCCCGCGAGGACACCCGCGGGCCCGCTGGCCCTTTAAACGGGCTCACACCCTCCCTCAGCCTCCGCCACCGCCGTTCTCAGAGAACCGCCACTGCCGCTACCGGCCCGGCTGCCCGCGAAACCCCGCCCCTCCGCGCTGCTCAGTGGTTACAACACCCGGCGTCGCGAGCGCTGATTGGGCGCTGTGGAAGTCGTTCAGAGCGGCGGGACGGACGAGACCCCGCCCCCCCCCGCGGGAAGAGCGGGCGGCGCCGCGCCGACGACAAGGGAAGAACTCAGAGGCGGCAGAGCCCGAGGCGCTGGTGCTCCCGGCATGCTGCGCGCAGCCGCGGGGCTCGCCGGGAGTTGTAGTCTTTTCGCAGAACCGGCTCTACCCGTCCGTGAGGGAGAGGTGCCCGGAGCGGTCGGGCAGGGCCTCTCAAACTGAGAGGCGGAGGAACGAAGAGCCAGGCCCTGAGGCGCTGCCGGAGCGAAGGACAAACCGTCCCTCCTGCTCGGGCTCATCGCATCCTCCGGCTCTCAGAGCTGGACCCGGGGCGCAGCCGCAGGTGGCGGCAGAGGCCTCTCTGCGGCTTTCACCGCCCGTCTGCGCTCGTCGAAGTACCGCCGCGCCCGGCATCTCCCCGCCTTGGAAAGATGCTGCTGCTGTTGGACAGGCGGCTCCAGTACATGGCCTGGCAGAACCAGGGAGCTGCGCTCTGCTGCCGGCTAGGGTAACTTGTTGCAGCTTGAAGGGGGAAAATCTGGCGCTGGGCACTGTTCAGTGCTGGAGAGCATACATTGCCATTCCGAGCCACAGGGTGCGGAAGTGAGGAAGTAATTGCCTCTTTATACTTAGTACTGATAAGTACTCGAATATTGGGTTCAGTGCTGGGCATCTCTATACAAGAAAGGATATCAAGGTGATGGAGTGGGCCCAAGGAGGGCAACCCGGTTGATGAAGAGTCTGGGGAACAAATCATGTGAGGAGCAGCTGAGGGATCTGGTGCTGGTTAGTCTGAAGAGGAGAAGGTTTAGGGAATACCTTATTGCTGTCTACAGCTGCCTCAAAGGAGGCTGTAGGGAGGTAGAGGTTGGTCTTGTCTTCCCAGTAACTGATGACAGAGCAAGAGGAAATGGCCTGAGGTTGCACCAGGGGGAGTTTAGGTTGGACATTAGGAAAAACTTCTTCAGTAAAAGGGTCATCAGTCCTCAGAACAGGCTGTCCAGGGGAATGCATTGCCATCCCTGAACAAACTTAAGGACATGGTTCACTGGTGGGCTTGGTAGAGTTACATTCATGGTTGGACTCTAATCTTAAAGGTCTTTCCTATGATTCTACTCAAGCAGCAGATTTTAGGCCGCTTACAATTTCACATCACAGATTCAGACTTTCTGCTGTGCAGGTAGCAACTTAAGATACCAGTTGACCAAGTACCTAAGTATATACTGCCATGTCAATACATGAAAAGCTTAAATGTTCAAGCCATATTTCTGTATCCTGTAAGTAGGTTCAATTGCCTAGCTAATGGAAGATCAAGGTAATGAAACACTTAGGCAAAAATCCGTAAAAATACTGAGACTCCCAAATTCCACTTTAAACTGGTTGTAGATGTACAGCAGCACTCCACTTTAAAAAAAAAAATCCATGCTCCATACCTAATTTCATCCCTTTGATGTGCATTAGTAAGGGAATTTTGAATAATTTTGAATGACTGAAGCCTTACTGTTGTGCAAGTCCTCTACTTTGGCTGAGCTGAGCCAATCCAGTCCCGTTGACTCACTGTGGTCAGGCTAAACGCACAATGGCAATATTGAATGAACCCATAAAATAAATCACACACCACCATATGACCTTTTAGGTTTCTTTGTTTTTCTGAGTCATGGAAAAACTGCAATAAAACATCTTCCTTTGCATAACATATTAATGTAGAGCTCTTCCAAGAATCATCCCACAAGTCTGAATGTCTCACCAGCCGTCTTGCCAGATGCGTCCATACCATAGACAGCCATTTGTAGGAGATGCCAAAAAAAAGCTACCCATGAGAACCAGCCAGTGCATGCTTCAGATGCAATGTGTTTGAAAGTGGTGAGGGGGAACCTCTCAGGATTTCCTATATGCCACTTCTAGGATAAGTGGGGTCATGTAGAAGATGCCACATGGCTAACATCCAACCTTGTTTTACAGAGTATTTGGCTATTCCCACTGACAAATTACTATTTATGTTTCATCAGTGTCATCTAATGAAGGGGAGCCTGACATCCCTGTTTGGCTGTGATAGTCCTGGAATGCAGGTGCTGTCTCCAAATCTTTTAACACAAATCTTTAAGGCAGTTACTATATTCACATTATTTAAGAGAAGGCAGGTTTTTTCCAGCTCCACCTCTTAAGCCAAAGCTGAGATAAACCATTCAAGTGAATAAAATGAATCTTAGAAAAACTACAGGCACTACAAGAGCAAGACAAACAGCCAAGAAGTGTTTCCTCTCCCCACATGTATTTCTTTCTCTGGAAACAGGCTGAATTTTTAGCCTAATTTGCCACCATTCCCTTTTTAAAAACAGTTGATGAGAACAACAATTTGTCTAAGGACAGCAGATTTAGGTATTTGCTCCCTTAATTGAAAGCAGTTTACCACCACAGTCCTTGCTCCCAGAAAATACCCTGACTACCTGATGATTGAGGAAGAAGGAGATGGGAGTGTCCTCCATCTATGTCACTGGATAAAGCATGAAAAAAACAGGTAGCCTGGCTTAGTAACTTAGCAGTGCAGATGGTTCCAAACAACGTAGACTGATTCTGTGCCTCTCTCACAGAAATTTCACTTAAGCCTTATTTAAGCACCAAAATGCTTTCTAAGCATGTTTATGCTGGAAATAAAATAGCAGTAAGAACGTAACGTACATATATACAGTATAGTGTTTTTACAGGATAACTTTATTAATCTCTCTTAATTTCAGATAGTATTTTTGGGCAATGATACTGGAACAAATAACACCATCTCACCTTTCCCACACAACACCAATTTGGGAACTGTGCTGTGAAATGTAACTCTGATTTGGTATTCATTACAATACGTTACCTGGCCACCAGCAAAGAAGGAACTTTGAAAGGGAAAACAGACTCACTCTACTCTACCACTTCATTCAGGCTTTCCCGTCCAGTGAAGTCTAGATGTTCTGGAGGCATGAATATGCTAGGAGATTACTGGTGTCTAGACAATATGCAGATAGGGAAGTTTCAAACAATCTACATGAGTGTTGACATATTTCTTCCGATACTAGAACTATGTAAAACTGCTAAGAAGAATAAAAAAAGTAATGTAGTGCCATCTTAAAAATAAAGGAGAAAAAGAAATGAATCAGTCTTTCTTCTGAAGTATTTAATCCAGTTTACCAATTTATCAGCATGCAGTAGAACTCCTTCAGAACTGACATCAACATCTAATTCCTCAGACCAAAGGATAAATGAAGACCATACTTAGTTTCTGACTACTATAATTACTCTACATTACAATGTAGTTTCATAAACCGATAATTTATAATAACGTACACAGTAATGGAATTGGGAATCTTCATGGCTTGGACAAGTATTACATGCAGTGTATACACTAACAAAGACAGTCGTCAAATGCCTAAATATAGAAATGAAAAAGTTTGAAGATCTCAGTTGTGTCTCAGTTGCATGTAATTCATAATAAACCGAGGAAGGATAAAAATGGCTTGAACAGCTCATGGCTGAGTTTCTAACAGCAAAATGGCAAGATTTAAATTACAAATACATACTTCAAAGTCATTCATAAGCTTCATGCAAATACTTCATGTATGTTATAGTAAAGCCCTTATCTAGTTCCTTTGGTAGCACACAAAAGCAGCATTTACTTCAGAAGGTATTCAATCAGGCTCATTTGAACTGTGCATTGTAACTAATACATGGAGCTACTAGAAATCAGCAGAATTAATTGTGCATGTTTTCCAGGAGATCCATATCACAAACCTATGCTCTCCAAACAGAGCACCCCTAGTCCCTTGTCATGTCCTTCATCCTGATGCTTTTCACAGCCTGGCTGTTTTCTCCACATTTTCTTTCACCACAGTAGCCTCACAGTTGTTTCACAGGGTCCTCAGTTCTTTCTCTTTTGGGATCTATCCCCTGTATCATTCCACAGCTCCACTCATGCCCTTAGCACACTGAAACCCACAATATCCTTACTGCCTGTATAGACCTCCAAGTAGGTCTCCAGCTCTCTACGCCTTAAAATCCCACCACATCCCGCCCCACCACACCTTGGCCCAGTCTGATGTTAACCCATAGGGTTACAAGGGTCCTGTATCTGTATCATAGCCTGTCATTTAGTTCTCAAGGGAAGGCGTTTAGGTTTCAGGTCAGTGTGCAGTGTGGTCCCAAACCCAGCACCTAAAGAAGTTTCCCTTACATTTCTCTTGCCATGAGGTGGACAGTCCCACAAACAGGGCATTCCCTCCTCAATGTGTCACCTATGAGTTTTGTGAAAATAGTAGCTTGCAGTAATTCCAGATTTCCATCTTTTCACCACACGGAATTAATACCAGCCAGCTAAGTCACAAATGACTGAAGGGGAGAAAGGCAAGCGACAGCCTGCAAGCACAAATAATGGATGCAGGTGCCTGATTTCCTTAGAAACCAATTCATGAATTCAGTAGACAAATAATCAACAACAACATGTTTGCATGTCTCTCCCTATGACTGCATGATAGCGATCTGGCATGCTGAAAGTTAAGGAAAAGACCTTGAATTAAATACCAGCTTGTTTATACAGAAGATAAGAAAACCTAACTTCTGTCTGTACTTTTTCCTACCCATCATGTGAAATAGCCTTGAAGGCTTATCTAAGAGTTTGTTATATACTTTCCTAACCCTGTCAGTCATAAAATAGTTAAATAGAAAAGAACAGCATATCCTCAAGTTAGACCTAAAGCAAGTTTCTGATGAAGCTTAGGGAGAAAGAACAATTGGGTTTTATTTCTTTTCTTGAACTATTCACAACTTTATGGTTAATTATTTCACATAAAAGGAAAATTACTTTTTATTGCTCCAGCCACAGAAAGGTACAAAAATAAATAGCTAAAAAACAGAGGTACAGACACTGCTATCCATATCCACCCTGTTAAAATCAGCATGATTTACAAAATTCCTTCTTGAAACTAAAAAGAGCAGTAAAAGCCTGCAATCATAAAACAGCTGCACTGCTGCAATTCCTCTCACTACCTAGTGTACATCATTTTGGTATCTAAAATATTATTACTAGACCTAAAGACATTTGTAGGTTAGGATAGGGTTTTTCTGTTGACTAACCATTTAGCTCACAGTCTTAGTAACAGGCTATATATAGCCTTACCATTTGCTATTTTTCCTATTATAGCACACCATAGTAAAAATAAACCATGGATACCCAGTTGCTATTTACAGTTAACCACAGAAGATATTCCAGTCTGTGCTACAGCTGCATTGATTGTGCTCAGGGGATCTAAGTATTGCCATCAACTTGAAAAAAACCAACTCAGTTTGGTTTGTAAAGCAATTACTGTTGTTGTGGTAATACCGAGGGTTACTCTGGATTCCCTTCTACACAAAAATATTCCCCCTCTTTGGGGGAGCAACCATCTGTTCTCCAGCCTGCAAAGAGGTGTGCTCACACCCTGGAGAATAAGTAAATAACATTTAAGTAGTGAGGCTTGATGCTTGTGTTAGGAATGGAAACTACTATCAGTAACTAAAGAATGATTGAATCATTACGTGATGAAGCAAGTGCTGCACCAAAACAAACTTCGGCTGCCTGAGTACAGACCCATGTCCAAGGGGTCCACTGCCCTGAAAGCCACATTTTCTCCCATTTCCTTTAGCTCCTGAGCTTGGAGTCTGAGGAGTGCACAACTCCTAACTTGGGAGAGTTAGAATAGTTCTTTATTTTTAGGGACAGTGCTTTCAAGAAGCTGGCAACACCAATTACTTCAGAATTATTGCTAGGAAAGTTCTGTGCCCTTGTGGGCCTTTCACAGAAGTGTTCAAAGAGAAGCACACAAAGGTGACAGGCACAAAGAGAGAAAAACATGTAACAAATAAGCAGCAACCCAGACAACTGAAACTAATAAAGAGAAACTTATACAATTCATGTTGTGGCTACTAAACTCTATAAATGCAATGCTATGGCAAGTTTACAGCTTTTTTCTTTTAATAAAATCCTCCTGATTATTTCTGAAGTGCATCTCCAGCTTGCCTCGTAGATACTACAAAACCAGTGTTTTGTGTGTGGAAGAATCACTCATTCTAAGGACTTTAAAAATCCAGAAACCACAAAATTTCAGTTTTCTACTTTTTTCCAACCCTTCCCAATCAAAACATGCCAAAAGATCCTAATTCAGGGCCAAACAAGCTACTCATATAACATGTACAGTCACACTTAAAAACAAATACTGATTTAAAATACCTAAATACAATTCTAGGCTTAAAACTTCACAAAAAAGGGCTCCATGTCACACATTTAATGACTGACTGTGAACTAATGGGTCTGATTACAAGATAAAGTAGAAAGTAGAAATATATCCAAAACAAGAAAATTATGAAGATTTGCACCAAGGTTCCCATCCTGCTCTTAAAAGCAGCAGGAAGCCTTCCACATAGCAGCCTGTGTACAAGAGAAGCAGCAAAGCAGCAAATAATAGTTTCACAGAACTAGCTTTGAGTCTACTCTGATCAGGTTCAGTTCAGTTCAACAGGAGATAGTTTTACCGTTACCAGGATGAGCAGTCAAACTACTGGCACTACTGAGCAAGGAAACTTTCTGCTGAAAGCAAAACTTTTAAGTGCCTGAGTCAGGCTACAAAAACACAGCAAAATATAGAGCAAGTTACTATCTAGGGAGTTAATGAGCCCCATTACATTTGAGACTTCAGCTTTTTACACTATTTCTTTGCTAAAAATAAGTTCTGTTAGTTGCAAGCAGAAAATCGGTGCAAGATTAAAGGATTTATTTAATAGCAAAAAAGAATTTTTCAATGGCCATGAACACTGCCCATTTTTACCCAGGCTGAGTTTAGTGAAAAGAAAATGTCCTAGTGGTATAATTTTCTCTGCAGATCAGAGGAAAATAGAGCAATTCCATATGCTAGGAGCTTTCTTAATGGAAACAGTTAATTTACCACATGAGGAATATCACATGCATACCACTTCCACCTAAAATGAATCACTCATTCCAGTTGAGAAAACTGAGGTCTTTTATCTTCCTCAGGGTGGAGTCCATCTCCTCCCATAGATCCCTACAGAGTAAAACTGCTAATCATTTTAAGATTTAAAGGCATTACATCTCTTGTGTTCATATATCACGTTTCAATGTCTTCTAAACAAGAAAGAGCTTAATGTTTTTTGTAACCTTGAACTGGCCGGTACACAACTTTTATTGCTTCATCCTTGAGCTCTTCTGTAGTTCTGTGATCTAATTTGTTACTCTGCTGGTATGAAGCTGCTCTTCCCGGATTCATAATATGCACTTAAACTCCCTAAAACCAATTTTGAAATTAATGTGCTGATTTGAACACTAGGTAAAACAAAGAAAAATAGAAACAGAAAACAAAATGAACAAACCAAAGATGTTTTAGTATATACTGTGTCTCTCCTTCACCAATATTAATAGAGAGTAAATCCCTCCTCTATGAAGTTCAAACTAGGCAGAATGTCTCTAGGACCTGATCCAAAGTCTGTTAACATCAACAAAGCATTTCTTTCAGATATATTGTTTTGGGGATCAGTTCTCAATGGAGAGTCCTGTCCAATTTCCTCATGTGAATATAAATGCAGACTTTAGCTTGACTAGGTTTTCCATTCTCACCCCAATTGTCTCCCAGGAGGACGGAGGAAAGGTCAAAGTGGGAGATAGGTCACATTAGACGCTACCATTTATTTGACATAACCTCTTAATAATATGTCATAGTTTCATTTGATTAGAAACGATACTGTCAGAGAAGATAAACAGTAGTAAGTAGTCCCCTCATCATGGCATAAATAGTAAGCATCTGAAATTGTAGACAGTGGGAAAATTTTCTGTTGAAAGTCATCAGGACACTCATGCAACCTTGTATAATAGGCACTGCACATTCATTACAGTATCAATCTGTAATATGCAGTGGTGTGCAGCAATTTTAAGTGAGAAAGTGTGCAGGAAGAAGAAAGTCACACAGCTGTGTTAGAATACCCACAAATACAGATAGTACTAATTATAAAAAGAGTAGCAGGGGCAACACATGATAAACACAAATGTTTGATTCTGTGCTGTACTATTGACAATTATCTTGACCTTTCGAAAGAGACTTTCAAGAACAAGTATCTCATTTTGACGGGTGTGAGATACTCAAGAGCTCTTAAATTAAATGCCTCAAAAGCAGACTTGAATACTGCCTTCTGAAGCGTACTGAATTGGGNAATATTTATAGCCATAAGTAATAGTTCCTTTCTGGTTTTACTGTACCAGCATGTACAAGAAATACATAAAACTATATATATCTATTATTGCTACTGCTTTGCAATACGTTGCTTATATCGTAAAGTTTGCTCTCTAATAGAATGCAGCTAAAGACCTCTGCACTTAAATCTGCCAAAGCTGATACAGCAATCACAAACATGTGTTGTTACACTTCTTGTGGCTCATCTCCACATGGTGCAGCTGTTGTGTTGGCTAAAGAAAATGCAGGCCCAAGGGAAACCAATTTAATTCAGCTGGGGTGACTTCCACTAAAAAAAACAAAAAAAAACAAAAAATATTTTAAGGAGAACAGGTGTCTTACAGTAAAGAGGATTGTTTGAGAGGTTTTCCCTAAACTTGTTTTCTTCTAGGAAGCCTGTTCTAAAGTGCTGTGCCTGTGATAAGAATCTTTTTGAATCGTTTTTAAATTACCTTCAGAAATGCAGCAGATTCCAGACATTTTATTTTTGTTTCTCTCAGTACCAGGACAGCAAGGATAGCCCAGGACCTTACAAGGGAAGTTAGAAGCTGGAGACAGCTTCACTGCTGCTATTTGGATTCCTCAACCTTTAGAAAGTTTGTTTAATCAACAGACTGTGCCAATGCAGACCACCAGCCCATGTAAGTCACCAGCTGTCATCCCTAAAGCTTAAATTTAAAAGCTTAATTTTAAGCTTAAATTTTAGTGAAGTCACTTAAACATAGCTTCCTCCTAAATATGGTTTATTTACGCAAAGTAAATAAGCTAAGCTATATTGTGTAGTCTAATGCAACAGTATGATGTGTATGACCTTCCTTTCAAGAATGGCATTTACCTTGTGGACTGTAGTACCTTCTCTAGCCTCGTCATGCATTCCTGCCTTTTGGTTTCCTGCATCCTCTACTATATCAGAGTGGAAAGTGTCTGACTGATGCTCGATGCCTGACTCAGCAGCCCTCCTGCTGTGGTCAGTAGCAGATCTTACAGTGCTGCAGCAGTGGGACCCCTGAAAGCTGGAAAACTCTGTTTTCTCAGCAGGATCTCAGGAGGTCTCTGTCACTGCTGACTGAACCAGCCCTTTGGACAGATACTGCAGCAGCCAGCAGATCCTTCTCTTCCCATTGTCAGGCCTCTTTCCAAAATAAAGCTTCTCCAGAGGATAGCCTCTTGTTGTGCAGGTGTTTTCACACCACATGTATGTTTGGGCCTGTTTTTCCAATCTCCCACAAAGTTCAGAATTCTTTAAAAAACAGGGAAACAGAAGTTCAAATGAGGGATGATTTTTCCAACTCAGTGTTACAGAGCTGACTCTCCTGTAAAATGTATGGGAGCCCGCTCTCTGGTCTTAACTAAATAAATGTTGTGATGACAAACTTCTGTTTTTCTTTTTGCAAGGTTAAGCTTGTTTGCGCTTATGTCAATCTTTCTTGCTAGATGTTGTGTCCTCAGAGTGTGTTACACAGACCTTGCACAGTTTTTTAGGCTTCTTCTCAGGTTTCTAAATTGAAGATTCAGTACTACTGAACTCCTCCATTTGAATAAAATCCAGAACTCAATGAGGTCAACAGCAAAACTCATGAGGCTTTTGTCCGCTTTGTATTTCTGCACATAAAGACCTGTAAAAAATCTTGCATTTTTGCAGACTCTCCCTTGCCAAGGGAAAGCAAATTGCTCTCCCCCTTCCACTTCTCTCAGCAGGACTTGTGACAAAGCTCTTAAGTCTCACTGATGAGCCATACATGATGCCTGAAGTCATGAGTAGACAGACATGGACTACACTCATGTCAGGGAGTGGGGAAAAGATCCCAATTAACAAAATAAAGACAACGAACTGCAGAATGAAACCTGCATTCACAGTGAAACCATCATGGAGATGCTCACTGATTACTGTGTGTATGTACAGCCACTATATTTTCTAAACACTGAAAACACAGTATTTGTAGAATGAGATTAATTCAGCAGAGTAGCTGAATGTTGCCCATGGAACATGGTTAAAGGGATGTCTGAACTGAGGAGTAGCCTCTTGCTTTTCGTGGCATTGGAGTCTGTGCTTATCAGGGAAGTTTTATGTTTGAGGTTCAGGGAGAAGGTGATGGCCATCTCCTCTGACTGCTTTCACATGACTGATTTTCAGAATACTGCTGGCATTCTTCCAGTGGGAGGCCTGACCATTAGATAAGCTTAATATTATGGTGGCCATTTGCAAAACAGATGAGAGCAGAAATAGCAAGAGGAAATGAGAAACCTGCTGGAACTCCCTGCAAATAAAGACCCAACCTTGGGAGCAAAAGTCTTAGATCCTTTGTACTGGAAGAAAAAGTGGTGAGCATAAGTTTTCAGCTGCTAAAACTGTAACTACTATCCCAAGGGAGATAAAAGCACCAGCTGAAGAAAGATCACCACAAGTGCCAGCCTCAAGAAATCTAGGACATATTACACTTGCTTCCTTTGTGAGATCTTGGGCAAAACCTTTTAGGAATTACCAGATAAGATCAGTTTGATCCTGCTTTCAGGTTGATGGGTTATTTAAATTGTGAAGTCCATGGTCATCCTGCCTAAGACTCCTGTGTATTAATTCCTCCTTTGCCCATATTTAAATTATGACACATGGCACTGGAGCATTACACTACCAGAAAATTTGACAGATGTCATTGGCACATCCTGGGGTGGCTGTTCACATCAGCCTTCCAGCTGCCTTTTCCCCCTCTCTACCAGAAAAAACTGCTGTTTGTGGAAGTGGCTTGGAAAAATTGTCAGGCACTGGCACAAGCTGCCCAGCAAAAGGGTTGTAAGTCATGAAGATCTGGAGGACAGGGATATGGTTTAGCGATGGGCATAGTAGAGTTCAGGTTAGTGGTTGGATTCAATGATCTTGGAGGTCTTTACTAGATTCTATAATTCTACGAAAAGGGACCAAACCTGTAGATCAGCAGTTTTAGTTCAGTTGGCTGGTGTAACTCAAACTTGCAAACAGATATTGATGACGGATGTTTGGTCTTGTTCTTCCTTTAGTAGGTGAAGTCTGCTTTGTGCTGGCCTTTGGCAATGTTGAATGGTGACCCTTGGTTAGTATGTTTTCTCTCACTATCAGGATTTCACATGGTAATGGAACTGATGCGGTGGAAACAGGAATGGTTCTCTCTCCACTGATAATTTCCTGGCTGAGGAAAAATATTAAGTCATCTTTTTTTAATCAAATAGTCTCACCTGAGTAAATATTATAGCAATTCCAATTTTTAATTTTATTATCATAGTCCATTGCTCAAGCTGTGCTTTCTGACTGTGCAGCAGTAACAGGGCTATGAACACATGAAGATTTTTCAAGCTGGCATTGTATTCGGTTCCTTTTACAATTCCACATATAATCTGCATAACATTATTAAATCTTTCCTGTACATTATTTAGCCTCTGGGATCAAATGAAATCATACATAACTGGAACTCTTTGGGATTTGACAGATGTCCTCTGGCAGATTTTTTACAGTGGTTTAAGTTGTTACTGCTCTCAGCTATTTTCTTGGCCTTTTCCTGGAATGGGACATGTCTCAGCTGCTCTGGTGGAAAACACTAACCCTTTAGCTTTTAAAGATGATGAAAACAGGTTTGAGTTACTGCACCATATCTGAACTGAAATGGCTGAAGCAAAGGTACAATTAAAGTTAATGGTTAAGGCCGATCCTTGTCACCAGCTCACCAAAAGCAGGAGTAATCCTTCACAGACAGCTGTCAGAGGGTTTGGGACAATAACAATGAAGGGTCTTGCAACTGCTTGGAGGAATATTTACAGCATCTTGCCTCTGGTGCATTTCCAGGGAAGATGGAAGGGAAGCTGGATATTCTCTTAAAACAGTGAAGGTCCTAACAAAAATACTCCCCTTTTCAGTTCTTTTTTGTATGCATATGGATCCTTCTGAAATCAATCTGCCTTATGAGCTGTATCCTACTGTGGATCATGAAATCATCCTAAGTAACACCTAGATGGTGCAGAGTTTGTTTCCTTTCATCTGTGCACCTGCAGAAGTCTTTTTTTTTAGCTATAGGAGTGCTTTTTCTGCCTTGTATTTTGTAAACAACCCTTTTATTAAAGAGAACTCTGGGTTTATAGTCTGACTCAGTTACCACACTTCCTACAGATTTGAGCTGAATAAAAATTGTCATCCCAACATCCCTCATTTGTTTTTTAAAACCTCTGGACCAACCATTTAATACAGTGAAACTCCCACACAATCACATTTTAATTACTTCAGGCGGTTTTGAACAACTGAGTATTTAAATCTGTGAATAAACTTGAGAATGTGTCACTGCCTTCAAGAAGCATACTCGCGTTTTAAGAAACCACAGCTGCAACAATAAGATGGAAATTTGACACACACTAGGTTGAAGGTGGCAAGGATTAAAGGTATGGAATTAGGAAAAAAAAGCCCTTGTGCTGTTGAACAGAATATGGGACATAAATCACTGACTAACTTTGGCTAAGCTTTGCCTTATGGAAGTCTGCAGCACTACAGCTTCACAGTTATCAGTATTTGTCATCTTGAGTATCAGTACACATGCCAGATGCAAAAAAGGGGCCCAGAGAGAACATGGGGGATGAGGAAAAGAAAATTAATAATTTCAGTGACAATGTACACTATTTTGATGTGAAACAGAACTTCTGTAATATTTCAAGGGACTTACACACACACACACATATATATGTGTGTGTATGGACAAAAGCTGTTGGAAACAAGCCTTTGATTTCAAAATGCCTGATTAAAAAGAATACTGATAAGAATTAAGACAAGAACAGCTGGACCTTTGATTGCAGTTATGTTTTCTTCTGGATGTTTATTTCTAGATCACTTTGGCAGCTGCTTTTATCTACTCCTTAGAAGTTCTTGTAGATTTGAGGAACCATTAGCTGTAAAAGTAAACATCAGCTCTGGTCTGGTTTTATACATCTTCTTCAAACCATTGAGGGGGAAAAGATAAATTTAAACTAAAGCTGAACTAGATCAGACCTAAGTGATGTTTTGAACAGCCTCTCAGCATTTCATGTTCTACCTGTAACTAACAGAAAGTGGGGTATTTCTAATATCCTTCCTTACCAAGCACTTAGGAGTTACCAGCTTCTTGGCATGAAAATACTCTTTCTGAGAAACTTAGGTTCATGTTTCACTGTGGTTCAAAAGACTGAATGCTTTCAAGAGTGCCTCCACTATCTAGGCAGAGGGATGGTCCTTAAAACCAGTTCTGCTGCCTTTCAGTGTCTGTCATCTATAAATGTACTTTGAGTAAAACAGATCTGCAGTTCTGACTCCACTCAATTTTGTTGTAGTTGTGTGAGAGTTCTTTAATAAATGTGGGCTTGTATTTGCTCAAGAGCTGTCTGCTTGGAGACTGGATAAAGGTCAGGGTTAACCCTGCTTAACCTTAGCTCATGACCTTTTTCTGTGGTCTCCTTTTCAGATCACAGGAGTGTCAGCCATGCTGCTGTGGCCGCCAACTGACTCTTGCACCAGCTCCCACTGAAATAAACACACTGTATTTACTTGACGCATCTTCCCCATAAAAATTCTTAAGACCTTGATCAAAGCCCTCTGTTCAGTCACAGAGAATTCCGTATTTTCAGGCTTCACAAATAATTCAAGTAAAAGATGTATTTTGTCCAAGAATCCTTTCAGGTGGCTTCATGAGTCTTCCAATGGAACCTTTCATTTTTTCCACTTACTATAATCAGCTCTGGTTTCTGAGTCCTGAGCATTTCTTGTCAATGGTGGAGGCTTCCCCACAGCTCTCCATAAACACTATCCTGTGTTTCCTGAAAGCCACTAGTCTTGCAGGCACCATCGATCCTTGCTTCCATCACAACCAGGAAGGCTGTCATTCCAACCATTCCTTGCTTCAGGGGCTCTGATGCTCCCTTCCACACACCCTCAGTCTCCCAAACAGGAGAGTCTTGTACCTGTACTCGTGGGCTCCATCCAGCAGCTCAGAGACAGCTCAGAGACTGCCAGACTCACAACAGTTACATTTGAAAGTTCCTGGTTGCATTTGAACAACCAGTAATGGTCAGGACAAATGAAGTAGAAAAGGGCAATAGATGTGACACATGACAGTTCACAGTGTGCCTCATGATGTCTCTTTCCCCTCTCCACTGTTCAGAAAAGCTGGAAACAAGAAGCGTGGAGGCAATCATTTCTCTGCTGCAGTGTGATGTCCTTGGCTTCCAGCACTTCTCTGATGCTGAAGTTCTGGTGCTGAAATGAATGGGATTTGTACTTTTCTTGGAAATTGTTCCCAAAGGGGTGTTTGAAAGAACAGCATAAACAAATAGTACTTTTCACCAGCCTATCATGGGTGAGAAGGTCAAATAAATGAAATAATTAACGGAAACAAGGCAGATCTGCAATAATCATTGATACTTTCTATGACCTAGATCAGGCCATCTAATATGGACAAAACAAGAAACATTCTCTTGCTGGTTTTCATCCTACCATCTACCAGTCTGTGTAGGGCCCTCAAATATTTCTGAGGGGTCTGTGAATGGGAACTGTGGAGAGCAATTGGAATGCTGGGTCTCTGAGCAGGGACCTGCACGTCCATGGGAATGGAAAACAAAAGTCCAGGAGCAAAGAAGGTGGAAATCCACTGCTGATTCTCAGGTCAGGTTTCTCCAGGTGGGAAAGGAAGGGAAAATATTCTTTACCAGAAAGTCTTAAAGACACATTCTTGAACAGATCTGCTTCTCAGCCATTGTTTTAACTGTTTAGCCTTTCTGTACTCCAGAGAGTACCCTTGCCCTGATCTTTCTTTATGATAGCTGCAGAGAGTTCATGGAGAAAAGATTTATTTTTGTTTTCCCATGCCACAAGCTAGATCTAAAATGTTCTGCTCTGGAATACCCACAAGGTTAATCACTCAGCATCACAACACACTAACTTTATGTTGGAGTTACTATCCTCTCACCACATGGGATGGTTCACACAGTGAGGTGGCAACAGGAGAAGCTGAGTGGAGCACCAGCATTCAGGGCAGAAACAAGGTGGTTATAACAGATGACTGAGTTCCAACAACTTAGCACATGGACAAGGACATAAAAGCAGGCATGGCTGAAAAAAAGTCTTGCCTAGAATTGTATCTGTGGTTGGATTTTTAAATATTTTTTTAATAATTCATTTATTTTTGTGAGGCATTCTGAGAATAAAGGCCCAAATTCAGGAGATCTTTTAAAGCAGTAGTAAAACACATACTCAGCGGGAGACTTTGGCACATAAAGAAATTAAAATACTTGTTTAGGTACTGCCCTGGGTAGAGGAGAATTAAAAATTTAAGTACTTTTTTGGATTGGACCCAGTAGAGATACAGGGCAATGTTTGGCCTTGGCAGTGGTTTTAAAGATTTTCAAATACCTTACCATGGTAAGTTTTCCCTTTATTTCTTTGCATTTCAGAAATGTTCAATATATTAACTTTAAAATACACTGATTTTATTAAGAAGCTCAGGGTTTCATCAATGAGGTTCATCTGGACATTCTAGGGGCAAGTCTGCCTGGGAACAATTGGTACTTTTTCGTAATATCCATTATTGTCCTTTTCTTTGAATCAGATGCCGCAAACAACCGAAAAAACACGCAGAGATTAACACAGACATTGTGCACATCTGTAAATGATGATTTGCATATGGTTGCACCGTGCTTGTAAAGCTCTGAAAATATCTGAAACGATCTGTAGTACCCTGGTTTATAACATGTCCTTCACCACAGTTTACACATCACGAGTGCTTGCTAAAAACAGGAAACACACGCAGAGGGTAGGTAAAGGGGGATTACAAGATACGTGTATTCCACAGAACAACCCCGGTTTGAGGGATCATCGTGAGCATCAGGCTCGTGTAAACAAATCAGTGCTTAACCCACAGATGTATCTAATGACCATATGGATTCAGCATGTTTACAGCTGGAAAACCCCCTCTGAGCCTTTCTGGGTTTTGCTGACTTTCACCCTATAGTATTAATTTTATTTGCGGAAATCAAGTTATTCACTGTAATATAGGAAGTTCTTAAAAGGAAAGGAGTCATTCAGTATACACTACAGGACAAGATGTATGAACCTTGTTCTCTGCTGCTTTAGAGTTCTCATGTTCTAGGTGAGTTATGAGGCATGAACCAAATTAATAACTGCATTTCTTAAACCAATTAATTGCCTTTATACAGTATTTCTCTTAGATTTCCACAGTAACTATTGGCTGAGATTGAAAACTTTGTGATCCTTCCAGCCGAAGGCAGCCGCAGGACTTTATCAGTTCCTAACCCTCCCCCGCCTTTCCCCAGGAGTGAAGCACACAGCCCTATGTCTGTGCAGCAGGCCGGTGACCCTCAAGCCCTGCTGATCTCCACTTTGAGGGGCACAGTGAAGTACGGAGAGCTGAAAAAGTAACCCTCTCGTATGTGTACGATGGCTGGCTGTGCTTCCAGCGGTGGTTGTAGGCAACAGCCCCCAGTGTTTCAGCGCTGACGGCAGGAACGACTTCAGCCAAGTGGTCGCTTAAACTGAACGGTAACGAGGTACCACACGTTGTATTTCTTTATGTCTTGACAACTGCTCGTTTCAGGCACCACAGAAACTTCTTACTGCTCGGGGCGGAGGGGAGTNTCTCCCTGACAAGGAGCAGGCTGGAATGAACGGGCAGGATGGCTGCAAGGCACAAGACTCCCCGTTCTCAGGGCAGAGCATCCCCTCCCCGTCTCAGGCCAGCTGTCTCGGCCACGGACCCTCCACTCCACAGGCCGCCTCGTCTCAGAGGCTCAGGGCCCACCATCGGGCAAGGCTGCAGCAGTCGGTGTCCTCACCTCTGTCCCCGCGGTGTTGGCGGCCGCCTCCGCAGAGTTGCCTCCCGCCATCTGCACCTCGCAACTGCACCGCGACACGGTGCGCAAGTGCCGCGGGACAATGACCCCCACCGCCGTGCCCGCGGTGAAGAGTCGGGGCGACTCTTGTCCCGGACAGCCTGTGAGACGTGGAGCCGAGAGCTACGGGAGCGGAGAGCCGGGGCACAGAGGAGGCTAGGGAGCAAAAATCCCCTGGGGCTCGGTGCTCCCTGCCCAGAAGAAGGCGAGAAAGAGGCACCCGTCGAGCCGGCTGCGGTGGTGGTGCCCGTCAGGGCGACATCCTGGCGGGCAACAGTCGATGCCGTGGGCAGGGTGACTGGTTCCGCTCCCTGCAGCCCGGGGGCAGCCCCACTGTTGGGGGCCGCGGGCCAGAGCCCCGGGCGGAAGGTGGCGAAGATTGCGCGCCTGTTGGGGACGTAGGAGAGACACAGCCCGCTGGGGTCGTTGTGCTCTTAATCGCTTTCTTCTCTTATGGAAATTAATCGCGAGGATTTTTAACTGGGCGAGGTTTTACGGGGATTCGAGTGTGAGGGGACAGAAGGAGCTGCCGACAGGGATCTGCAGTGGCGGTGTCCCTCGGAGCCTGACCAGCGCCTAGGCTCTGGCCAGACCTTGGCATTTCTCGACCGGGACATCACAAGCAAAACGGAAATCTCACCCCGATATGTCTGAGTGAAATAGATGACGGTCGAGTCACCAAGAAAAACCAGCAGAATCAGATGCCAGATCGAC
Organism: Upupa epops; assembly: GCA_013397515.1. NCBI lineage: Eukaryota > Metazoa > Chordata > Aves > Bucerotiformes > Upupidae > Upupa > Upupa epops. The sequence continues at coordinate 52,149 of VZRI01010273.1, forward strand.
GGGTGGTCACTGTTTTCCCTAAATAAAAATTTTAAAAGATAATGGAGTGTTCAGTGTGCTACCCCGATGGGCAGTCATCTTCAGAACAAGCAGCCAGCGCTTGTCGGCAGGAGACAGCCTAGTCCTCGGACCAGCCCAGTGTCCTGTGCACACTGGCAGCGCTCCTGGAGCTAGCGGCCGTCGGGAACCGTCTGTGCATCTCCCTGAGCGGGGTGAAGGGTGCGGGGTGCCCTGCACCGGAGATTGTGCTCCTCGGCCTTGCCGTCGGCAGAGTTCCTGTCTGGAGCCGAAACCGGACCGAGCACCGGAGCGAGTCAGTGCCGCAGCAGCGCAAACCTTATCGAACCCGCTCCCGGCCGTCCCTTGTCCCTCCGCAGCCGGCTGCGGAAGAACCCCCGGTTCCCAGCAGATTCTGACCGAGTCGCATCGTGCGTGCGGTCCGTTGTCCCCGTCCGAGTTCCCTCCCCGACAGGTGCATTTCTGTGCTTAGGACCGGACAGACGGTCAGGCTGCACCGCCAGTCGAGGGACTGAGTTAATACGTTCCTCGCAACGAGGACGAACACTGCCCGTGTTTCCCGATCGATGTCCGGAGCTCCCTGTGTATTTTTGAGGAGGGGGTGGTTAGGGGTAAGGCTGAGATGCCCGCGGGGGTGCTGACACTGTACGGACGCACCCTTGGGGGTCGGCGACGCAGGATATGCGTTCGGTTGCTTACGGAGAGTGCGGCTGACTCCGCTGCTCCGCAGGGCACCACAGCTCCCGGGTCACCTGTGGTGCTGGACCACCTCCTCGCCCAGTGCCACTAGGATGACCCAAAGCACCTGGACCGGGCTGGAGCCTGCGGCGGGCGTAGCGGGCAGGGCG